>VWZW01005970.1:1127288-1640191 GCA_013397115.1 Edolisoma coerulescens
GATCCCCCCGTGCCGCTCACCCCGAGCGCCGTGCTGGTGCTGCGGTCCCGGCCTGGGAGTGCTCGCGGTGTGGCTGGACAGAGGTCTGCGGCCGAGCTGCCCAACACCGCCCGGCAGAGTCACGGCCAGCCCTGGCGTCGCAAGGCGAGCGCCGGGGTTACGAAGGTGCTTCCATTCATTCTTGTGGTTGAAAACCAATTTAAACAGGTGGCAAAGAGTCAAACGTTTCGTTCTGATAGCCCGTGTTGTACAGTGTTCTGTATTTGCTTTTATTTTCCTTTTACTGCTAGCTTGTAGTTTGGGATTATCAAGTCAGTGGTCAGGCAGTAGATATTACTCGTCTCAGTCATGTTGCTTTATTCATGAAGGTCATAATTATTTGTGACTGTTTATTGAACTTTTTTCAGCTAAAATTAACTGATCAATCGTCACTATTGGAGGGAAAACTTGTAGAGATGTGAATCAAGACGCTGGCTCACATCTCCTAGCCACAGCATGAATGCCTTAGCAGTAGAAGGCTCTGCGCACTGGAAAATGGTCCTTTCAGGTGGTGTTTCCAGCCTGATGGCCAGGCATGCTGTGTTAGCACAGTGTCCAGTGTCGTACTGCACTGAGGGATGAGCGTATCGGAATGCAGCGGAATAGCTGTGATGCAGCCATCATCATAACCTCAGAAGTAAAAATTCCACAAACTCTTCTTGGACCTGTAAGCCCTTGTTAATTTACAGCTTTATTGCCAGCAGGTATATGATATACAAGCATTTGAAAGAAACCAAGACACTTCACATATTCTTGCAAAGTGAACTTACAGAGCTGTTCCTTCGTGTTACTAGGAATGTTGGACATTTCCTGAAATCATCTTGGTAAAATGTGAAAGAATGCTTCCAGAGATGACAAAAGTCCTAGGAAAAAGAAAGAAGTAGACTTAAATAAGGTTCAGTAAATATCTGATATAAAAATCAACTCAATTTTAAGAGATAAATATGTGCAATTTCATCATGTCTTTAATTATCTGTAACGTATTTTAGCTAGCTGTGTATAAGTTACAGAAGTAATGTTTATTTTCGCATCTATTCACTCATGCTTATTATAACACACTGAACAAAGAAGAAAACTTGTAGAACTTGGCCATGTTTGAATGGTAAATGTAAACTGTTGCAGGTAAAGACAGTTACATGTATAATTTTAAGAATGTAAGTTATAGTCCCTTTGAGTCCTCCTGTTCAGTATGTTTTAGCCCAGGCTCTGCGAACACTCGTACATACAACTTTGATAGCACAACTAACCAGATTATTTATAGGAATATTAATTGCAGCAACAACCCCCTCAAAACTGAATGGCGAATTAAAGGACATTAAAAGCTCTCTTTTTGCATACTACAGTCTCTTTCTTACTTTCTGTGCACTTGGCCTATGAATGCATTCTTTAATTGGACTGTACATTTTTAGAGGAAAGATTGGATTTGATTTTCTGTTTACATTATCACCTAAGAGGAGGACCTCATTATTATTGCAACATTGTATCAATACATGCAAACACTGAGGCAAGTGATACAATGTACACCAGGTTGAGCCAACGGTAGTTCTTTACGCTCACACTTTCAGGTTGATGCCATTCAAGGAATCGGTGCTCTCTGGGACTTCAGCTCTTCCTGTAAAAATGTTTTAAATAATTTTATCCAGCAAATTAGTGAAAAAATTCATCGCATTCACTGGGACATCAGTGGGAACAGTAATAGGCCTTTTAATATTATAGTTCAGTGTGTATCCACGTTATCTCTCAGGATTTAGCTGCTGTATTTGAGAGCTTCTTCAGGCCCTCCAGCTCTTACACAATAACCACATCCTGTTTTACAAACAAAACCATTCTTCTTACCCTCCTTCATGTTGCCCACTCAGACCTTCTGGCCTCTGATGTCAGAAATCACTTCCCAGTGTTTTATACCCCAGTCCAAAGTCCAAATATCTTGCACAGCTGGGCAAGAAGCAATCAGACCCAATTAGTTTGCAACATTGTTTTACTCAGCTATGACAGAGTCCAGCTGGGACAGAGCCACTGTTAAATGTCCGCAAGTTTCTTAGGCCCCAGCAGGGCTGTGGAAATCCCCAATATCAAATGAATCCACGTGGCTCTGGTTTTCTTTGCCTGCCTTTTTTTACTGATCTTGTCATCTAATGCTGCTAGAAAAGGAGAGAGAGGACCACCTGCTCATTTCTTGATTGGTATTCTACAGATACCACATAAAGCCACTGTTCCTAATAGGTCTCTGAGACAATGGGGCATGAAGCGTTGTCCTACATACCAGTGCGATCCCACAGACCATTAACTGGTGTAGGTCAGACTTGTTGGGTCTTTTGCCTCAAGATAATCACAATAACTTCACAGATAACTGCAGGGTGCAGTTATCACTGGGCTTATGAGCCTTCTTGGTTGGTTTTTGGGGAGTTTGTTTGTTTGTTTATTTCTGTGGGGTGATGTATCACCAGTGTTACCTTGAAGAAGAAAGAGAATGATTGTAGTCCCACATGAGCCAGAATGAGTAAAGGTCCACCCAGTTATAATGTGTTCTAAGATTTGTTGGAATAATCAAGAGGAGTGGATAGGTAATGAAGTGAAAGGTCCACACGTGGTATTTGTCATTAGTTTGTACATAAGCCCCAAAAGTGTTACTGGTTGTATCCAGAGAAGGCTGCAGGGGGTTTGCACACCATAGTTATTATTGCAATACTCAGCGTATGTGAGAAATGGACCATCAGAAGTGACCTCAAGATGTCTGCTTGCCCTCTAACGGCACTAAAGCTTTTGAAAGTCAGTCAATCCAGACTTTGAAGTCTAAGAAGGATGCTTAGCTTTCCTGAGAACTTCTTAATGGTGCTTAGTCACTCACACTGCAGTCAGGATTGACTGAGCCTTAGCCAAACATTTCCTCACCCTAAATAGAAAGAAGCTTGGAAACATTTCTGGACTAATCTTATTCAGGTTGTTCTACTCAAATGTATTGGACAGGGCACTGTAACCAGAGCTCAAAGTAAGTTTTGGAATCTTTCCTGCCTGCTGGGAAACTGCTCAAGCTTTCTAGATTTAGAGCTGTTGCCAAACAAACATCTGTGATTTTTTTCCCACAACAATCTGCACTGGTGACAAATCCTAAGGAGGACTTCCAGCTACAGGTGAGCTTTTTGATATTTCTGCAGCTTGGTTTGAATAAGCCATAAACAAGACAGAAATTTAGAGCATGTGTCAATTAGCTGGTCAGCTCCAGGAAAAAAAGCTATGCTAGTGCTTGCCATAACCACAACTGTAGGTGAATTGTCTACTGATTGTAAATTCACCCATTTCAGAAACATCCTGATTGACCATGCCTACACTGATATGATGAGTTTCTGCATCTGGAAGCCTGTGTGGTCTTTGGCAGGCACGCAGATCCTGGGGCATCCGTAATAAAAGACCTATGGAACAGCATGACTAGCCCTCGTATATGGATGTCATCAGGCTGTATGGACATACATGACAGAGAGAGGGCATATCCTGCTGCTGCAGAGTCCGCACCAACATTCCTGCACGTTCAGCTCGGGTCAGCAAATATAGTGACAGGTGCATGCAATGGTTATTGAAGTATGAATTCGCAGGGCTCTGCAGCACTGGTCTACGCAGCCGGTGTAGCAAATAATACACAAGTGCCCATGTAGCTGTTGTGTGGAGCTGTAGCATGGCAGGAGAAAGGCATGGCTGTCCTGGAAGAGTTCAAGGAATTGTTGCCAGTTGAGCACTGTGGGTCTCTGACTGCTGGCCACTGCCAGTGCTATGTGACAAGAGGGGAACAGCTGCAATGCACGACGAGCAAGGGAGAGCAGATAAAGCAAAAGGGAAGAATGACAGCAGCACTGCACGATGGAAACATGAGACTTGAGAAGGAGGTTGTGCAGCGTTCTCCTCAGTATCTCACGTGCTTCTTTGCACCTTTGTCCCACCATTGTCATCCTGGACCAGACAAAGGCAGTGTCAGCTATTAAACTGTGCACTAAAATTTACTGCATCTAATGAAAATACATGTATTACTTATCTTTTGACCAATTCAGATATTATTCTCACTTAATGACACACCATTCAAAAAAGGTTGTACTTAAGCATCTGTCTTTTTTCATGAAATAGAAGCTCTTGAAATAATAAAGGAAATATTTAAGAAGGATGATAACACTACTTTTTTTGTTGTTGTTTTCAAATTTACTTTCATTATTTTCAGCCATGTTTTCAGTTCCTAAGGCTAGATCATTCTTGCAGCATAGACTGACTGATTTGGCTCCAGCCAATTCTTTCTTTTTATCACTGTCTGAAGCAATAATTTATTTTTCTGCTTATCCAAATCTTCTTTGTCCAGTGCAGACACTAAATTAATTTCATTCTTATGTTATACTAAAAATGCACAGTTCGCTTTGGTTCATGTAGTCTGTTGATTTTTTCTGCTTTCTATGTCACATTTTACTTGAGTTAAGAATAAAGGTGTTTCAACCCAAACATCTACTCTGCTCTCCTGCCTCATGCTTTTGCTTACAACAGCTTCCTCAGTTGTCCTGTACCCTTCAAGTTATTCTTTTGTGCAATCAAAACAGTTTTGGTGGCAGTATTTCCTGTCTTTTGTTCATGATTTCATGATTTTCTAGGGTATAGTGCATAAACAGTCCTAGGAGCAGGGTTCACAGTTCAGGATGCTGCCATTCCAAGCAGATACCCTGTAAGCTGCAGAGACCTTCTCCTTCTGTCACCTACTTTCTTTGTGGAAAAAACCCTGATATGTAAAATAGAGGACAGATTCTCTTCCAGGACATTTTTCTCTAGGTTGTGTCTACTCATTAGGTGGAAACAGAGGTGTCTGAATTAAATTTCTCATTTTCTTGCCACAAATGAGCACCACCAGGTCTATGGCAGCCACAGAATGAGCAATTTTGAAGTGCAGTGTTGTACTTAGGCTCGTAAAATTCACATCTGTTATACTATACTATCTGTATAACTCATATACTGTTATACTATTCACATCTGTTATACATCTGATCCTTTGTCAATTTATTCCATTCCTTACTAATTATAGTTTTTATGGATGCTTTTTTTGTATATGAATTGATTTCGTAATATTTATCTCAAACTGAAGGGGTTTCATTCTCTGTTTTTAGGAAAATCATTACTCAGGTACTGTTAGTGGATGGTAAAGATTTACAGGAGGAGCAGGTAATATATTTATTCAACATCTAAGTTTGCTTAATGTGTTGTAGTTGTTCTTTAGATGCCAAAGCAAAATTACAAATAATGATACTAAGGACTCTCTAATTTTAGCATGATCTGGCCCATGACTTCAACATGTAATTAACCTGATGTTTCCTTCAATTCAATCCAGGCACCTTCTTAACAGTATATATATAAGATTAAGATACATTATGAGAAGACACGGCTTACTCCACTGACAGGATGACATGCTCGTTACCAGTACATAACTTGCATCATTACTTGCCTTTTATCGTACTGCTTCTGTAATTGCATCTATTCTGATGGATATGTGAGACATATTAATGCAGAATCATACTAGCACAGAATAACTGAGGCAAGAAGGGATCTCTGGTGCTCATCTGGTCCAATGGACTACTCAAGCCATAAATTGGATCCAACTTCAAAGTCAGAGTATGTTGCTCACAGTCATGTCTAATTTTTGCATACCTCCCAAGATGGAGATTCTGTAACCTCTGTTTTTTTGCTTTATTACAAAATAAAATTACAATTTCACATCCCACGTGCTGCATTTCTATTTTCTCAGTTTTACATTAATAGCAGGTCGAAGCCAGTATTAAAACCTCAGACATACAATGCTAGACAGAACAGGTTTTTAATAACTTAAGGCTATTATCCATCTGGAAAAATATGGGCCAATACTTTACTGAATAATAAATATTTTTTCATATGGATTTATCATACACATTTTATAGTTTTCAGTCAAGTATAATACAAATGCTTCTTATTACAGTGCTACTTTATGTCCTGTGTGAAGTAAATATGAAATACCATCTCTCTCCATTAAAAGACAGCAAAATATTAGAAGTGAAATCAACAAAAGCTTTATAAAATAGCCAAATAAAGATGAAGTATGAGTGTCTGCCAAGTGAGGAAGGTTCCTTTTGTACTAAATGAATTAAAGTTAAAATATGATGGACAAAACTAATTTATCCATTCTGAAAACAGAATTATAGTGGTGCAATGTCTTTCAAATATAGTGATCTGTTTATATACAATATTCTGTGTGAAGTATTGCATTTCAGACAGGATCTTTCATCAGCAAGTCGTTTAAAGTGGTTGTCCACTAGAAGAAAAAAGATTACATTTTTTTTACTGTCATTACAATGCATTAGTTGCAAGGTCTGTTGTACAGTAGTTCAACAATTTAGACAAGTCCTCATTTAGACTACCAAAACATTAGGCTTTTGTTAAAAATGGCTACTATTTCACTGGTGTTTTTTCTTCTTGCTTTAAATTAAAAGCAGTGAATTACATAAACCACAAGGCTAAGCACGCAAGCAAGCAGACAATCCCTTTAAAGATGTTGAAGCTAGAAGATCCAAAATGCATCAATGCTTCATTTAATTTTAGGCTTTTGGTTTTTTGATACAGTTATTTTCATCCATGTTACCATTTTTCTGTGGACATAAACCCTTCTTCAGTATAATAACACCAGATATATATTTAAATTTTATTATTAGCTCCGTCCTGTGAGAAAATTTCACATATCAAGACAATTAAAATATTTACCATAAAAGTACGAGCATTCTAACATGCGTTCTAGCATGCTCTTAACTTCTTTCTAAACATGGCAGACAGTACCACTCTGTGCATCTTCCCCCCTCCCTCCCAAGTAGTGAGACAGGAGGTGAAATGCAAGGACAGCTGAGACATTTCAAAGAAAATGCTGGTGTGCTCCAATTTAAGAACAACATAATAATCTGAAATTAACAAGGCAAATAATTGTTTCAGAGAAAGTAAATGGATAACAAGGCAAATGGGCAGGAGAAGCCTAGAGTATGCAGGACAGATTCCAATTTATTAAAGTCAATGATCCTGACAATTCTCATTTCTCCCATTCTTGAAATTTTTTTAGGGTCTGTTCCAAGACACCAGTCAGCGAGCTTCTTGAGTTGGCTTTAGGTCCAACTGGTGACTTAGTCGAAAACTTTTTGAAGTCCTAATTGAGGCAATTGAACTTTGACATGTAGTAGGTGACTGAATTAAAGTCTAGAAGAAATTGTAAGCTTTAACTAGATCAGCTCAGCAAGTGCTATAGTGCATGGCGTTGTCGTGACCAAAATTCAGACCTATTGCTGAGACTGGGTTCAGCAACTCGATGTATTATCACGGTTTTCAGTTTTACTTCAGGCAAGGTGTGTAAGAAGTCATTAATATCTGCTCCTTCAAATCTCCCTGTGAGTCAGCACCCCTTCTGCTCTAGCACTCCAGTTAAGACTGGTTCCAGTGTCAATTAGGAATAGCCAACATCAATTATTATATCTGTATTTTATATTCCATTACCATATAAATGCTCAGTTTGAAAAGATGTTTTCTGAGTAACAGTGGGAGAAAAACTTGGCACAGAGGCCCCCCCTCTTTAGGCAAGGCAGACAGGTTAATGGGAAAAAAGAGATTGCCTTAATTTTAGCAACTGGAAATTGAGATACACACACAACGCAAGCTGTGCTGGTTTAGTTGTGCAAGTCTGTGGTACAGTTTGTACTGCTGCGTGCAGCTACACCTAAATTATGATCTGCAGTAGGAGCCGTTTAATTTGCATTAGATTTGCATCTCTCCCCTTACAGGGAGAGCAAGTAGCTTCTCTGGAACGATGTTGAGGTGTGTCTGGAGGAATCACAGAGGCTGCAGGCACAGCCTGAGGTTACCCACAGCTCTGCCTCCCAGCTAGGGAGTGGAGATCCGTTTTCCCTCTCCATGGCCAGCCCCACTCCCTCAGTCCTTCTCCTCAGCGCACAGCTCCTCATGGAGCCTGGGTGGCTCCTACTTATGTTCTGAAGGTTTTAAGGCAAAAATGGCAGATAAGTTTTTGAAAAATGCTCCAGCCTAATACCCCCATCCATTTCCCGTCCCTGTAAGTGTCTAATGCCAGGTGGGTCAGGACTTTGAGCAACCTGGTCTAGTGGCAGGTGTCCGTCCATGACAGATGGGTTGGAACTACATGATCTTTGAATTCCCTTCCAACCCAAGCCATTCAGTGTTTTTCTGTGATAATAAATACTGAACTGCACTAACTCTGGGCCATGAAGTTTTCATTGTAAAGATGGTTTAATACATACTCAGTCAGGTGTGTGAGGGCTGGTGGCTCTGTGGGTCATTGGTGGCTGCTCATGGGAGTCCATTGGAACAGAGCCTGGAAGCCAGGGTGTCAGACACCCACCAGCCAGGAGCAGGCAGCCATGAGGGGCATCCCCAGACCTGGGCACCAGGAACCTCCATGGGGATGTGCCAAGGCTGGGCTGGGACATGGGCCTGTGGCTGGGCAGGGCCATGGCGAGCTGGAGAATGGTCTTGCTGCAGCATTTCTGGGGCAGGAGTTGATGACTTCAGGTGCTGACGTGGGGTCCTGTGTCATGGGGAGCCCTGGAGGCTGGCAGGGACAGTCAGGGCTGGGAGTGGCCCCAGGGCTCTGGCATTTTTATGCCTACATCTAGAGTAGCAATTCATATCTGAAGAGCAGTCTTAAGTTATGTCCCATGGAAATGTTTTTCTACATCATGAATATCTTCATCTAGAAGTCCAGCAAAAGCAAATTTTTCTGAAGATAAAGATGTATCCCATAAATAACCATTACATCAAATGTCAGTGAGTTATTTTCCTGCTGTTTATTTACATTTTGCTGATACATTCTCCATATATCAGCTGATACATTCATGTCTTCTGCCTTCCTCCTGGGTATGCCATTCAGGTTTGGAGGCACTCCTGGACACACTGAGTTTCAGGAATCCCCTAGAGCCACCACATACCAGAAGCCACCACATACTTAGAAGATTCATGAGGCTGCTCTGTCTTTCAATAAGTGCTTTGAAATACTTTTGTCTGTCTTGCTGATCCCACAGTAAACACAGTTTTTTAGAATCAAGAACTTAGGCCACTGAATAGTATTTTCAAAGCATTATTCCTGTTTAAACATAAATTTAGTAAAGTATATATCTAACAGATGGATTCTTAAAGCCTGTGACTTTGGACCTTTCAGGTGTTGACAGATGTATTGAAAAGGTGTCTTCCCCCCCAAAAAAGCATATTAGGGTTTTATCACAATGTAACTTCTGCTCTGCTGAAATGGAACATACAAGCATTAACAAACAATGCCTTAAACCCCCCTGTATATGAAACTGTTCCCATAATGCTGAAGAATAATGCTTTGTTCCTCACACTTTTGAAAGCATGGTATCTTTGAGCTAAGTAAACGATAAAGTGAAATAAGAAGTTTATCTCCCTATTATGATCTGCATAGGTTCTTATTACTGCTATCCAGTTCTGCATTCAGCACTGTAACTCTCATATGTCATATGCAGTTTGTTTTCTCTCAGTCTCTACAGAGAGCTGTGTGAGCAGTATAATTCTTCCCTTTGGTAGTTTTCTTTGAGGTGGAGAGTCGGTTGCACACACGCGCTGCTGTATTTCTGTAGAAGAGAAGGTAGGATTGAAGAAATATGCCTTACACTTCAAGCAGAAAATGATAACATTCATGATTATACATATTTCATGAAAACTGTAAATTTAATTTAGTGAAGAAATAGAACTCTGTTTAAACAATAAAGAAAAAGTTTTCATTAAGGTGAAAGCAGAGAGAAATTTTTCTTCTGTGAGCATAGAGTAAGTAAATATGCAAACAGCAGTGCTGTTTAAACAGATTTTCCCCACAGAACTCTTGTGACCCAAAATCCATAGGACAGTTCAAGCAGTGAAATTTATGTTAGAACTAAAACATTCTGTAATTTAATAGGAACAAATTATACTCATGTATTTTCATGCTGAAAAATATCAGAATTAAACAAATCAAAAGAAGAGCATAAATAGGTGAAAGCAAGATTTTGCCTTGCTTTTCATACATTTTGAAAATGATCGTAATCTACCACTACCTAATATTAGTTTCTAAAGCAATTATGAGCATTGTGTAGTGTCTGTGTAACAAACATACAACTTTAAACAGGATTTAGATACCCCACTCTCTCCAGTCAGAACAAGATGGATATTTCTCTTGGATAAGTGGGTAAAAAAACAGTGGGATCTGGAGGTCAGTGACTTCCAGATCCAGAGGATTAACAGAGAAGCACATCCCAAAACTTAAGATCCTTTGTTGGAGGTCTCTTCTTTCAGCTCCTTCCTGTTTGAACGTGGAATTGTGAGTACTTCAGCTGACCTCAGCTGCACAGTATTACATTAGTGAGAATTATCCCGAGGACTGTGTAACCCTCCACTGCCCTATATTTTAATGCGTTTTTCACGTAGACTTGTTTTATTCAACACTTGTATCCCTCAACTCTTCCTTTTATTGCTCTAGTTTAGAAGTCCTATTCCTTTCATGTGACCTAAGCTAGGCTTAAACAGGGAGAAAAAATGAGGGGAATTGTGTCTTCCATTACACAGAATTACAACTTTTCTCATAGTGTATGAATTTCTTTTTCTTCCCAACATAGAGTGCACACTAGCAAAAAAAAAGACTACCAAAAAGACCCCCACTAATAGAAATTAAAATAATGAATCTGAATTGATATGCCTTATACATGGAAAACTTAAACATCAGAGGAGATAGTTTTAAAAGAAAAGAAGAGCACTGTTTCTTTCTGAAGTATCTTTGTACACATAAGAAGTGTTTAACATGTCTGAGGTTACTCTAAGAATATTTGCTTTCTTGACCTTGTGCTGAGAACAGCCTCAAGGTGAAGAATTTATCTTTAACAGAGAAAAACCCCTCTACAAATTAAGTGGATAACAGCCCCCCAGCTTTACTGTCTGGAATAATTTAGTGAAATATAGATTGTCAAAATAAAGGAAAACTTGGTTTGTTTTATTTAGGCTTCAATAATGTCCCTCTGATCAGCTATTATGTCAGAAATAGTAATTTAGTAGACCTGTGTAAAAGATAAAAAATGAAAGCTAAAAAACCCCTCAGATACAAGTAGTAACTTCAAACCAGTAATAATGCTAAAAAAATTTTCCAACACATGATTGATATATGCTTTTACATATATTCATTAATGAACTTGAAAAGACAGTTTATGGCATCTAGGTGAGAGGACTAGTCAGAAAACGTCACAAAACTAAAAAGAGCCATATGACCAGCAAAATAAAATGCTTGTAAGTGAATATATACAGTGGGAAAATTTCAAATGAAAATATGTATATTTATTTTCATGTTTTAAATTACCAGCATCATGCCTGTAGAAAGCTCAGAGAGAAGCTATGCTTGGTAATAGCAAACCAATGCAATATATTTCTAAATTTCTAAAAAATACTGATGCATATTGGATTGAGAGTGAACGTTACCATTCTAAACGTTACTGTGAAATGAAAATAGGTAAGGAGAGTCTGACTTGTTTAGGAGAATTGTAGAGTAAGTCTACACCACTGAGGAAAGAGACAAATCAAGGAGGTACTAGTTATACACAAATAATAGCAAAAAAGAGAAGGTTATGAGGGGTTGTGAGAAGGGGATGTGCCTACTTTATACTTGGTATAAAAATGGAAAAATAAAAAAAATGGAAAATACTGAATTAAGAGCTAACAAATTAAAAATTGACAACAGGCTATATCTCTTGTACTACACCAAATGAAGCGGTGTAATTTAATGGAAAAAAATGATCAGTCAAGAGCTGTGAAAGATTTTTGAAGATGTTTGGATGATTAATAAGAACATCCACTGATTATTAGCTAACAGCTTTGAAAAACGTTGCATATAGTCACTCATGACCAAATTAATCATAATTTTGCTGGGGTAAGGAAGGAATTGCTTCTACAGAAGGATCAGTTGCATTTCTTCATTTTGGAGTTTTTTTCTAACTTCCTGTCCCCAATATTGTCTGCTGCCAGACACAAGATTATATGTACCACCGATTTAATTAGTTTTGACCAATTATATGGACCACATTTATTTATTTTTGTCATAGCTTTTTTACTTTTGGCTGGGTTTCTTTCTGTTTGAATTATCAACAAGTATTGAGATTTCTTTACTGTTAGCAATTCCCTGATCTATGAAATTTCCCTTCGTATTTTGCAACAAGCATTTCCCATCCTCCAAACAATATTAATGGGACAATTCATCACTTTCTAAGTAACATAAATTGGAAAAATTCCCTGAATTGTTTATATGTGTTTGAGAAACTATGTTGAACTTATGTAAATTGCGCACAGTATCTGACCTTTAAAAACTTACGAATATTTGGACAAGAATCCTGGAAGACACTTGAAATTCAAGCAGCACTTATGCCTGGACATCTTTAGGAAATTTTCAGTGTGTACAAAGAAATGGCTGCTTCTGTGAAATACTTGCAGTGTTTCAGGATTGAAGGGAGTTATGAAGGATGTGCACTTTTAACTCAAAAAGCCATTTACAGACCACTACATGTACATATAGTTCTTTAAATATCCTTTACTGTAGGCTTAACATGACCATTCAGATCCATAATTTTAACAGCATGTGTGAGTTTTTCCGCTGTGTTGAGATTTGAGAGTGAGTACTTCCCAATGGTAGGATAACTCACATAAGAAATTCCTGCCACTGGATATGATTGAATTCAACACAGATATAAAGCAGGAATTACTCCATCATTTTTCAGACACTAGAGTGGCACAAACTATAAAATCCCTAATCAGAGAGATAGAAAACTTGTTTTTTTATAGATGTGTTGACCAAAGTGTGCAGCTGTCACTGATCAATTGCCCTGGAATAGTTCAGGGTTACCCAGGGCTTCAGTCACAAGTCTTGTTCAACAAGAACATCTTAAAAGCAACTCCTTCCTTACCCTGCAAGCAAAAATCAGTGTTTAGGTAAAAGCTAATGCACTGCCAAAGGACAGGACCAAAAAAAAAAATTTACTCCCCCAAATGCCTTTCTACCACCAAACTTCTCTTCTGGACTGAAGTCTCCCTTTCCCTCAGATCTGGCAAAGGAATGAAAAAGTGAGAATTTGTGTTTAAAGAAAAACCATTGAAGAGCTTAAACTCACTGTGAAAGTAGGAATCCCCTTGAGTTTTTTATTTAACACATCAAATGAGAAGGGTCAAAAGAGCGTACAGTCAGCTCTCCTGGGGAGAATTCAAAGAACAAATCAATTCTCCAGCCACCTGCAATCCCCTATCAAAGTGAAATCCCTGAAATACATCTGTAGAGGCCAGACATGCATTACAGTCAATGGTGTGATGACCCAAAAAATCAGGACAATTACCTCTGATGCTTGCTGTGAGAAGACCTTCCATCAAGCCTAATATTCTGTTAGACTGTACAGTCTGATTAAGATGAAATAAAATGAAGTCTCAATATGTGTCTATACGTAGCCTCCTAACACCATTTGAGATACCGCTCTGAAGGGAACAGGTACCAGTCAGAACAACGATTTGTGAACCTGTTGGCATCCAAAGGGAGCTGGGAGGAAGATATAACTATAGCATGCTTGAGCATGTTCAGTATGAAAGGAGGCATTAACAATTCTCAGCAGTAATATCTCTCTGATTATTAGTGTGTCTTTGCTAACTTTAGTCAGCCATGAAGAACATACTTAATGATGGTGAGATGGTGCATAATGATGTAGGTCTGAAATTTTTGATAGAAATCCTCTGTGTGACAAATGATGTATTAACTTTAACTTGGACTGAGTCTTTAATATCCGGCTCAGTGAAAGAATCTCAGAAGTCTTATGGGTAGTACCAAATTTATAGCCAACTTTCTCATTAGTCTTTAGAGTTTCCTCAGTTAGATCTTGCAAGTGGTAAGGAAATGAGTAAATTCTGAGGGGTGAACAGCCTCCCAAATCTGTGTTTTATTTTCCTAAATATACCAAGAGACAGGTGTGGTAGTTGTTGCAGTCTCTGCACTGGAAATTGTACTTCCCTTATCTGCAGTTGAGAATAATATAAAAAAGAAACTTTTTTGCCTAATAAAACTCCCTTTCCTTACATAAGATATTAGGAAAATGCACTTTCTAAAGAGATAATGTGATCTTTACAAAACTGGTGCCTCTTGATATTCATGTAATGAATGACTTTTTTTTTTTAATATTGCATTTGCAAGGCTTGTGTTCAACTTTGTCGATTCTGTTCCAAAAATTAGAATTCCATGTCTATTGACCATCTGTGCTTTTTTTTTTTTTTTACTAAAATTTGCTGGATTTATAGATAAAAAAGACTTTCCTAATTGGCAGCAAAGCCAATACTACTGTGGAGATATGAAAACCAAGACTGGTGTTTTACTGACTCACATATCATGATAATGGACCACCCTCTTGGCACCCTCAGCATAACAGAAATAGTTGGTTTGCCTCTAATTACACTGTTTTAATCACACAGTACACAAGGAAAATGGAATAAGTGTTTTGATTATTGGCAACGTAAAATCTGGTTCATTTTCCCATTGTCTTATTGGAGCTGTGACAAAACTAAGAAATAAAATTTATATTGTACAAAAATTGATGTGATGTAGCTGACTAAAAGCAGAGAACACAGCTGAAGTGGTGCCCCACGATAAATAATACAATAGAGAAGAGGTACCAAAATCTGAACCTAGCAAGTAAGTATTAATATTAGGCTGTTGAAAAACAAGGAATTTCAGTGTCTGTTCCACTTAGGAGAAAGAACGAAAACTTGCTTATATTTACCTCTAAAATAGCAAAATCCAATCTTTCACAATAATTATTTTTTAATGCTACTGCATAGCAAATAATTTTTTAACTTATGCAACATAAAAGCCAAGATGATCTCAGTAAATATAGACACAATCTTACCACAGGCCACTGCCAAGCCTAATAAAATTCCCAAAGGCATTATTCAGCATTGTATGCCTTTGATAGACACATTTTAGGTACCAAACCTATTATCACTATAAAACTAAGTTGTTTGTCTTGAGCAAATTTTAAGAGGTCATCATTTTCTTTTTGAGCACCTCTGTACGGAAGATAGTCAAAATACCGATGGATATAGTGTTGACATTCATCAGGGCTTTAGCCTAAAACAATAGCTGTAATATGTGTCATGAGCTGCATCTCTCAAAGCTATGTCTTACTTGCAAATACCATTATTTCAGAATACCAACATTTTGTTAGTAGCCTCCTATTCTTGTCCTAAGTGGTTGGTTATCAAGAAAGTTATGCACTGGTAGCCAACAGATTAAAGGTATTTGGCTGCTGAGTTTGGTGCTTTTCCTCTCTTGATTTTACTTAGCAGGCACTGCACACCATTCTCTCAGGAGATGTTGAAGCAGGAGAGGTGAGAACAATAGGCACAGGGTACATCTTCTGTGTCCTGGACAGGCTGAGCCATTTCTCGACTTTTTCCCACTGTTCTAATGCATTTTGAGCTCACAAATATTACACTTCTGAAGGAACGATGACTTTTGTTTGCAGCTGTGAGAGAAAGAAGTGCCCTTTGTTTGCAGCCTGTCAATAGAATGACCTTTCCCTCCTGCCAATTTATGCTCAAGAAATACACGTGTTTTCCCTTTGCTGCACGTTTCAAGATCTTCCAAATTTGTTTGATCAATGGTTCATAGGCTTTCAAACTGACATGAGAAAATATGCATTTTTTCAGACTCATTTTCAATTGGATCTGAAGCAGCTGAAGCTAGAGATCAGCAAGAATTAATCTGTACTTAATGAAGGAAACTTGCTGAATTTCTATAAATGCTTGCCTATGACACATATCCAGAGTTATATAAGCAGTCTGCCATTTATGCAATCTGCTTTGGCAATATTTATATTTGTATTCAAATCTTCTTCCTTGTGAAAATAAATCAAAACCTTGTAATTGCCTATCAGTCAATAACCTGCCTTTTGGAATGCTACCTCAAAGGCAACAACAAGCTTCAAAAGCTGCTATCAGGTTTTCAGGGTTGGTGTAGCCAGCAGTACTTTCTTCCTGCTGTGTTCAAAGCAGATGCTGTCTTTGTCTTTAATGAAACAATGCAGATGCACCAAAATGTCATATAACTGCAAAAAAAATTTATAAAGTAACTTCAGATGCATTCTTGCTTGTGTGGCTACGTGGCAGGTATGGATGACTCAAATGACTTCAGCCTGTACTCCAAGTTCTCTGGCAATCACATGGCCATATTAGCATGGCACTGTATCTAAGCTACAGATCTCTGCTAAGAAGCAGCATATGTTATCCTGAGTACATGTTGCATGTTAGCATTCTGATACTGCTTCTTATCCACATCTCAGCAGTGTAGATCTCCTACCAATCTCTTTTCTTTCTCTGAAGATCAACACAAAATTGACGTGAGGCCCTCTGAAATGCTCCATACTGACAGCACGTTTCCCATGAGCAGTATCTGTTGTCTGCTGTTGCACTGGGTAATGGCCAAGACCATCTACAGTGGAAGCTGGGGCATATTATGCTCCTGCCTACGTGCAACCAGTTATGCCACCTCTGCGTATCTTAAGTGCTTTTAAAAAACACACTTTAGAAATGACTGCCTGCACTACTACACATATTCCTTGACAGGAAGTGGGGATCAGATTTTTAGTTGATTTTATAGAAGACTGCTTGTCTTCTAAAAAATAATACCTGTCCGCTAAGGTGCCTGATTTTTGATAGATTTTAGTAAGTAGTGTGCTCCATGCTGTGCACAGGATGGATTACTTGCCTAATTTGCCAAGTCAGGAGTCATGGTTGAATTACACGTATTACATATTAATCAATCTGCACATCCCTATCGATCTCAAATCTAAAAATCTACATTATATAAATTTCCTGAAAGCTAGGACACATGCAGAACCCATGCATCTCATTTCCTCACAGAGGGTAGGTTATACATCAAAGATAGAGCAATGACAAACAAAGGTGAAGTCCCTTAGCCCCAAAGAAAAAAGTTGAAGAGAATTTCAACCACAAAGTATGTACATGAAGATCAAATGTGGGAAGAGTTACAGCAGGGTAAGCTGTTGTGCTGGGGTAAGTTTGGGTGGTGTCTCTGAGCCCTTAGTAGCCTGTGACCAGCAGCTGTATTCCTCTTGCCTTACATGTGGCATCTCACAGAGATGTGCTGTCCTAACTGTGCCTCTCAGCTGTGTTTTGATGGGAGCAATGCTGCCCTTCTACCCTCTGGCAGCTGCACCAGGACCACTTCCAAAAGCATCTTAAAATATTATCAGCTTACTCAGTAATTTAGGGGTCATGCCAGTGTTGTTTGCAGCCAAACATGTATTTAGCATGGGCTAAGTGAACCTTTGCTTTCAGGCAATTACAGCTTTGGTGCAGTAGCATCCAAAACCAACTCTCCATTCTTTTCACTGAGTCAATGGTCTGCTTCTGCCCAGAGTGTTCTGGTAGCCTCAGCTGCATAAACTCTTACTTGAATTAGCTTCCTGACGGCAAGCACTTAATCACATAGCTCCTCAATGTTTTCTCTAGAAGATGGCAGTAAGCACTCCCACAGGTGGGGAAAGACCTTTCCTGGAAGTTGCAGGGAGCACCCTTCAACTTTTTGTTGGAGCCTCTCAGGTACGAGCGCTGCCAGAATTGTGAATGTTTCTCCCTCACTGCATTTCAGTGCTAAGTGCCAGTGATTTAAGGCCAATCTTTGAGGGCACAGCTCTCAAACAAACATGGCCTGTTGCATTAGGACACAATTCAAAAAGTTGCTCAACTGTTAGTTACTGGCTCTTGGGTAAGAACTGATGAAACACAACGCAAGTGTTTCTAGTCCCTGAAGCTGACTTTGCCTTAAGCAGGCTGGATTACCTGGGCAGCTACATGGAGAGGAACAGTAAGCAAAGAGGCAGTAAACGTCCTAAACAGCTCCCACTTGCACTTACCAAGATTACAGTCTTCCCTCCCTCGCCCCGCCCTTTTAGCATCCATCTATCAAGACATGCATTCTTGGAGTGAGTGTTGGTACATCTGCTTATTAATGGCGTTTTCCATATTCCTACTCAGAGCTACATGGCACTGGACAGCTGTCTTGTTAATACCTAGTGTAAGGCCTCAGAATGAGATTTTGTGCCAAGACACAAGGGTATGTGAATTACTACAGGTATCAGGTATGCCCTGAAAAATGCTATGAGTTGCTCTCTACTAATTTAAAATTCTTTAGCACCTTCAGGGCTGTGGCTTGAACTCAAGTTCTGAACAGCTGGGATGTCAGGTAGAAGCAGATGCCAGTGGATGAAGAAAAATGAAATATCCATTGTGCGGAAAGGAGCATGGTCCACACTGTAGTCATATCAGCACAGAGTCATCCCAAACTCATTGGGCTCGCTGAGACATAAAGCTTATTAGCTCATGCGCATTGGCTTCCTTTCACAGGCAGGCTGCTTCCTGAGGCTAAACCAGTGTGCTGGCACATGTGCTGCACCATACTGTCATACCAGCTCATTTGGCAGAGCTCAGACACTCATGCACTTCTCTCCTTGTGCGCTGCAGCTCCACTCCAGGTAGCTGGGAGGGTAACTAATGACTGAGCGGTGGCTCTTTACACCAGGACATGCAGGGTGCTGGTAAGCATCTACAATCCTGCCATTACTGTCTTTAAAAATCTAGTCCTGGATGAATTCCAGGTTTCCAGAGTTGATAGATATCTGCAGGATAGCCAGATGACTGCAGGAATAGCACAAGACACATTTTTGTGGACCACTGATACAGCTTCCTTTACAAGATGTGAACGATGCTTTCCCAGCTCACACCGATGCTCTCACAATAGAAAGGTGTGAGTGCGTACATCCAGACAAAGTGATCTTCCATCAACGCCTCACTTAATGAAAGACCCATGTTACTGCTAGTCTCATGAAAATACACACTTTTAGAATAATTTCTGGACTTTTACTTTCCTTTTCTTAATAACCTCATTTATGTTTGTTCTTAATTGTGCTTGGGCTTCTTCATTATGTTCCATATCCTAGCAGTCATGACTGTAGCAGCCAACTGCTTGATTACTTTCTTCTTGGGAACTAGATAGAACATCTGCCTGTTCAGCAACAGGAGATTCTATGCTTACTGTAGTAAGCAGGCTAGGTGTGCACTATCCTTCAAAGACAACTAGTCAGGTAAATAAAACAAACAGAGTCCAAAATCCGCATACTGAGCCATTAGATGTTCTCCCATATTGCTCAAATCCTCTTCTTCCAGTCCCCTGTGCCCCCTTGAAGACTCTTTAGCCCTGACAGATAAATTGCACTCCTACTGCGTATTTCCCTCCCTCACTCTTCTCAAACCAGCTCTAGTAGCTCCATGCCAAGATGGCATTTTGCCACCCCTAAACTGAGCATTATTATTTCAAAATTTTACTTCTTACTGCTACTGAAAATCTAGTTTTGGACCAGGAACAGGGTCAAGTATGTGTAATCTTTGTGTTTGGATCCTAAAAACAATACTGGATCTTGTAAATGCTCTTCATTTATTTTATTACTTTTTGTTTTCCTCTTTTGTTCTCATTACTTGGTCTCTTTTATCTTTCCTCCTCACGTGTAAAATTAAAATAGAGATTTCTTCAGAACTTTTAGAAAACCTCCCCCCACCACCCCCCAAAAAACGACCAACAAAAAAAACCTTAAAATTCTTCCATACTGTTAATTTCACATCTGCAAAAGGAGATACAAAAAACCTCTACCACCCACTTTTGGTCAATAAATATCATTACTGCAAACAAGCATGAGTTGTAGGAGCTGAAGAAATCAAGATGCGCTTTTGACAGGTTCATTTGGCAGTGTGGGAGGTATTCTACAATTCTAAAAATATGTTCTATTTTCACAGACATTTTGAGATGTCTCTGTAAGTTCTCTTAGAGAAGATGGCCCAGGGCCCATATGGTACAAGTCAATCTGACAGATGTTACATAATAATTTTTCTTGATTAAGCTAGTACAAGACATTCTCTTCTCACCAACCAAATAACAAGAAAGAGAGAACACATCCATTCTGAAATTAAACACCACCAACTAGATAGACATGATAGGGCTAGAGACTTTGCTATAAAAATGTTCTGGTCATGTTTGGGAAATCCTTGTCCCTCTATGTCTCCTCTGTAGGAGGGGTCCATTACCAGAGGAGGTAAAGTAACAGACAGAACTCATTAGTTCAAGAGTTTACATCCATGCCATTAATTTGAAAGCCAGCTTAAGCAATAGTAATATACACCTAAACAATTCATTAAAAGGAAAGCAGTAGGAAGAGAGGGATACCTTGCAGAACTGATAATAATTTAATGACTTTGCACAGAGAAACTGAAAGCAACTCATTTTCAGAGAAAATTTGTATGATTTTTTTTTGGGAGTAGAAAAGCTCATCAAAGATTTTGTATCAGACATTGAAGAAATAGGAATCAGGTATATTTTGAAATATGTATCTCATATATTTTGAATATGTTATAGATACACACAAAGGGCACATTGGAATATTTTCCCAAGAGAAGTTGCTGAAGGGGCCTTGGGCACGCAGCATCTTCTAGGAGATCATTACAAATATTGCAAAAAAAAAAAAAAAAAGCATGCTTTTCTTCTCAAAACTGCATCTGAATCTCTAAATCTGTTGATGAGAGGGAAAAGGGTGTAATGAGACCATGCCTATACTGCTAACAAAAAAAGACAATTTAGCTCTGAAACATCTGTGCTGATCATCTAAATTAAACATGAAATAAAAAAAAAACCCCAAAAGTGTCTTTAATGCCTATGGCAGAAAAAGCTTCAAGCTCTTGCACATAGACATTTCATGTTCTTACACCAAATACGCTCGTGGAGTCTGAAGTTTCTGGTTTTCACTGATTTTTGAGTTGTTAAAATTGCTTTAAATATTTAAATGTATTTTATGTGTGCAGAGCCTCACCACATTGTGTTGCAATTTGGAACTAATTTTGCAAGCCCCCTTTTTTTTTGGTATTTTGTTTATATTAGCAGTCACAAGGGGATGACTTTAATTCATTATGTCATGAATAAATTTTTACAAAACTGGATCTTTAGTCTAGATCCAGTAAGACTGAAATTAAAGGACATTTTATACCATGACGCTTTTCTTGATCTAGAGCTTTGTTATGCGTTAGGGCTTCTATCTTTGCTTCTCTCTCTCAAAACAGCTAAACTTCCTGTCTTGTTTAGCTGGTAAAAAAATGTATGCTTATGTGAACACAGTAACCTCAGATACTGAGGACAGGACAAAAAAATCCTCTGGTCTGGTGATACAGCTCTATATCTGTGTCAGGGTTGTCAGTCACTCTCAAATTCATGCTATTTATTCTGATGTAAAGGCATTTCAACATGTAGGAAGACTCCCATTCATTTTATTGGTCTTGGCATGCTTGCCTAAGTCTCAGCTGAAGCAACAATCTTCTGTTCATCTTGTACGAAATTAGACTTGATCTCATTGTACCAAAACTCCTGGGAACTAATTACAAGTCTATTTTTATGGTAAAACAAGCATATTAAAAGTTTACAAATTGGGTGTATGTTTGCTTTCCTTAGCTCACATACTGTGCTCTGGAGTATTATTCCCACATGTAAACAGCATTGCAAATATAAATTGCCTAAGAGGCTTCCCTGTTAGAAACAGCTGTTCAGTGTGCTAGTTACTCCAGCTTTTTTCAAGAACAGATACTAAGCCCCTGAACTAGTTCTCTTTCCAGTGAGTAGCAAAGTGGGATACTTTAGTAATTATTTGCCTCATTAAATTTTTTTGTATTTTAAAATATGTGTCCATTCACAAAATGAATACACTAATGTTGGTTGATCAAATAAAAAAGTCACAGGCCTAAACTGAAGCACTGAAGAGTATGTGTCACTTGTGCTTAATGCTAATCCTGTGCTTTAGTATTTTGACAAACAGAGTTCTAACACATCAGCTTTCCCTACATCCTTGTAAATGGATGAGGATAAATTTGATTCCTTGTACTCACAGGCCATGTTTTGAACCTTGAAGTATGCTTTTGACATTCTTAGAGAAGTGGTTGGTTGGTTTGAGTTGGTTTTTTTTTTCAAATGCAAGGGCCAGGTACACACCTTTGTATCTTAAAATAAGAAGAGTTGCCCATATTATTTGGTAATACCAGGGGACTAAATTTCAGAGAAACACCAGACACTACAAGAATCATGATAAAACTATAGATTTCCAGAAGGGGGAAAGAAAGGCACAGCTATATTGCAGATAAGGGAACAAGTCATTTGTGTGGATGCTCATATCTGTGTGCAAAAGAGGGTAAGCACAATACACCAGAAATGCAAATGCTAAAAGGTACAACTTCCCTGATATCTTTGTATGTCTCTGGCACTCTCCAAATAACAACTATTATCATATCCTTTATCATTTGAGACTATAAAGATCACAGACAGTAGGCAGGAACCATCAGTAAACACCACCAGTAGAATATTAAGATTTAAGCACTCTAACACCATAATATCAAAAATCAACTGTGGCTCTCTCAAAACTAATTTTGAGGTAATAATGGTTGTCTGTCCATTTTTGGTACACTTATTCTAACAGAAGTCTCAGCAGCTACAGAAGTAGCTTTTATCTAGGTGAGAATTTCAGAGATGAGACAACTGACAATGAAACGCGATGCAGAAATGTTTGAATTGATGTTGATGGGCGCCTATATGATGATGGAATAGTCCAGTGTATATCTCAGCTACTATGACACCAATACATTGTTTTGAGAAAAATTTAAAGTCTAAGTACTTTGGAACAAAGAGCATTATCATTAAAACATTAGAAGGATTAACCCTGATGGAGCTGGGCTTTCCCCTTGAAATGGAGGGTGTGGTATACTTGTTTAATACTTGTTTAAACAAGCACTCCTTAAAATTGTCCCAGTCGTACGTGTGGTGAACAAACAGGGTTGACTCACCATATTTGTCAAACCTTAAAAAACTATGTCAATAGCAGCATGCATGTTCCATAGGACTTCCTTGGAAGATGATTTAATACCAGACATCAACATTAGTTTTCTTAGCTATTGCTTCCATAGACTACAAATATCACATTAAGTCTGGTAAGAAAACTCAATTCTGAGAAGCATTTGCATGCCTCCAATAACTGAAGGAAAAATAAAACCTCTCATTTTATCAGGAGTTCAAAACTTTCCTGCTACTAAGGATTCCTGAAGTGGAGTGGAACTGCTATAGATGCCTTGGGGATCATGCTTTCATAACTCTTTCTGTCTTACCAGACACATCTGGCTCAGTAGGGATTGGCCCAGATCCTGAACTCTAACAAATGGCAGCTGATGTTCATATTAGATACATAATATGGAAACTACTTCCCAAACTGTTAGTGGTAAAGCAAGCAAGCAAATAAAATTTAAAATAACTTTAAAAAAGATTCCTTTAAAAGACAGTCCCAACTAGGACTTTGGCTTTGACCCTTCCACCTTTATCAACTAAAGATGCTGCCCAACTCAGAAAAAAAGAAATAACCAGAATTTCAAAGCTATTGAAGCGAGGGGGGGTTGCAAAAGTGTCTGAGCGATTTTGTAAACCTGTAGTCGTCCCTGGCGCCTCTCTATATGCAGAAGATCCTAAATAGCTTTGCTAATATGAGTCTGAGGAACCAGTTTACCTACAAAACAACAGAAATGTTCAGGGGACTGCGATTAAAATTTCATTACTGGTTACTTATTTCTCATTTTCATTCAAAATTAATGTGAGCTACGTACTCTAGGCAGAATATATGCGAGCAGGTGCTTTTATAAAGTATTGTTTCATATTTAGAGATCGGGTAGCACCAATAAGAAGGGATAGTAATTCTACAGGATAGTTTATGAAAGACACAGGAATTGGCTGCCTTATCAAATGATACTAAATGTTTTTTCTCATTAGGCAGCAGGTAATTTCAAAAGTAACTCAACAGAAACCAAGTAGTATCTTAATCCCATTTAAAAATTGCCCATTGTGTTTATCCATCATGTTTTGATTCATATTCTTAGCCTAATAATTCCCCAGTTACTACTATCCTCATTTAAACTTTAGACCAACTGTTCTGCTGTATCACCTGTTACATGAATGCAGAACATTTACTCCAAGCTGGTACTCTGAAATATAGAATTAGAAATAGATACTGCATGCTATTCTATTTAAAAAAGAAAAATTTAAAAAATAGCTGTCAGTTGGACAGCTCTGAACTACACATTTGAAGCACAAATAAAATTTGAACACCTCCATCTCCTCTTCATTTCAAAATCTCACACATTCACATCATTTTGACCTTACTAACTTTATTAAATACTCAGTGTTGAGCCAGGCTTACAGTGTGGGGGTTCTATAGCGTGAAATTAATGAGCTGGATGGGATCCCTTATATTTGGGAGGCAGAAGGAAGTTCTGTGGGGAGGTGTGAAGTCTACTCATGTCAGTGGAAATGTGTTGTGTGGGCACTGAGGTGCCTTTAAGAGGAGTTCCATAACCTGACATTTTCTTGCTTTCAAGAGTTTTCTCTGCATGGATGTAATACTTACTCAGCCTTAGCTGATTCAAGGTTCTTCTGTACATGAATCTGCACAGTCAGTGAGGAAGTACTCAAAGTAAGACTGGTGAAGCCAGTCACAGGTTCTGATGCCATAAAAAGCTAAATTCAGCAAGCTCACAGTGTACCAACCCTAACCTAGTCTGAATTTGGAGCAGAAATATTCCTTTAGTCACCATTTGGACATGATACAGTCTCTGCTACCTGGTAGTGTAGTATGAGTGGGACTAGAAATGTACAAAATCCTTCATCATCATCTGAAAGCATAAAAGCCGTATCCACTAAGACTGGGGGGTTTTGGGTCTGGGTTATTTTATTTTTTTGTTTTTAACATTGAAGCCTGTTTCCTTAAAATATTGAAGGCCAAATTTACTTTGCCATAGAGCTCATAACGCTTCAGAATAAGTGTGGGTCCACTAAGGGCATGCGTGTATGTATGTACAGCCCACATGTTGAGAAGTGTATTTGTGCTTTCTGGATGGATGTTCATGTAGAATTTTTTTAATTTGAATTCTTTTAAAAATTTTGAGACTTTGATGTAGACTTTGTTTCAGGTGATTTATGAATTTGCCAAAGGAAAGACCAGCACGAAAGTTTCCTAATTAGCACCACTACAGTCAGTACATTCTTCTGCTATCATCTCTCAACTTTCACCTCCTCTTTAACCCCCAAAAGGGAATTGCAAACACAAATATGTGTTTGAAAATAAAATACTTCTTGGTACTTATCAAATCAATTTTGCCTTGTTAAATGTGTCACATGAACTAAAGGAGAATTTTTGTGCTTTTATGAATTTCACAATGTTTGCAGATCGGTGTTTGAGTAGGCAGGTACTGAAACTTCTGGAATGTTTTGTGCAGATATCTGCAGGATGGGTAACACTCCCTGACAAGAGATTTAGCAACTTTTAACACCGGGTTACAATTATACTTTGATAAAAACTTACATTTAATTCTACCTCTTTTCCAGTGAGCACATACCTCAGGTAATCTCATTTTATCACACTAGCCCATTATTCAATCATACTGCTAACTAAACCTTTGATTGATGGAGAAGAATGATTTTCCTTTTTGTTCAATTATTCTCAAATTCAGAAAAAAAACCAAAACCTCCTTTTTGTTGGAGTATTACTTGCTTGGTTTCTACCCAAAAGGAATTTTTAGCATGTTTGTTCAGAAATTTACTTCAGAGTGTGAGCAGAGGAAAATGGACAGATATTCCTCATTTAAAAAAAAAAAAATCACCTGTGTTATTTTGAACATCTGTAAAACTGTAGTGGAAAAATGTTAGAAGCTGAAATTGAGTGAAAAGCGGTTTCAATTTGCTTGGGTTATAGACCTTCAGAAACAGAACCCTGCACTTGGTAAAAGCAATTTTCTCTTCACTAACATGGCATGCTGTGATGCTTTGTGGTTAATATGCTAAAGAACCAGGGGCTGGGGGAGCATTTCTGTGCATTTTCAGATAACAGCTGACAAACAAAACTTTGCAAAATGGAAAAACACCTCTCAACAAAAATTATTTGCCCTTCGCTGAAAACGTTCATTGAAATAACCCAAATCCAAGTGCAATAATTCTGAATCTTAAAAAAAAAAAAAAAGAAAAAAAAAAGAAAGAGGAGAAAGTGGTTTGGGTTTAGGTTTTTTTACAGGAGTTGAGGAAGCAATACTGTTACCTACAATTGATTCTTTCTGTTTACCAAAGGTGTACACAGTCGAATTGCTCAGTAATGCTGGATACTGTTTAGGAACATGGTGATACGGGAGCAGATCCGAGGTGTGCTGCACACAGACTTCCCGCTGACAACCAAGGTATAAAAGGCACCAGAGTAGGCAATTATGCATCATCCCAGTAAAATTACTCCAGACTCAGGTAACTACAAGTTATGACCAAAGACATGCTTTTAAAATTAGATGTAGATTGTATCATACTTATTTCTATGGAATTTTTTGATGTTTGCCTTGCAACAAAGTACACAGGGAAAAACTTAGTATAACATGTAGCTCCACATAAGTAAATAAATTTTATTTGAAAGAAGGTGGAGTTGATCAGGAGAACAGAGAAAAAGGTATGAAAATTTTGATCAAGATATATGATCTGGGTAACAGAATTGTTTTGCTACCTGAAATTTTAATGAGTCACCTGCAAAGTAAAGGTGTGCTAATGATGTGAAAACATTATGTTTCAAGCAGTGCTGACTTCAGTTGCTGTAATTTGAAGTCACTAATTTGTATAACCAAAGTTTAGACATTGTTAGCAGTATGCAAAATGGCTTAGATGTATATAGGACATAAATATGGGAAGCAGATGGAGGAACACAGAAAAAGCATTTTTAAGAGAAATAATAATTTTTGGAGGAGTTAACTTTCTGCAGCATGATGTTTTGAAGTTAGGCTGTACTCTTAAATAAAATAAATGAAGGTTTTGCGTAGAGAAGAATATAGCAAAATGCCAACAGATTGCTATGGAGAGTTTGGCAGAAGATAAGTGTCATTATTTACAATAAAAGAACATTAAACTTAGCAATAGCTCTCTGAAGTAAACCTGAAAACTTGCAACTATTTGAAAAATACTCAGAGACTGATTAACAGGACAAAAAAAGGATTGCCATGAATTTCAGTGTAACATAGTGTTCAATCATGGAACAGTCTGGGTTGGAAGGAACCTTTACAGGACTTCTAGTCCAACTCCCGCGCAATGATCAGGGATATATTCAGCTGGATCAGGCTGCTCAGAGGCCTCTCCACCCTCACCCTGAAAGGCTTTAAAATTTTGGTTCATTACATTCACTACGCATTACATTACTTTTTTCCCCCCTAGCTTCTGGCCTCTGTAAAATTGTGGAAAGTAACTCCTTTCCTGCATTTTCTTGGGAAAAAAAACAAAAACCAAAAAAGGCCTGCAGCTGGAATGGGTCTAATTACAGGATGTTCTTAGATATCTTTTATATAGTTTTCCATTTAATTTTGAGTACGTTTTACTATTTGTTTCAGTTTAAATTCATGAAGACTTCCATTGATTAATAATGTGTTGTTGGAAATACACTGAAGCAAAAGAAGTCTTATGATTGAACTTTGGAAAATTTCTGGTTTTTTACAGATACACTCTTTTCTTACTTTCATATTTCTTTCCACAACAATATATTCACCTGTTGCAACATAATTGCCTGCTTTGCAGACACAAGCATGTTATGTACTGTCACTGCTATTTATATCTTATTTACTTTTAAATATAAACAACTGTCTAATAATAATGGAGTTATTTTGTCTCTCTGAATCATGGTATCTCTTACTTCAGTAAAGGAATTTTTATGTGACAGATAGTGAGATTACTTCCTTCATTTAAACCAAAATAGACTATTAATAATTTGTCTGAAAGACCTTTACTTCTTCACCAGTATTTTTAGATACAACTACTTAATGTTCAGCACTGTAGCTCTCACACAAGGACACCTTCTAACTCTCTACAAGTGCAAGAGGAAACACAAAAAAGAAAATCAAGGTCATAATTTTTTATCTAAATGTTACATGTGAGAGGATAAAACATGATGGCTCCACTTGTGTGTTGGGTCATCTCAGGACAATCTGTAAAGTATTGCATTCTGATTTCAATATTTTGGGCTGCTTATTCCAGTTTCCTAATGTTCATAATTACACCAGCTTTGAAAACTACCCTTTCATGTCTATCGTAATCAACTTAGCCTTAAGATGGACATACCATTCCTCCCTATGCGTTCTTAAGAAAATCAAAAGGCTATAGATTAACCAGTTTCACAGCACACAGATACAATAAACAGCTAACATTTTTCAGGCGGCAGTTCTGTATAATCATCAGAGTATTGTGAGTACTGTTCTTTTAGCTACCCCATATTGCATATAAACTTCTTGAAGATTAATACTCCCAATCACATACAGAATGTGGCCATCATTTAAAGAACTATGGCTGGAGGGTCACTAATGTCATTAGATCTATACTTATGAAATGAAATCAGGTCCCAAATCACAACTGGATGCAAGCATTCATTGAAATTCCAAAATTCCCCCCATGTACTTTAGAAATACACAGCTGCTTTATGAATTTTTAATTTGCTCCTTTTTATTTCAGGCTTTATTACTCTCTGACATTAGCCAAAATACTATACAAACAGGAACAGATTACTGCAATATATTCAGCTTCTCTTTAATTGGTTCATTCTGGAAATGGGAGATTCTCCAGATAAACCTGTATCATTACAGCATGATGCAGTTCATGTTTACTGCAGTGACATAAAGGAAAGGAAACTACAAACTTCCCCACATCATTAAAAGAAAAAAAAAGCAAACTCCAAACCCTTATAGGTGTACTACTAGGTCTCAGTCCTTCATTAAAACATGTCCTTCTGTATGCTCCTGATTCTCATGGGAACCTTTATGCTTTACGTCTGCATCCCAGTGGGATTCTTACTGTGAATAAAGGCTGGGTGCATTATTGCTGGGTAGCTACAGGCATGGAGGTAACTGAGGGACCTGTATGCCAAGGTGACCTGCAAGTTACTGGGCAAGATCAGGAGGGAGGGGTTTGTCAGTTACCAAATGCAGAGCCTGAAAATAATGGAGATCAGAGAGTTCCACAAGCCTCTCTAGACTTTACTAGGATTGTCTGGTTTTAAATAGAAGCAACAGAAATTGATCTTACCCTTGAAAAAAAAACCATAAAAAAATCATTATTATTCTGAATTCATATACCAGCTGGCACAAGTGGAATTCCCTCTTTTGAACATACAATGCCTAGAACTGAGATCAGGCATGGCGAGCTAGCCATTTCTCTGTCCTTCTCATTCGTCCATCTCCACATACAGTCAGCTGAAACTATAGCTAAAACGGGGTTTAATGTAAACCTGGTAGTCCAATCAAAATTTGGCATTAGATAACTGGCAGATTAACTGGTGACATGATTACTCCTGCTTGTGTGATCTGATGATATTTACCCACAAGGTCTGGAATATAATTTAGAAGCTATATGTAACATGACACTACTTACACTCTCTAAGATTTTTCCAAGGCATCAGCAACTTCTCATAAAAACCTTTCTGATGAGAGAACACGTAAATCCAAGTAGTTTCTCTAACTACCTTATTATGGCTGGCTTGTGCCACTGCTAATTCTTGTGAGATGGATCGGACACTGCTGAACAGAGGCTTTGCAATGAGTTAACAAATTATGGTTAATTGATTGTGCTTTCCAGTCAAATGTGGCAAGGATTTGTGCTTGGATGTATATAACACACACCACACACAGATGAAGAGCTGTACTATTGAGCAGAGTTCTAGACCTCTTGGCATGGATCCGCATTGTTGGTATGCATTGTTTTCATTATGGTATTATATATTTACTGTCCCTCAACTATTTTCTTCCTTTTTTTTTTTTCCATAGAAGAGATACACTCCCATTTACAGTTTGGCATTTTAAAAACAAGTTAAAGCAGTCATCTGTAAGGGCTGACTTGGTTTTGATTAGGGATTTTTTGTTTCTTTGAGGTTGGTTTTTTTTTTTGTTGCCTGGAAAAGAAGCATGTAAAGAATTTAATGAATGAAAATAATTTTTCATACTCTGAGCTCACTCCAGAAGAACCAAGTGAAATTTGATAAAAAACATTCACTTTTGACCACAGTAAAGTCAGAGAAAAAAAATTCCCCTATAATGATAGGATTTAATGACAGAGATTTTAATGAACACATCAACTGTAACATCTTCTCTTTTCATTGACTAATTGCTTCATGAACTCACAAGCCACAGAACGCACAAGGAGCATTAAACTGAGGAAGGGTCCCTCATGATTTTACAGTCCTGCAAACCCCAGGTGAAGTTATGACTTTGGAAGAGATGACCTTTATACTTGGAAAAAAAGGTTCTCAAAAGGCAGTTTGGATAATTTTCCTCTGGGAAGAGTGATAAAGAGGCTGATTAAATAAAGATCTGATCTCTTGAAGCAGACTACAGAGAACTTTACATGGTTTCCTTCCTCTAGGAGCATACTTGTTCTGTTCACATGTTCCACGTGGTCACAGCAGAAATGTGGCTAATCACAAATAAATTGCTTTCCCCCCGTAAAATATTAGATTAGACTGGCAAGCTAATAATGAAAGGAATAAAATTGGGACTTGCAAGTAATCATCTCATATTTGATTAAATACGACACCAATAATCATAACCAATATATCAAACCAATTGATTAATTAGTTGTATCTAGGAATTCTAGTTATTCTTTGGCAGAATAAAAACCTCACCTCCATTTGTACATAGCCAATGTACTAACACCAAGAATAGGAAGAAGAAAGTGCAGTTCTCTGGGAAGATGTATTTACAGATCAATGAAAGGTGAAAGGAACTCTGGGGAGATCCATTTAGAAATAAAAAAGCTAGGGACAGTAAAGAGAAAAACAAAAATTATGAGAGAAATGAGGCTGAGGAGAACACTCAAACCATATAGAAGGCTTATGACCTTTGAAAGTGATTCATTAACTGCAGATGAATGGTGAAGATATTTGCACTTCCTGAAAGGCATTATTTCCAGAACAGATTTCCCTTGCTCCTATATAAAACAAAACCTGCTCCATTGGTTTTATGAATGCTTTACTTAATGTGCCATGAAACATTACATTAATTTAATGTTGACTAACCTAGCCCAGCAATTGGCAAGTTCTTTTTGCAGGTTTTCCAGCAATCCTCTAGGCTGGGGCTTGAAACATGGTAATTAACTACTTACTCAAAATACATTAAAATTAAATATATGGCTCAGGACATTCAGATTTTGAAAAGAGTTGGCTGGCTAGGATAAACTGGTACATTCTGAAAACTTGGATGTTGTACCCATTTGCAAAAGCCAAGGATTTGGCCTTTAGAAAGGAATAAACTTGTTGTATTTATTGTGGATTGGTTTATGTGTTTTAGAAGTAGTTTGGTGAGGATTTAAATTTTTTTTTAAATGTAATTGTGTATTCTATGAGAGTAACATGGATTCTCCAGAGTAGGACTTTTAAAATTTAATTTCAAAGATCTACATAAATTATCTGAGGGTAAATCACTGTAATTTGAAGGAAGAGCCCTACCCAGCTGTGCTTCAGGTTTTAATAATTTTTTTTCTGGGTTGGAAAAAACCCCAGCTCCCAAAGTTGAAGAATTAACACCACAGAACAAATACTATTTCTGAGTACCCTGATAAAGCCCCTGTCCTTACTACTTAAGAGTGAAATCTTAAGAGTTGCAACTTTAGATATGTTTGACGAAAAGCAGAAGATACTTGCATGCTGAGTGGGAAAACTGTTGAATCTGGATAGCTTGATAAACATACCCCACTGTAGGTAATTATGCATATGTAATACCTCTCACAGTATTAAACAGGTGCATCAAGCAGCGCCGTAGAGGAAATAAGGTCAGGAAGAGCTAAACTCTATCAAGACCTCACCTCCAAATACACCACTCCGATGGTTTCATAGCTCATGATTAACACAGGCCATGACTCAGCAACCCCTGAAATACGTTCTTAATTATTCAAGCACTCCTTTAAAGCAGACAGTCCTTTAAAGTCAAGATTACACTTTGTTGGATCACTGCTGGTAGCAAGATTTCCTATTTTACTTGTCAACTGGTGGGAGAATGAGAAAAAAACCCAAAAGAAACCCTCCCATTTACTCTTCCTTCAGAAGAAAACTCTATTCTTCTCCCATATTCTCTTATCACTTGCATTCTTCTCCACACCCACAAGATCAGAAACTGCTCACCTGAACAGCCAGCCTTTCTCAGCTTCCCTTAAAGTTAATGGAGAGAGAAGCTCCTTCATGGGACAATTTGCAGCAGGAGCTTTGTCCAGCTGGGATGCCTTCTGGAACCAGATTTTCTGCCCTCTTGCTTACCCAGGTGTAGGGGATTACCCACTAATAAAAATGGCTGCACTCGAGCAGTTCAACTGTGCTCTCAATACAGCTTGAAAACTCAAGGAAAATTGAAACTATTAAAAAAAAATTAAAAAAGGTCAACACTCAGCAATAAGGAATTTAACTTTTGTCTTTTTCTTGAGTTATATTATCTTAGGAAGTTTTATGTAGTGTAGTCTCATGTGAACATAATGAGATCTCTCCACTCAGTGAGTCTGTGCAGCCACATGACTTATTTTTAAATCTGGTGAGATTTTCTAGATTAAGTTTGCTTTTTTAAGTGTATTTTTTTATTTTGTAAGTGTGTGCCTGTACTGCCAGGTTGGATAATATGGGGTTTTGTACATTTGTGTAGTATCGATCGAGATCCACAAAGCATTCTTTTAGTCTGCAGTGCCTAACGCTGCGGATATGCCATAATCCCAAGAACGGGGACAGACTGTGTTTCTTGGATAAGTTACACTTTGGCTATTTCCAGTAATTTTCTGCCTTTGTGATGCTAAGGTGGGGCCTTTTCCCCTGCTGAGATGTTCAGCCAGGATGTGTTGCTGCATTTAGCAGTCCTCTCGACCCTCCTGCTTGCTCTCGCGCTGACACCAGCTTTTGCTTTCTCCCTTCTTTTACTTCATCATTGTGAGGATATAGTCCAAGATCCCAGTCTTCCCTGACCCTCCCTGGCAAACACAGTAATGAGTCCTTTCCCTTCATTTCAGGCCATGAAGAGGAAGGGTGGCCATGACCTCCCTAGACCCCAAAGGTGCTAAACTAGATGGACAACTCATGCCTTACTCTGACAGGATGCCTTTATCTGCTTTAGTTAGCAGAAGGACTGCACCAAACATTCAGGAGCTATTTAAAAATAGTGGAGTGTCCCCTTGCTGGATTGTGCTTCTAACCACAGGCAATTTAAAGATTTCTTCTTAATCGCTTCTTAACTGGTTGGACGCTTCATTTATTTTAGCTTATGCCACAGTATTGCAATCAGGACTTCAGCATTCACAGCCTTTACATTCTTACGGGCAATCTCCAGTATCTTCTCCTTCTAATTTATCCCCACAGTAATTTTTCTGTCCTGAGTGCAGCTGGCTTTACTGCAGAAGTGAACTTCCATGGGCTTCCATTAAGTAAAAATCTTGAAAAGAGGATCCAATCAGGGAAGTATACACTTTAAGGTTAATGTAATCACAGATAGACACACCCTACCTCTTTCCCTTCCTACTCTAATTTCTTCAAGTAACTTCAGGACTTAGAGTGTAAGAAAATGGACTGAGAAAAGCTAAATGTTACTAGGGGTGTGTTGCTGATACATGCTCTCCAAGAATCTCACACTTAATTTCTTTCCCTTTATCAACTAAACCTTTCTTTTTATTGGTTCCAGGGTCCCAGAGATTCCAGCCTGCTTGCTCACTCTAATAACATGTACAGGGCTGGCTGAACAAATCCCTAAAGCAATAAAATCACTATTTTAGAGAAGAGCAAAGAAAAAAATTATTCTGGGAAAGCAAGCAGTGTTAGAGCTGGTCAGAAGCACACAGAATATTTTGGAAATCTTGCTTGGTTCAACTCTTTTTCAGCTGAGCTGAACTTGAACTATTTACTGAGCTGAATAATTTTTGAAGTATGTCAGAGCATATCTCCCAAGTCAAACACCTGTATCTATGAATACTTCAGTCTGCAGGCTGATGTACAGCCTCCAGTAGACAACATTGTAGAATTTTTAAGTGGCAAATGATTTGGCTCTCCAAAACCAAACTTACCTTAAGTATTTGGCTATTAACCTACTTTTCCATTTATCTCCTGGTAATATATAAAGGATGTTTTCAGCCACCAGTAAATATGGAAATGTTGGACTGGTTTTGCAAATATCATCAATGCCAAAACAAACCTCAATGTAATTCATGAGCGAGTCAGCAAATCTGATTCGACCGGACCTCCTTACCCTCTGTGTGGTAACCATGGCCAAAATGGTGTGAATGACACAATGCTCACAGCATATCCTTGTAGCTTGATTTTGCTTTCTCTTGAAAAAAAAACAAGAGCAAAAGCCCCACTTGCTGAGTTGGCTTGTATGGCCATTCATCACCTCCGCTTCACCATGTAAAGATTATTGGAGAGACTATTCTTTCCGAAATTAAATACGATGTATTGCTAAAACTGAGAGAGGTACCTGTAGTCTGAAATTCTTTGAAATGCTAGAAAACCCATTTCCATACAGAAAGCTTTCAAAAAATGCAGTGAAATATGGATGGACATGAACTTTTCTATTAAAAGCTCACATTTCTTGCGTGAGGACAAGATATCCATATTTAGAATTGTTTTCACGAAGTCTGTTGCCAGGCCATAGTGCTACTGAGATTCATACCAGAATGCCAAAAAGTCAGTGTTTCCACCATTCTGCAAGGTTATTTATGATGAAGTTAGGAAAGTTAAATGGAATTAAAACTGGCCAGGGATGTGAAAGGCAACAAGAAGCAGGTGACAAAAGGAAGACTAGAGAAAAATGTGGGCCCATTACTCAATGAGGTGGAGGACCTGATTATGCAAGCTTTAGGAAAAGGCTGAAGTACTGAATGCTTTCTTTGCTTTAGTCTTTACTAGCAAGACTGGCCTTCAGGAATCCCAGGTCCCACAGACCAGGGAGAAAGGCTGGTGGAAGAAAGTCATACCCTTGGTGGAAAAGGATCAGTTCAGGGAATACTTAAGCAACCTGTATATGCATAAATCCATGGGCCCTGACAGGATGCACCTTTGAACACTGAGGGGGCTCCCAGAGTTCATTGCAAGGCAATAATCTATAAACAATATGGTTACCAGGAGAAGTTTCTGAAGACTGGAGGAAAGAAAATGTCAGCCCCATCTTCAAAAAGGGAGAGAAGGAGAAACCAAAGAACTGCAGGCCGGTCAGCCTCACCTCAGTCCCTTGGCAGAGAATGGAGCAGCTAATTTTGGAAAGCATTTCCAGGCATATTAAGGACAGAAAAGTCAGCAGCAGAAGTCAGCATGGCTTCACCAAGGGTAAGTAATGCTTGACCAGATTGATAAACTTCTATCAAGAAATGGCTGTCCTGGTGGATGAGGGAAAAGCAGTGGATATTGTATACCTGGACATCAGTAAGGCATTTAACACTGTTTCCTGTAAGATCCTCATAGACAAGCTGCTGATGCATGGGCTGGATGAACAACAATGAGCTGAAAACTGACTGAACGACCAGGCTTAGAGGGAAGTAAAAATTCTAACTGGGGACAGTAACTATTGATTTACCCCAGGGGTCAATACTAAGTTCAGTCGTGTTTAACATTTTCATCAGTGACTTAGATGATGGGACAGCTTACTCTCAGAAAGTTTGTCAATGACACAAAACTAGGCAGAGTGGCTGATATGCCAGCAGGTTGTCCCGCCATCCAGAGGAACCTTGACAGGCTGGAAAAGTGAGCCAACAGAAACCTCATGAAATTCAACAGGGAAAAATGCAAAGTCCTGCACCTGGGGAGGAACCACCCCATGCTGGAAGACAACCAGCTGGAAAACAGCTTAGAAGAAAATGACCTAGGAGTTCTGGTGAACACCAGGTTGAACGTGAGCAAGCAATGCACCCTTGTAGGAAAGAAGTCTAAGAGTATCCTCCATTAGAGAAATTACTGCCAGCAAGTGGCAAAAATAAACTTCCCATCTATTCAGCACTGGTGAGGCCACACCTGGAGCTCTCTTTCCAGTTCTGGGCTCTTCAGTACAAGACAAGCATGGACATACTGGACAAAGTCCAATGTACAGCCATGTAGATGATGAAGAGATTCAAGCATCTCACATATGAGGAAAAGGTGAGAGATCTGGGACTGTTTAGCCCAAAGAAGAGAAGGATCGGAAAGTTCTTTCTGGAGTACATTAATACCTGAAGGACGGATGCAAAGAGGAGCCAAGTGCTTTTCAGCAGTGACAGTACTAGGGACAATGGATATGAACTGAAATACAGGAGGTTGCCTCTGAATATCAGGAAACACTTTTCACTGTGAGGGTGACTGAGAGCTGCCACAGTCAGCAGTGATGTTGTGAAGTCTCCATTACTAGAGACACCAAAAAGCCATCTGGACATAGTCCTGGGCAGCTGGCTCTAGGTGACACTGCTTGAGCAGGAGGAGGTTGGACCAGGTGACCTCCAGAAGTCCATTCCAGTCTCAACTGTTCTGTGATTCTGCAAAGTTAAGAGATTAGAAAATTGTATTTGAAGCAAAGTATCAGTGTACTGCTTTCAGACATCCTAACAGAAGCAGCCCTGGGCAGTTTTAAACTGGGAACTTGCTCCAGGTTCCTGTGTGTTTTGGGCTCCTGCCAGCTTAGAAGGGTGGAAAGCTCTTAGCAGCTTCTGAAAACATGACCAATCCCAGAGGGCACAGATCTGAGTACCACATTTGATCTTTGGTTCTGGAAAAGCTTGCTGTACTTGTATTTTGTAAAGGAGAAGGAAGAGACATTTTTATGTGAAGCTGTTTTAGAAAGAAAACACTTCTTGCCTTGGAAGACATTCATGAGTTTGAATTATCAAAATAATCGTAGAGTATTCCTCTCCCTTTGGTTTTGCAGAGAGAAGATTAAAAGTTTAAGTATAAAAATAAAGATAAGATATTTTAAGGAGTGCTTGACTCTTCTGTTACAAATACGTTTTCCAAATTCAGTGTTTTTTTCTTCCTCCTGAGAATGGTTAATTTGCAAACTCAGCATTACTACTAATGTCACTTGTGAAAATTTAACTTAGTCCTCACAGTTAAAGTCATCCTAAATTCAAGATGCCTTTGATCCAGTGACCTATAAACTTAGATTTAATGTTCATTTTCTCTCCCTTCCTAGGCACATGGGTCAGGTCACTTTGTTTATCTTCATAGAGGCTGGACACAAAAGCAGAGACAGCTGCTTTCCTTTCCTCGTATTCCCATGGCTCCTGTATTCCAATGGCTCAGGCCAGAGCCATGCATGACAGACAAAAAGTAAGTGCAGGCACATCCCTTAGCCTGAGAGTCCCAAGCTGGATTATTCTCAGTGTGACAGAATGATGGAGGTGTTTAGCTGGAATCCTCATTGTGCATTGAACACGTACATTTTGAAAGGCTTTTCATTTCTATTTAGGCAGAGTTTACCCAAGGGATAGCTCCTTTCCTCCTGAGTTGGCTCCCTCATCAAAGAGCCACAGGGTTGTCTGAGTTGCTTAAGTAAATTGTTGAACATGTACTTTAAAAATGGTAAAACACAATATTTTCCTTTAGTCTAAAGGTCAGAAACAGTTGATCTTTGTTTTTCCCTTCCACTAAAAATTCATTCAAAATCAGACACCCACATTACAATATTATAGTTTGAAGGAAAAAAAAAGTGGCCCAACCATAAATGCTTCAAGGCACAGTCCTATTCTGGAAAGCACTGGGCAACCTTCACTTGAGATTCCTGGTAGCCTCATGTAGCCTTTTTTGTTGCATATATATATATATATGTATATTTTCATATTCATGCCAATAGCTTATTATGTAAACACATCTTTATCTCTAAAGCCTGGAAACATTTTAAAAAAGAAATCATAACCATGGCAGTACATATTTTCAGCTTAGTCCTCTTCATTCAGTCAAAAACCAGCCAAAATACTCCTGTTAAATTCTTTACGGTTTTCTATCTAGTTTCTGCTAGCTATCATAGTTGTAATTCAGTTTTTGATGGTTTTTCATGTTGACCAAAATACTACTGCAAAACAGCATCTCAGGGCCCCCCAGCTTTGCTATGGCATGAACAGATGCAGTGATTCACCTGGGCTGCTCACGAGTGTGAGGCTGCAGAAGGGCTGTATGCAGAACTAGATGTGCAGCTTATCTGCCTTCTCTCTATAGCTTCAGACTCCGGTGCCAGGAAGTGGAATGACTGCTGGACAGATTCTCTCATATGCAACGCCAGCATCCTCTAATACTTCTACAGAACTCCAAATCAAACATCACCAAACAATTAATACAAAAAAAGTAGCAATTTTGTTTTGATCACAGCAAGGGTTTTGTGTGCCAAAGAGAGGCAAGAAGTCTGTAGGAAGAGAAGAATGCATCATTGCTTCACAATTGATGGGTTTGACAGGTATCAGCAGTTTTATTCCTTTGTTTTTGGCACGGTTGGGGGGCCAGGGAGTGGCAGGGGGACACAAGCCTTCCATGGAAAGGCGGCTGTGTCTGAGGAGGTGGCGGTGTTGTGTAACCACACTGACAGAGTGCGTCACAACGTGTGACATGTGGCAGCAGAAGAGCCTTAAATAGCTCTCACCATCTTTTCTCCTCCGGAGGTTTTGAGGAAAATTTGGTTTTCTGAGTAATGCTTTATCCTTCCTGAAATCACCTGATAATATGGCTCAAGCTCCTCTAGAGAACATATCCCTGAGTTGTCAGGGAGTTTTAGAGTAGAATCGGTGAGGATCTTGGTCTTTCAAGCCCAGATGTTAAAATTGTGGGACTATGGATGAATACACGTTCATTAATACTAGTGTTAAAATTGATAAACGTCCCTTCATGACCTCATCTGTAACAGAAGCTGGGGCTGAATTAATTCTGCTTGCGCTGGAGCCATTATTAGAAAAGTGCCTGACAATGACTAAACTTTTTCCAATGATAGAGCATCCATTGCAAAATACAAAATTTTGTTTAACTGTTAATTATCTTTTGTACTAAAATTTCAACTTTGTTTTTGAAGGTTCGTGAACTTATCTGGATTTATCACCCACTCAGGACTTTGTTATTCATTTGTCTGCTAGACTTCAGACACCTTATTACCACACTTCTGTTCTTTATTCTCGTACTTGCAGAGAGTAACCAAGTCACTGTTTATCTCTGTAAGGTAAATACATTGAGTTCTCTCACTCTTTGTCTCCAGGAGTTGCTTCTGCACGTTCCTCATTGCTCTGATCTCTCCAACTTATCTGTGTAGTGTTTGATCTGTAACACCAAGTTTGGACTAAGCATTCTAGCAGTGCCTGTGCAAATAAGGAATACATAATGTCAGCTGTGCTCCTTAATATTCCCCTTTTATTCCTCCCAGAACTATTGTGACCATACAAGAATGCTGAGCCCACATGTTCAATTCATCAGTACCCTGAGTCCTTTTCAGAGTCACAGTGTCCTTCTCGTAATTGTGGCTTTTATTTTTCATTTCTGATTGAATAAATTTGTGTGGGACAGTACTAAAATGCAGGCTGCGCTGTGTCCCGCTGATCTATGCCCATTGTGCTTTACTACACCTCATATTGTGACATGAGCTCAGTTTCTGTACATTGCATTGACTCTTGATATGCAAATTAGCAAACAGCCTCCCAGAATTCTGGCGGGAAGCCCCAAGACCCTGGGATTCAGCCTAAAGTCCCTTTTCTGCCCTCAGAGTTTCCCTCCTCATTTGCCAGAAGAAAAAACCCATTTCTCAATGCACTGCTCCTCCACAACTCAGCCTGGGCCAAATTAACTTAATAGATCAGCATTTATTACTGGTCCTCAGCAGGAAATCCTCTTTTTATCTCAAAGTGAGCTTTTGCAGCTGGCTGACCAGGTCTTCTGAGACACAGCCCAGGATAAGATGTTTCACTGGTGAGACCCACTCAGAGCTCATGTTTCACAAGCACAGGTCTCCTTTAATGGAATTTATTAAGCTGAGACTTAGTGTTTCTCAGGTATTTCAACATCCAGTGTCAGACCGCATAATACAACTTGGATTTTTCATCCATATTCAGCACTCACCTGTCACCAGGCCAAGGATGGGGCATCAGCTGGGGCTGTCAGTAGTCTCTGAGATGGGGACTAGGGTACTAGGAACTAGGGTGTCTGGGATTTAGGGTGAAAGTAAGAAACGAGGAGCCACCCTGGAGGAGTTTGGTGGTTTGCAAGCTATGCAGGCAACAGGGTGATGTAGGATGCTGCTACTGAGGCTGTGGATGGCAGCTAGGAATAGAAAGACAACTGCTGGATGAAATCTCTTAAGAAATCTCTTAAGGGGCAGAAAATCAGGAACCAGTGACTGTGAGCTGAGAGCAGAGACTGAAGCAGCTACAGAATGCAGATGAGCCCAGGCTCCCTTCACTCCCTCCTCTTCTCTTATTTCCCTCCTCTTCTAACCTGACATAAGCAACTTTTTCTCCAGGCACTCCTCGTAGACTGCATCAACGCTGTGCATCCAGAAGGAAAAGGACTGCTGGAAACAGCCTGTAGCTAAGCTGTCCTGGGCAAATAAATGTACTCTCTTACGTATGCTCTGGCCATTCAGATACCTAGGGATGGTATTTGTCTATTTCTGACTCTTTCTTTCCTTTTCTCTAAGATTGTCTTCAGTGCTGTCTTCTATAGCAAAAGAGATATATAAAATGTAATAAATGAATAAAGAAGGCCGTGTCCCCCAGTTTGCTTCCAATCCTTCCCATCACTGACCCCCAGCTTCATTTGCCATACAGCAGCAATCTTTGGTAAAACTTCTCTGAATATACTGCTCAATGAATAAGCATTAATTAAAAGAATGAGAAGATGGAGATCAATGTTGATTTATAGATGGAAGGCAGAGAGCTAATCCTGAATAGATAAATAGCTCTGAAATTATATCTAGAAAGTGGATGGAAAGAGAAGAACAAAATATCTGTCAGCTTCTTGCAGTGGAAAAGTAAGACCCAAATTCTGCTTGGCCCCAGTATTTGCATGTCTGATAGAAAAGGTCAGGACTAGACAGCTTTCAGGATACCAGTGCCAGTGAGGAGTAGGATGGGGGTATACCAGAAACATCTGGTTTCTTTTCTGGGCTAAGTTTTTCATTTCAGGTTTAGAAAATGTTTTCATCCCCCTTATGCTGCCATGTGAAATGCTCCCAGTGATTCCTGAGATGTGTTCACTCGCAAGAGCTTTCTCCCAACCTTTGTCCCTGCACATTCTCCCTTTCAGTCACTTAGAGAACTATTATTTCAAAGATCCTCTTCTTATCACAAAAACATAATCTAATTCCTTCCAGCTTCTCCACCCATTTCTTTCTGTCTCTAATCCCTCAAAGAAAATTAGTTTCAGCATATAACACATTTCCACTGTGGTATATGAATGTCATACAGAGGGCAGTGCTGCCTCTTCACGGGCTCTCCTGCTTCCAAATGTTACACCGCTCCTTGTGAGATTTTTTTTAGCAGGATTTGTTACTTTTTACGCCAAAGAGGAATCCACTGCAGGAATGAATTTACATTGGCCTTGTGCCACCTAATCTTGAGAACCAAGACACTGAGTTTAACATTTCTGAGACAAACTGTAATGTGTTATAGGCTCTATGTAGCTTAACCTCTAAGGAGGGAGAAAAGGTGTTTGAATGGGGATGGTTTAATAGAAGCAGTATTTAAAAAAAAAGACTCAGGCCAGCTGAAGGAAAAGAATGCCCTCTCAGAAAGCAATAGCAAGAATTTGCTTTCTGCCTTTCAAAAAAGGGTTTTTCAAATAACAAACTGTGACAAATTCTGCTTCTCTGTCACAAAGCCCATGATTTGCAGCACAATTTGATGCTTGGTGCATGAACATCTGTGAAGTAATGACTGAGGAAGGATAGCAGTAAGTTCCTGTAACTCCCTTAATGTTATATAGTGCCATTTCTCCAAGGGGAACAAGAATTTACACTCTAAGGAGTCCCCCAACTACTTAAAGTACACGGCGCTAGAGGTCCCATTAAACTGCCATTACAGTGAGCCTGGGGCTGTGCTGTTCTCTCCCCCAGCTCTCATGTGTTTTGTGGCTCCTCAGCAGGGTCCCTCATTATTTTGGAGGGAAATGCAGTCAACAGATTGAAGATCAAAAAGAATCAAAAGCAAGATGTGAAATATCAGCCCAGTCAGAACTGAACAAGTGCCATTTGATTTTCTCTACAGAGGAAGCAGTCTAGCGATACACATACAGCTGTGCCTAGTGTTAGGCACATACTGGGAGGTGTTTGATCACTTCTGTTGCCTACTTAACCATCAACTGATAGACTTGTTTTCCCTATGTGATAGGGCAGGGGGAAGGGGAGGTCAGTGTGACCTGAAGCTGCAAGAGATCGACAGAGATGTTTCCCCATCTGCTAACTGCAATTGGTTTCCTATATTTAAAGCCAGAGTCCCTACCCTCCTCCCTCCTTCTTTACATTTACATTTATATTTCCAACTGCTATCCCATTATGTTCCTGTGCACTGCTCTTTTTGGTAGTGTAAAATAGATGTAATGGCCTGAAATTAATCAAGAAGTAGAGCCAAAGCCTGCCCAAAAGTTTCAGACATAGCAGAACATAGTGGGCTCTGAACTAGTCATCAAGGGCTGTGCAGTAATGGTACCTAAGCCCTGTCTCAAAGCTTTATGTCTAAGTAAAGCCAAGCCTAACACACACCCTAAACCTAAGCCTAAACCGAACCCTAAACCTAACCCGAAATTAATCTAAACCTAACCCTAAACCTAAACCCAACCCAAACCTAACCCTAACCCTAATCCTGACCCAAACACTAACCCTAACACCAACTCTAACCCTAACCACTGTTAAGGCTGTACAGGAGACCCTTATCTGCATTAGACATGACCCCACTACAGAGCTACAGTGACAGGACTAGATGAGCTCCACCCGTGTCTTCCAGCCTCTGCTGTTCCGTGAGTCTGTATCCCAAAAGAAAAGCCAGATTTGGTGGTGTTTTCTCAAAATCCTTGAGCAGAGACCCAGATATGATAAGAGATTCTAGCATCCATTTTTATAGAACCAATTAAATAAAAACTAACTGCAGAATTCAACAGCCCAGGAGTTTTAACAGGCTTTCTTATTGAACAATATAAGCATTTAATTTTTCTGCTTGGCAGCTTTGTACAAACAGGTGGAGAGGAAAGATCTGGGCTGGCTTAATTTGTGTTTTTTGACACAGCCAAATGTCAATACTCAGAAGTGTGTCATGCAAATCAAAGCCTCACATCTGAATGGCTCCAGTCTTAAGGAAGTTTGCACAGAGATTCAGATTTTACAGATGGCTTCCATCTTTTCAATGATCTGGCAAAGGCCTCAGGGTTGAACTACAGAGTAGTCTGGAACAGCATGATGCAGACTGAATTAATCTGAAAATTTATGGACAAGGAAAGAAAATGGTGTTGCTCTCCAATACAAAAATAGCCTTTCATTACACTGAAGGCTGATGTTGTCCTAGTAGCCAATTGCTCTTACAATAAAGTTCACATTAAGATGTCTGGCAAAGCAGAAGAAAGCCATTCAGGTGTGCCCAGGACAACACACAATGAACAAAAGGGAAGTTGTCATTCCAAATTCTAGCCAGTAAAAGTTCATTGAAAACTACTGGTGGATTTTGAGGAATTCGGATAAAGTCATGAGCAGTCCAAATGGAAAGCAATTATAGGAATAATAATTGTTCTCCCTGAACAGCCTCATGAGCAACACTGAAAGCAAAAGAAATAATATGAACTACATCAGAGGTAACTCAGAAGGAGAAACAAAACAGTAGTAGCCAAAATCTACTACAATTTTCTGTGAAATGTTCCCATTCATCTGTATGAACATTTTTGCACAGCAGTCAACCATGACTAAACCTTCGTGGAGTTCCTTGTATCACAAGGACAAGCAGATTAACAGCAGGTTTTGCATATGTCGAAAAAAAAAAAGGTTTCTCTGTGTTACAGAGCTACACTTCTGCTCTAAAGATTAATTCAATCACAAAGTTAGTGTCATTCCAGTTCATAGGTTTTGAAGTGGATAGAGGTAAAGTAACACAAGCACATGCTAGGACACATATGCCCAGAAACTAATAAAAAAGATGCAGTAACATACCTAAGTTAATAATAGCTTTGTATAAATTCTCTCAGGCTAGGCGGTGTACTGACTTTACAGTCAGTAAATAACTTCATCTCCACTTCTGACACTAAATACAGATTTCCCTACAAGGAGATTAAATACTGAGAATACTGGAAATAACCAACTAGACTAGATCTGTAAATAGGGCATGTAATAGGATTCAGTTCCCCTGATCCCATTAACCCTTGTGGTACCCCTAGATAAACTGTTTCAACAAAATCTTGGGGTCCATAAAGATGCCTGTATCCTGCTGACTCTTTTGGGGTTTTTTTAATGCAGCTAATTGGAATTAAGTATCTGAATATGTAGATCTTAGCCTTCCAATACATCACTTTCTGCACTAATAAATAAAAGTAGCAGCACTATGTGTCCGCACAGTACCACTAGAGAGTAATTGCATTAAAGCCTATGAGGGTCTGAGGCAGAGGTGATGGACACTGCCCAGATGTCATACACTGAAAAGACAACAGTGTATATTGCACTCACTTCCTACCACACCCTGAGGGGACTTTCATAGATGCAGAACTGAGATTGAGTCAAATTAATCATTGCTAAAGTCTGCACAGGCAAATTAATACATTTCCTCCTGGTGTCCACAAAGATCGGCACAGGAATTGTTATTCTTTAATTTTGCATGTGATTTTCTGTGATCTGGAATTTGCTATGATTTTCACCACAGCACTGAAGAGAAGGTATCTTGGCAAAACCCGGGCCCTGATGCACATTCTCATTATTCTTGATATTTTGGCAGTGGCAGGGGGAAAGAGGCCATCTTCCCCTTTTTTTCCAGCTTCGAAAATCTGCGCAGCTACAAGAAAGAATTCTGTTTCCTGTCTGCTGGTCAGGAGTGGGTCATCACCAGCTTAGAGCTGGCCAATCTTTTCATTTGCAAATTTTTTCAGGAGCTTAGAAGGACATACAGTGGCCAGCTTGGCTGTGTCCATTCCTGCTGGGCAATGCCCATTTAATTGTTGCATTGCCCTGCCTCCAGACCATCCTGCTTCTATTCTGAGCAAGCCAGAAAGTGAACATTCCCTTGCCCTCTTGGCAGAGTTTCTGGTATTTCATCATTTAGGATCCTGTGTCATTGATCTATTTGTTCATATAGATTTCGAACAAATCAGGCCTAAGATACATTTGTAACCCAAACAAAACTTTTAGAAGAGCATACATTAGCTTTTAGTCATTCTGGCTACACTATGTACAAACAATGCCACAGGGAAAAAAGTCTACTGGTTATAAATTGTGAGGTGTGACAAGCCCTTGTATGTGTCAACAACTGAAACAATTATTTCTGTAATCAGCAAACACAGAAAGTTAAAGAAACAGGGAGATTATCCTTCAAAGCAGTTTCTAACAGGAATTTAATTCTAGACACCGTATCTGACCTCTCTTTTTTCAATCTATCTCATTCATTCATTTGATTACATCTTGAAAACTAGATTTATGAAAATAAAATCTTCATTATAGTTAGAAGTGGCAGAGTGCTTTGAAAGCGAGGGCAATGGTATGGAAAGCATAAGAAATCTTTGTTCCTAACCTGTATACATCTGTGTGTCTTCCCTCATTCCCTATTGCTACATTTATTTACAAATAAACCACCCTGCTGACTGATTCTTGTTATGAAGAATAGGTCCATTTTCTCTGTAACTGACCTGTTTCCTCATTCTGTAATTTAAATGGATCAGTGTAAGTATGTTAGTGGCCTTACCTGAGGACACATTCCAAGAGAAGATAGCTGAGTGTGATGTACAGTTTAAGTTCAGAGCTTCCTGTTTCCAAGCATGTACAGATTTCTATTTTTGTAAAGCAGAGAAAAAAACTAATGAGCTTTAGACATAACACATTTGGTACCATCCTGCAGCTGCTGTTTGCCAGAAATGCTGACAAACCTGTTTGTAAGTCTGCAAGAACCACATGACAGAGTATGATTCACGTTCATGTTGACCTTTGTCTTGTTTGTGATTGAAAACAATTAAAATTACCAGAGTCAACAGAGTGAAAACTATGTGGAGTAATTGAGTTTGGTTATCTATGTCTCTAACTCTATTTCTCTGTTTCATCATGCTGGCTTTCATGTGCACAGAAGCTACTGAACCATTCATGCGTGCTCATGTGAAGATCTAGATTCAGTGTGTTTGACAGCTCAGGGAAGTCATAAGGCAATGTTGTCAAACAATTGCAGAAAAGATACAAAAGGCATTAACTAAACTGTCAATAAGCTACAACATTAACGCAAACTATCAAATCAGATTTGTCGAGTACAAACACGCATTTTTCTCAATGGAACAGCATTTGGATATTTGATCATTAAGTTCTCTTCCAAGGCAGCAGGGTAGAACAACAAATTGTAGTAATGTTTCCTTAAAAACAGATTGTCTTTAAATATTTAGTCAGGAACTATTTGACTACGACACTTTATTTTTAAGGAACACCTTGATTACACAATGATTTCTTCCTTGCTCACATGGTGTACTTCAGTCAGGTGTTCGACACCTCCTAGTGCTGGTGGAAGGTGATGACAGCCCCTCAGTGATTCAAGGGGTGAAATTTTTGCCACCAGGTAATGAGAATGTCTAGATGTACATTAGTGTGCATGAATTAGAATGAGTTGCTGGCATTCAGGTGGCCCCAGTCATCCTTGGTGAATCCTTTCCTTCTGTATTTGCAGGATACCCTCAGAAGACCGAGGGACCTATTCCTAGCAGGGCTCAGAAAAGACCCTGGTACAACATACTAATAAGAAAAGCATATACCTTCAAGATAAGGGAATTTATCTTCTTTCTATCATCAGTGATCTTGGAGTTTGGATAATCTCTGTTTGGGTAGTGTTTCTTTAAATGTGAGCTTTAAGACTTTTTTTTTTTTAATTGCTGCTGTTATGAAAATTGCAAGAAACAGCATGTCTGAAGTCTCATATTTTCCTGAGCAGGGACACAGCATTTTCCTGAGGCGAGTTCAGCGCCAGAGCTTGGTGTGGTGGGTAAGCAGAGAGGCATCCTGGAGTCTTTAGATTCTGGGCCTCTGAATGCCACCTTACGATGCCAGGATTCTCAAAAGCAAAATATGCTGCAAAATATGCTAAAAACCAAATAACACTGGCCACATTAATTTATTGCAGTATGAAGGAGTTTTATTACCACTTCTTTACAGAGGGTTATCAGATTTTATGACACAGTCAAAGATAAGATCTTTAGCTCAGGAAGTCCCTTAGCTGGTCTTACCTTAGTGGTGCAACCCTTCCAACAACATCATGTGTGGCTAGGTTACACATGTCAGCCAAACAAGAGAAGAAACTTAGTGTTTGGAAAACCAAAAACAAAATCAAAGAGAGGAAGATTATTGGTATGAAAAAGTTCAAGAGCTCTCAGCACTTCTGAAAGTACTGTTGAGGAAAGTGGCCTTATAGATTTCCTTCTTTTCTAAGTATTTTTTTTCATTCAAATAAAATCTTTATTCTACACAAAGATGTTTCTTCATGCTTGAGTGTTTTATAAAAGGAAGTAAGTTTATACTTAATATTTTATATCTCCATAGCTTCTATTAACTGATACTACAGTGAGTGGATTAGGACACATAATCTAGATATTATGGTTAACATACTCTTCTTATGAAAGTGTCTTTAAATATAGGCTTTTAGCTTTGACTTAGAACATTTTTTTTATAGCAAACGTGTATCTTTTATTTGTCATTTTTCATGACCTTTTCTTTCAAGAATGTCTGCACATATGCTGACATTTTGTATTTGTCATCCCTTAGACTTAGTAATCACTGTATTTGCCTCCTAGTGCCACAGAGTTCATTCGTAGAGCCATTTCTTTTTATTGCTATACACTCTAAGGCTTTTCCATCATGCTCCTCCCTGTAGCATTCCATTCACTTACAGAAAAAAAAGGTAAAATCTTCATTTTAGCAAGAGTGACGAAGGCATCATTGCCTTGGGTAGTTTTCTCCTTTGCTGCAGAAACTAGCAACAACTATTCATGTCATGAATACATTTTATCATTATCTTACTGGACTTTTCCAGCTTAATACCACTTGTTTTTGCCATTACACCCACCTGCTTCTTTGATGGTAATTAATGTCCCTCTTATTTCCTAATCTCTGTTCCAAAGTCAGTGACTATTTCTGTTCTTTGCTTTTTCCTAGCAAGAGGAAATGGGAGAAAATAAAGAAATGTAAAAAAAAGATACGTTTATGGTTTTGGGTTTTTTTTTTGTATTACTTATCCCTCCCTCTAAAATCTCCAGAATTATAGTCATGCATACAATAATTGTTTTTCCTTTCAGGAAATTAGTATTGTTGAACATTTTTGCTTCAGCATTTAAGCCAGTGATCAACTGATAGGATTAAACAAACTTTCCATAATATTTTTTAGGTAATTTTCTTTTACACGGTTTTTCTAATCTTAGCCTGAAGCAGCCAGCAGTTTTTACATTTTTACAGAACAAGAAAAACTGAAGTCTGATGTGAAGGGTTTCCTTGGGCATATAAAATAAAAACATACAATGGGAAATCCCAGCACAAAAGTCAATCATGCTGCTTCCTTGAGGCTTCAACATGAAAATGACCTAGAACACATTGCTTCCTAATTCAAGCTTCTGGAATCCTGTTTATCTCTTATATGTCTCTTATATGTCTGTTTCATGGGTAGTGACCTCCTCATAGGGAATAAAAACTACTATTCAGAATGTTATATCATTTAGATGCCTAATTCATGGACAAAGACCCATTGTCCTTGACACAACAGGGACTGCAAGACATCCTCTCCCTCTGTAAAAGCTTAGGCTAAGTGAAAAGGCTAATAAAAGAATAAAGAAATAATGTTTATTGATCAAAATACGCTCTGAGCATACCGTTGTCCAAAGTTTATAGGCATCAGAGCAAAGGAAAATTATAAGGAAGATAGAAAAAAATAAAAAGAGCCTTGTGACTAATCATGGACCTTTCCTTTAGAGTGTGAAGTGTGCCAGAAACACAAAGCCTCCATATTTGAAGGTTAACAAGAGAAATGTAGGCTGGCCAGAGGCTGGTATTTTCACAAGAAATGAGAATAAGTGCATATGACCAGGATGGGTATCAGCAGTCTCACAGAAGGAAGTCAAGCAGGGTGGTTCAGTTAGATAGGGAATGGAAGCTGAGGGATGGGGAGCACAGAGAAATCTCAGTGGTCAGTGTGGGTTGGATGGCAGCAAGGCTGAGACTGCATTTCACAAAGAAATAGAGAGGGAAGTTGCAGTAGCTGACATATGAAATGAGGTCCCCACTTTAAGGAGGATGAGAAATGCATTTACTTAGAAATGAAATGCAATTTTAATTTATTTTTTTTTTTAGCTCAAATATATCTGAAAATTTTGAGAACAAATGAAGATGATGACGACACTCTTCACAGGTCTAGAACACGGGAACAGGGTTTTAGCCATACTAAAAAATTTAATAAGAAGTGGCAATTTTTTATCATGATCTATTAGATTAACATGGCTCTCTGTTGCTTGCTAGGGCTTATTTTATTTCCTACAATGCAACTTATGGCAGTGTAATGCAAGCTGAAGGCAAAGAATGGATAACCTATTCTTCAAGGAGCATACTCCTAGGCTGTAGTACTCCAGGGATCATAGGTTATGCACAAATTTAATGCTTTGATGCCTTATAGCTGACATTAGACAGATCTTCACATCAGTGCTGTCTCATTAATTAAATTACCATCAAGTATTTTTTCATTGTCAGAGTTTTATATTAAACAGCTGCCCTCCTATGGATAAGCATTAATCTCTACCTCTGCCCAAACTAGGAATATATCATACTAGCATGCACCTTAACTGCATTCTGATGATGCTATGAGTAGATATGAAAATATATCTACTATCTATTTAAAAAAAATATATTAATACTGTAAATAGTATCCAGGCTAAAGTACATGATCACATAATTGTTAGGGATTAAAACATCTAGTACGTTAGTACATCTACACTATCATATATATTGCAGTTGCTGCATTAGGTCTTTAGAGTTATCAGGTTATATTCATTTTTGAGTCCAGATTTATAATGAAAGAGTTCCTTGAATTCTTCAGTTTGTGAAAATGCAAGGGTCAATGAATTACAAATTCATTGTAATCCTGCAGATACAGGAAAAAGATCAGGAAAGGTTTTGATAAAAAAAAAACCAGATGTCTCTTGGAAATGGTCCCATTTTCATTCTTGTGGAATTAGACAGCTCTGATGAGATGACAGATTTTGTGGTTCTCCCTGTTTTACTTTTTTTTTTAAGGAAGAAAAACAAAGCGAGGTTCAGTTGCATGATCAATTAAAAAAAAGGGGGTTTTTTTGTAAATCTTGGAAGGTCCATCTGTTCAAAGGTCAATTAACAAATCAAAATACTTAATAAACAGTGTTCTGCATAAATTCATTTTTTACATGAATATGTAGTATTTCCTCTTAAATATTAATTGAAACCATAAAAAATCCCCCAACCAACCAAACAAAAAACCCCAAACAAAACACCAAAGCAAAACAAACAGGGGGCTGGCCAGGGAGACTTCTTGGGCAGCATTTACCAGCATGACATGATTTTTGTCCATAGAAAGGTGCAAAACACAGTAAAAAAGTACAAGTTTTCAGAAGCAATGGTTTGCTAAGTGTATCAGCATCTCAATCTAGTTTTTCACCAGACAGATTTTGTTTTTACAAATATTTCATAAGGGAAGCAACAGGAAGCATGATCTTTTAACTAAAAGTTGTCCAGGAATATTGAGGTCTAGAAGTCCATAGGGACAATTTAGAGGAGAAAGATGATTTTCAGCTTTGATTATGCTTTATTCTAAATAAAACAAGGGCTCCAAACTGCTTAAGAAAACATAGCCCCAAAACTGCAAATCATTCTTTTTTTTTCTAGTCTTGCAAAATTGCAGGATCTTGCAAGGGATTGGAAGAACACTACTTAAGGTTAAATGTAGGAAATTTTTAGCTGTAGTTTAGGACTAGAAGAGTAAAGTACACTCCAGATCCTCCAAGTTCTCATCTCCCCTTTTAACTTTAAAATTATGATCAATTTTTGAGAATTTGATGAGACTGTTCAGAGGAATTTAGTTAAATATATGCATAAACAGCAGCAGCAGTGGAGTGAAAGAGATCACAGCATTCTCTACAACAAAACACCACAAATGTAAGAAAATTGGAATTTGACAGTTTCAGAAGTATTTTCCATCATCTTTGTTTTTGCCATGCTTTCAGAGCATGCCACAGAAATGCAGGCTTAAGAAATTTTGATATAGTCCCTTTGCTTTACAGTGCTTGGTATGGTTGTAAAGACATTTATATTTTATCAAATTTAGGTCTTACTTTTTGAAGGATTATTTTTCATCTCTCATTTAAAAATTTAAATTTATTCAGCTTGAACCTCTGCTCCTGATGTCACATCCAGCTGCTTACTAAAAGACCAATGTGCTTTTATTGCTGCCTGTGTTTTACATCTGTTTATTGTAGAATAGTAGGCAGTTAATTCTTCCCTTTCAAAAAGCATAACACACTCAAAGCTTTTACTATAAAGTACCAATAAAATAACAAACCAATAAAACACAATGAATAATGATAATGCAACAAAATAAAAACTACCTTTTTACTTGCTTGCATTGAAAAGCAAGAACTTTAGCTAATCTTTAAATATGCACATACAAAGAAAAAAGTTTTCTGACATACTGAGATATGTGACAAAGAATTAATAGCGTCTTCAAAAAAACTTATCAGCCATTTTAATTTCTCAGCGTAAACATGTATACAAATCCATACTTCCTACATTAGTTCCGTAATTTTGTTCTGAAGTCTTTAAGAGGCAAAAGATTGTCTGCTTTTCTTTTTCCTGTGCTGTTTCTCTGATGGCACTTACAATGTTCTCAGAAAACAGGAACTCATCAAATGTTATCTTAAGCATTCATAAAATCTTGAGAAATCCTTCCTATTTCTACAGCCCTGCATTTCTTGGAAATATAAGCCATCAGGCTCAACACAACAGAGGTGCATGTACCAGCATGCCCTTGCTGACTTCAGCAGGGACAGTGAGGCCTGCATTGGGTAATGAACTGGCCATCTCTAACCCTGTCAAGCTGTGGAAAAAAAAAATAAAGAAAGAATGTAGAAGAAATACGTTTTTAAAATGACCTTGTGGATGGAAAGAGGAGTACTGTTATGAGGAAGAGGCACTGAGTCAAACCTTAATGCTGTATGTTCCGCTTTCTTCTATATCCATCTGGCAAATCAGTGTTTCCTCAGTTCCACATCCTTGTTATGCTACCACTTTTCCTCCAGCCATCCTTCCGGTCTATTTTAACTGGATGCCCTACAGTGCAGAGTCTCCTGGGTGCTCAAACAGCTTCCAGCTCGATGGGGGCTGGTGCTCTGCCAGAGACTCCAGGGACTGGTCTAATAAGCCATTTTTGTACTACTTGCCATTCAAATTGAGCTTTGTCCAAGCCCTGCCCTGAAATAGGCAGTGAATTGGACATGATAGTTTTTACAAAACTGTAACTGAGAATTACGGCTGACAAAACAAAGACGGTTGGCCAGGTCTCGTCTCTGTCACTGGCGGATGTCCGGGGTAACTCAATTAAACATAACTGAATTCCACCGAAGCAGAGGAACGGAAAATCTGAACTGATGCCTGCAAAGATGAATGTGTGGCAGAGGAGCAAGGGCCCAGAGTGTGTCTGAAGCAAAGATTGCCGGTAAGGTGGCTGTAAAGTTGGTTGAGAAGGGATGTTAAGTGTGAGATGAAGGTCAAACTGAATCAGCAAATTTTTAGGGAGAACATTAAATATCAATGAAGTGGCGAGACAAGAACAATGCACATTAGCCTGTGGAGACAGAATTGGCTGTGTTGTTTCATATCAGTTGCAAGTGGTGTGTGTGAAATTATAACACTGGATCAGAAGAACATAAATACAGTGTTTTTTCACACCACTAGAAATATCCAATATGTCCAGGCCAAGTAATGTAAAAATGCTGGTAGTATATTGAGTTCATAAGCCCACATTATAGACCTCATTTCTCATGGTATCACCTCTTTACCCTGTGGGCCTTTTTTTAATGGAAAACACTTATATAGCTATGCATAAGCTTTCTCCTTTCAAAATGGCTTTTGAATGGCAAGCTTTCACCTGGCTCTGAGTTCACACATTATCAAAAAAGCTTATTTTAAAAATACATTTCTTAAACTATCAATACTTCATGGGGATGTGAAAAGCAGCCAGTTCAGAAGCATTGAGTGTCTTGTACCAGTCTGACTCTGTTCAAAGGGGTGCACCGGCATCCCTCAGCAGTGGCAAACTGAGCCCACATCACAAAGTGCAGCATCTCAGATACCAAATGCAGCTTCTCACATGGACCTGCTGCTTCTTAAACAACAGGGAAAGGAGAATGGGGTTTCCTGAGGGACCTCAGCCTTGGTTTGCTTGTGTGCTCAGGGGCAAGCAATGCTGCTGAAATGAAACAAACCTCGATGGACAGTTCCTCTACCCCAGAAAGTACTGGGCCAGGTTGGGACACCTGGCTGGGGAGGGACTGATGGTTTTCCATCTGGTCTTACAGGCAGCACTAGGCTATGGGGAAAAGACTACCTTTTCATTTATGAAGGAGGTTTTTTTTGAAAGGCAACCATCTCCCATGTAAAGTTTCCTAATTTGCTTCTCTCTTTGCCTTTCTAACTAGAAGCACTCCTTACTGCAAAGCTGCTGTCTCAAGAGTATCTATACAGCTCCCAAACTCCTAGATTCCTCACAATGTGTAATGCTGAACGCATTGAACACCACGAAACATTGCCTCATCAATAGCTTTCTTATGACTGTCTCCAATAGGGCTGAGCTGTCATGTCTGTGTTTGCTAGATGTTATAATGTAAAACAGGAATTTGTTCTGTATCAGCTATTTTAATGTAAATTATGGTGGCTGTTGAAGGTGCCAGTTAGACTGACAAGCCTATAAGTACAGGTCTCACTTTACACAACTTAAGTAGTAGCATGTTATTTCTGTTATTGCATTGAGGCAGCTGTCAGAAACTAATACAGCTGGTGGGCCTCATCCTACAAGGCAGAGTACCTGCTTACCACATAGCAATTTAAAACCTAAGTGTCATGTTAGTAGTGATAAACGTGCTGAGTGAGGAGGGGGAACAGGGAGATAAGGATGACTCAATATTACTTAGCCTGAAACAAAGCAACCCCAGCTTGTCTGCTGCCTGAATTTTAATGAGCACTTGCTTCTTGTCTTCTTTAGGACAAGAGATTGTTTTGAAGGAGCAGAATTTTTGGAGGCTCCCTCTTACATGAGAGGAGAGCACAAGAAAACTGGTATTACTGGCAAAGGTGAGGAAGGGGTCAACAGCAGAAACAAGAGGATACTCTAGGCAGGTGTTTCACAGCACAGAAAGAGAAAGGGTTTGTAGTGGATTATAGCTGAAGTGACAAGCAGTGCTGCTAAAATTTCTTTTTAGATGGATAGTTCATTCTCCCAGTGAATGCAACCCCTCTGCCTTCCTCAAGACAGTACTGACAAGCCAGGAAAAGGATTGTTGCAGTAGCCTTCTGGTCACAGCACAGGAATAAGAAATTTATCTGTGAGGGTGGAGAGGAGAGGTAGCAAATTTTTAAAAGGTTGAAGAGGAAATAATGGGAAAACTTCATCTCTGGTGTAGCTTTAGGATCAAGGAGAGAAGTATTGTAAAGAAGAAACTGGCAAAGAAGATGGAGTGGTTTCTGCAAAAGAAAAAATACCCTTGTCATGCAAAGATTGGAAGATCTGTTTTGTGCCTGTGGTGACAAGACATCCATAAAGAGATTTGGAGATTCAGGCCAACATTAAAACATGATGAAATAGGGAGTAATTTAAGTTAGCCAAGGCAAGCAGAGGAAATTATACTAACTAGCTATTTGCCCAGTTTCAGGGCTGCAAGTGAGTCAAAGTGATATAAACAAGAGTATTGCTGCAGTTAGCCTCTTCCATGCCTAATTTGTCAACTACAGTCATTGCTCTCCATGGCACCATCACGACCTTCACAGCAAATGACTGCAGTGTTACAGACTGAGGTGTATGTGAGGAATAAGCAGCAGCAGAAGATTAGCCCATCATTAATAATCTTGTTTTTCAGAGAGAAGTCCACTCAGAATTTGTTTTTACATGCCATAAGTTTTGTATTTTCAGGAAAGTTAATTTTTTTACAGATAGTAGTGAAGGTTTTATCTTTGCCTCTCAGAGACTTCTGTTTAACTGTGTTCTGCCAGTCCAGCAAGCCTAAGCTCAAGTTGAAAGTAATTTGTGTCCTCTGCAGTAATAACGACCATCAGTTGAAGTGTAACTCTTATCTGTGAATCATTGTATGGCTCAGACAGCTTTCCCATTATCGCATTGGTTTTACAAATGAGAATCCTAAAATAGAGCTTTTTAGGCAGAAAAAATACGCCAATGAAGGAGACTCATTCAGGAAGAATTACATCTAGATAGTAGCAATTTCTTTTGGGACCATAAACAAACTCTCTGTTGTACATGTGATCAGCGTAAACATAAAACAGAGAGAAACCGCAAACCTTAGATGGAGACTGTTGCCATAAAAGTCTTCAAATGCCACACTAATTCCGCCATCTGAGTAGGTATTGAAGGAAGTATGATATTTTTCAGGAGAAATTTCAGAAGTCTGAGAAGTATCTTATGGGTTTTATAGGAAGTTTACTTATTTGGAATTATGTTTGTGAATTTTCTGTGCGCTTTGGTTTTCGTCCAACTATCATGTTATGAAAAAAATTTATAAAAATTTCTTACAATTAGCTAATAAATTATTCTAAGAGATATACAAAGCATTTTTTCTTCAGTATATTCTCTAGTTAGTGAAAAAGACCACTTTCAAACAGGTTAACATTTCTGCAGAGGAGCTGATTAAGTTGTGTGCAGCTCTCTTACTGTAAGTCAACAATTTCTATGTCCTTGAAACAAATTGTCTGGCAGCTGCTTGCGATCTAGCGTGTCAGCAGGAGTGACCCATATGTCAGCCTTTCACTTTGCAATCCTCTGCTGATTGTGAAATAAGTGTGAAAAAGTTCCAGGAAGTTCCTGTTCCCCCACTTAAAGTACTACAACATGCAAGTGTTTTGGATCTACAAGTTCTTGAGCTGTTAAATAAAAAAAAAAAAAAAAAAAAAGCTGACATTTCATAAGGACAAACCTTTGCATGGTTTAATGTAATTTTCCTTTGAGGAGACTGGGTGCTTCACTTTAGTAATCTTATCTAAGGTGCAGTGGGTGTATTTTAAAGTGTATCCCCTATTTTCTTCATTCCTTAGAATGTTTTAGGATCACTTGTAGTAAAACTGTGATTCTCAAAGGGTCTCCTTATACTTCAGTGCTCAGCTCCAGCTGAAACACAACCGGAGTGCCTAACATATTTTGATGATTGTACTGACATTTCTAATTCTAGTCCCATGATCAAATGATATGCAGGAGCTAAGGGAAGAAAGACAAAAAGCCTAGATTTTATTTCTTAAAATCAAGACCAGTTTATCTAGATAGTTTAACATAATTCTTCAAAAAGAGATGGTAAATTTTTTAAACTTTCTGCCCATTGACACTAAACTATGTTGTGGTGATAAGTACCTAACACAGCTAGTGTCACACTAAAGTCTGTTTCTCAGAAGGACAGCAATGACAAAAGTTAACAGAAATCACATAAGAGTTATCGTTCTATTAAGATAGTTTCGTAGTGTTAGTTTCCTCGGGCAATTAATGTTATCTTTCATTTTGAAGGCTGAAATTCTGAAAATTTTGAAATCCCTCAGCCAATTTGAATGAAACAATTCATGTTCTGAAAATATAGTGAAATCAGTGAGAACCTCTACATTTCTGTGTTTCTTTGTTGGTCTGTGTTTTTCTTTGCAGAAGGCATTGTAGGCACTACAAAATCTCTTCACAGAAAGTACATTCAGGGCACTGCTTCCTGTCAACAAAGTGTCCTTGGCTTGTCAGGTTAGATGGTGACAGGCTGGTGTATTTGGTTTGTGTGGAAAGGTTTTGGTAGTTGGGGAGTTACAGGAGTGTCTTCTGTGAGAAGCTGCCAGAACCTTCCTCTATGTCCAGTGAAGTCAATGCCAGTTGGTTCCAAGACAGACCTGCCACTGGCCAGGGCTGAGCCCATGGTGGCAGCACAGCTGGGATAACATATTTAAAGAGAAAGAAGTTACTGCACAGAGCAAGAGCAGCTGGAGAAGAGAGGAGTGAGGGTTTGTGAGAGGACCAGCCCTGCAGGCACCAAAGTCAATGCAGGAGGAGGGGCAGGAGATGCTTCAGACACCGAAGCTGAGATTCCCCTACAACCTGTGGTGCACGCTATGGTCATGCAGGCTGTCACCCTGCAGCCCATAGAGGACTACAGTGAAGCAGAGATCCACCTGAACTCCTTGGAGGACCCCATGCCAGGGCTGGTGGATGCCCAAAGGGGGTTGTGGCTCCTTGGGAAGCCTCTATTGGAGCAGCGTCCTGGCAGGATCTATGGCACCATGAGGAGCCCACACTGGAGCAGGTTTTCTGACAGGACTTGGGACCCTGCAGAGGATCCACTCCAGAGCAGTTCACAATGAACTGCAGCCTATGGTAAGGACTCATGTTGGAAAAGTTCATGGAAGACCGGATCCCTATATACCGTGGGAGTGACCTCATACTGCAGTGGGGAAGAGTGGGGGGAGTCCTCCCCATGAGGAGAAAAGAGCAACAGAAACAATGCATGATGAAGTGACCGTGAACCCCATTCCCCAGTGCTGCAGTAGGGGGAGGAGGTAGAGAGAATTAGGTGTGAATTTGAGTCTGGGAAGAAGGCAGGGGTGAGACAAAGGTATTTTTAAGATTTGATTTTTATCCTATTCTGATTTAAATGGTAATAAATTAATTTTTTCCCCAAGTCAAGTCTGTTTGCCTGTGATAGTAGCTGGTGAGTGATCTCTCCTGTTCTTATCTCAACTCACGAGTATTCTGTTCTATTTTTTCTCTCCTCTGTCCAGCTGAGGAGGGAGAGCAATAGTATGGTTTTGGCTGGCACCTGGAATCCAGCCAGGGTCAGCCCAGCACAGCTGAATTTCACACACACCCATACTGGACCAGTATTACAGTCAGGGCACCTCACCATAGAAAGCAGACCTCTGACCTGAATAAGAAGAGTTTGCTGAAATGGTGCAGCAGTAATGGTACCCTACTCCATTTGATATATAAACCAAATCCAATGAGATAACATGCTGCTTTGATATGACACCAACAGTGAAGCGGCACATAAAGGAGTCACAATAACATGGTGAAGTATAATTATTGTTTCTGCAGTTTTGCCAAATGTAATACTGAGACAGTGTTGCCTCAATCTACGCATGGCACTCCCAGGACTGCATATTATTTCTCATGGCATGAAAAGATGTGATCTTTACAAGTAAATGGCAGATGATTTTCTGCCAGCTCACTAGCAAGCATAACTTCTCCTCTGTGAACTTTGAATTCTTTCTGTGAAGCTGTGTCCTTACTAAGGATGACATTGGATGTGGCAATACTGACCACAAAGCTGCTCCCATTATGTATGCAAAGGCTGAAAACACACTCAGTCCCTTTGGGGTCTTTCTACAGCAGATAGGAGAAGCTGGATTTTTTCCAGGAGATTTTATCCTCCTTTTTTTACCTGGAGCTCTTTTTCCCAGAGCATTTATTTCCTCTGGCTGCATGAGAGTACCCATTCTGCATGGATACATCTGTGATCCTATGAAAAGGTGAGTGTAAAAGGGATAACCAGAAATTCTACTTAAGCATCAGTGGCAAGGAATAAAATGGAAGTAACGAAACTGGCCAGAAGGCACTGATATTAGATGGGAGTCTTAATATTCCTCCTTCCTCATGTCACTGATGTTTTAAAGTCTTGGAAATTATCCTTCAGGGTAAGTTTAATGTGCAGAAAGTAAAGACTTATCCACATGACCCTCATTAGCATTTATGGGGAGTTGTTTTGGCTTATGGTCTGGGAACCTTGCTGCTGGAGCTTGCAAAGTACAGCAGTGGAGCACAATTTATGCATTACAAGTCCAAGGATGGCAGAAGCTTCTTCTTTCGTCTTTCACAGGAAAGAATGTTGAAGGACAGGTAAGCAGGAGAAAGCTTGCCTGGAGTTACTGCTGAAGGAGCCAGTGTAGCTCTGACTTTATTTTTTTTCCTGGAGAGCAGATTACAAAGCACCTGACGTTCAGAAGGCAATGGACATTTCCTAACTACTCCTGTTGAAGATGCATCCGCAGTTCATGTAAACCCCTCTTTGAGGTAACTACAATTAATAAACACTAACAGTAATAATGAACATCACCCAGGACACGGAGATCTACTGGGTAAGGCTTCAGCAGTAAGGCTTGCTCTGAGCCCCACTCCATCCTGTCAGCACTGCTGCCTTCTTGGCAGTCAGTTCAGCTTGGCCTCAGGGACAAAAGCAGGCAGAGAAAACTGCAAGGTCAGTCCAGGGCAAACCCTGGATAGAAAAAGCAGAAAGATGTACCAGAAGGAGCATCTTCTAATGGGAAGGCAGAGCTGTTTGGCCTTTGAGATGTGTAAAGAAAAAGCTGCCTGAATGCAACCCTGGTTCCCCCTCCCCCTGGCACGATCTGTGCAGGCACTGACTGCATTGCCACCACCACCAAGGTCTGGAAGGGAGAGCCCTCAGCACAGCCCTGACACTGCTCCAGGAAGGTGATAACCATGTGCCTGTTAACACTGCAGGGCTCTCACTCAGCACCACTGCTCTTCACACCTTTTAACTAACTTCCTTTATTCTTAAGGATTATTTTTTATGAGCTGAGCACAGTATTACGAGTACATGTGGACTTGAGGTTTATAAGGTTTGGTACAGAGAAATAGACCCTTCTTGATTTGCATTCTGCTGTAGCAACAGCCTCTCACTTTGCAATGGATGAGAACAGAAGATCAAAAGTCTATTTTAAGACCAACTGGAATTCACTCTACAGATGTTGCTCTTAACATGGTTCTTTTAAATGAAATCAATTTATTTTTGATTTCACACACATATTACGTTGTTTTTAGGGTTTGCAAGTCACAACTCCAGCTGAACATAAAACCTCAAATCTGCATTGAGGAAAAGAAACCTTATTTAGTTTTTAATTTAAAAAGGTACATCTTGTACAACAGACATCTTGCAGAACAGTTTTTCTGACTAAGCCTTGCTAACACACATGTTTACCTAACGAGATTTTAATAGGTGTGGAAGATACAGTATTGTGCCTTGATTCACAATCAGTAACCAGGATAAAACTTTCCAGACTGTTTCTCTGAACTGGATAGTTCCAGATATTTTAGGAATCCCCACGGACATCCAAAATTTATCCATGAAAACAAGCAACACTTTGAGATTTGAATTTGAGATTATTTTCTGTGCTTGCATATGTAGCTCTCAGTGGATGAAATTTAGTTAAAATGTCATGGCGTTATTAGGATTTTTGTTTTTAAGAGTGTCCCTTGAACGCCAACAAATAGCCATCTGCTTTGCAAACTCTTCATTTTTAGTGTCCCATATGCTTGTGACTCCTCAAAACTTCAGTGATTTTTCCCCAGGCATTTAAATATTAATTTATTTAATGTTGACTCATTCCACTTAATACACTGAACTAAGAGAATATTGCAAAGTCACCTTCACATAAAATGCAAATAAAAAAATTCCACGGGACATGAATGTGCCTCCCTAGCTGTCCCTTTAGATTTGAACACTTGGGTAGGATGTGAATCCTTGAGATGTCATAGTTTTCCATTCTGACTGAAAGAAGAATATTTGCAATTTGGTACAAGACACTGCAAGAAACAATACTTAGCTGCAAGGTGGCAAAGGAGGGAAACTGAGGACTCAGCAAGCAGCTGTGCAGTGGGAGCAGGAAGGGGGACCTGCACACACCCTCACATGGAAGCAGCAGCTCCTCACAGGTGAAGGAGGTTGCTGGGTGGCTCACTGGCCAGACTGCCCTGGGCTACTGGGACAGCCTTCAAAGCCCCAGTGCTGCCATTTTTACCAGTTGCTGCTGGCTGTATGACTGGTTGAAAAATTTCTGACAGAATAATGTTTCCACTAAAGAGACAGTTCTATTAAAATTGACACATTTCAAAAAAAGAATGACAGAGCTGATTCATTTGGACTTCTCCCATTTGAAAAATGAGGCTTTTCATTTCAATTCTCTGCCATGAAAACAGTTCATCTCAACTTTTACCACTTTGATTTACTGTGCATTTAAATACTAAATGAGCTGCTATATACACATAATACAGATAATGTTCTGACATTACAGTGACCTAGTGATTTAACTTTATAAAAAAAGTTTCACAATGCAACCCTTTTGCTAGCAAATTCATGCTGCAGTTTCTACAGTCTATTCATAGGAAGTTTGAAAAATGAGGCTTTAAAAAACAAAACAAGAAATCAGATTTGCCTATGCAATGCAGCTAGTCAGGCTCCCGAGCACCTCTGCATGGGAACACTGACCCAGGCTGTCACATACCTGCAGGGCAGATGCTTGGAGGAGGCTCCTGGTTTCCATGGGCTTGATCACTATCCCCAGCTCATCTGAGAAGCCAACACAACTATTGCTTTCTTTCCTCTCTACTTGAGTCTTTCAGTACGCTCCACTCTGGTGGAAAGCCAGGGCATGCAGGCCTGACCACAGCTGCTCATCAACCAGCCCCCACGTCCTTCTACCTCCACTGGCTTTCGAACAGGGATGCAGCCTTTTAGTCAGTGGCTGGCCAGACACAGCTGTGGGAAATGTGATATCACAGCAAGGCTGCAGGACCCAGCAATGTGGGTGTAATTGAATAATTATGAGTGAGGTATAGGACATTTCCTGGGGAACTGTTAACCAGCTGGGAGGAGTTAATGGCCCACATTGTGCTTTGGCTCATTAAATGCTAGCAGATACTAATCCCCAGAGGACAGTCCTGATGCGAGCTGGTGTTGCTGTTTGAAATGAGATGAAGCTGCATTTTGTTTTCTGTATGCCTACCTGTTTGTTTCTCATATGTGTTATGAGTTTGATGGTGATCTCTTTCTCTTTGCCAGAATGAGCCAAAGGGGTTCTAAATCTCTTCCATAAGCCCTGGTGAAAGTCCTGAAGTCACCAGGTGGGAGTAGGCTGTTCCTGCACAGCAGTGCCAAGTTGTGCTAATTCCTGACTCATGGGCCAATCTCAGATTCCCTTACTGAGTCTCAGTTCCACACTGGCATGGGAGTTTTCTCCTTTTCCATAAGCAATGCAATAAACCCTGAGAAAGGGAAATGGAGAGAGAACAACTTATGATGTCTTCTAAACTTATTCAGGGAAACTTCAAGGAGTTCTGTAATGTATAAACTAAAATTAATTATTCCTTAAAGGGAGCTGTTCCACAAACTGTTTCTGAGGGGGAAAAAAAAAAAAAAAAGACATAAGGAAAACAAGCAGCTATTTTTAGAGGACATAAAAATATAATAACAGAAGTTATTGATGGGTATACCCTTGTCAGAGAAGCTCAATAACATTATCAACTCAATCACATCTCCAGTCTTTTACAGCTTCTGAACAGTAATGGGAGCCCAATAAAAAGAGATTGCATATAGTTTATGTCACTTTTTGTACGTTTTAAAGTTATTTTATTTTCTACTCAGAAGGGAAATACTTGCTGGGAACATCATACTGAAAAATCAAAACTCTTCTTTCCCAGCTTTTCTCCTAAAAAGTAACAGAGATAGCTTTGGGAATCAGCATCAATGAAAGCAGCTCCTGCTGAGCTGTCCACTGGGAATTACCTGAAAATTATTTCTTATGGAATTCCATTGACTGTGAAAAAATTACACCAAAGGTGAATTTGGTCCTGCCTACAAGGAGGAAGGACAGAGTCACAGTAGGAACTGTGGTACTTACATCTGAACATCCTATTGGGTTTGGAATTGTTCTCTTTGTATCTGGGCTGCGAACATAATGGAAAATCATTAAGGACAGAAGCAATTAACAAGACAGAGGCTAAGGGCAGCTATGCAGTGAGATGCAGTCGTTATCTATGTGCCCAGAGCAATTGCCATGAACTCATTAAAAAACCTCACTGTTTTATAGCTCGTGAGAAATGCTCATTTGAATTACTTTACAGACACAGCGCTTCTTAAATTAAAACTTGAATAAACCTAGGTTCCCATTGCAGGAAAAATTCCACTTAATAACTGGGCTTCCCTGGAAGACAAGAGGTTTGAGAAGGTTGTTTTTGTTCAGTTTCCTTTTACTGGCAGTCTTGACAAGAATAGAGAAACTAAGCAGGGCTGGCCATATTCAAGAAGACCGAGGTGGTTGTGGAAGGCTGAGCAGACTCTGGGCACTGGGGCTGTGTTGGACTGGAGTGGGTGTAAGCACTCAGGTAATAACTCCTTGTATAAGGAGAAAAACATGCCAGCCTGCCTAAGCCTAGCAGATTCCAGGAGGAAAGCTGCAGATGTAAAAGGAATGTTTTAATGGGTAGAGTTTTGACCCTCAATATGCCTAGCAGGTATTAAGACTGGGATTGTGGACCACTCTGTTGATGTGGGTTTTGTGCATTTTTATGTATATGACTATACTGTATATTTTGCAAAAAAAGTTGTTTGCAATTTTATCTTCTAAAAGATTCCCACGGGAATTTAAAGGGCTGAAGAATACCTGAAAAGCCATTAGGAAGGTCACAGATTCAGTCTCTGAACCACTAGAATACATACATTTTTGGACAAGGAAGATTTAAAGCAAGACCATTGAGAAAACTGAGACTGGCTCCAGCAGTAACCGCTGATATGTGGTACAAAGGCACAAAATAAAAAGGGAGAGAGACTGAAACATATGATCTCAATGAAATAACAGTTCCTGTGGCATGGTGCAATAGTATGAGATAAATATATTTACGGCAAGAAAAGCGAATAGATTGCCCACTCCTCTCAGGATGCTATGAAATGCAATATAGTAGTGTTCCTCTGTCTTAAACTTTGTAAGTATGTTACAAGTAGAATGAGAAATGATCCTGAACAGAATATTAGTTTAAGGGACAAATAATAAGAAATTGGTTACTTTATTCTTTTTGTTACAGAGTCTCATGCCACTTTTATTGTTCCCCTTCCAAACTTCAAGAAGTCCTCAATATGTGTGTGATGCCAAGAACCACTTTGGATTTAGAAACAATATTCTACCCTTATAGCAGAACAGTCATTCAAAACTGCAATAAATTATATACCTAATATGATAAAACAGTTCTGAGAGTGGGTAAAGTGAGGGCTTGAGACCTCTTTTTTTTTTTATTTCTTGAGTGCTTATGGGGCTCCCACTGATGCAGAACCTAAAACTCACCACTTTAATCTAATACTTAGATGGTATTAGTGAGCTAAAGGAGTAAGTCCATGAGAAGTGACAACTAGTCACTTCTAGACTCCTAGAGTCTTGGTGGTGCTCCTCAAATTTCCTTCCTATATCTTTGAGAAATTAAAAAAAAATTTTTTTTTTTTACATTTTCACAGATAAGCTCCCTGGAGTACTGCTGCTTTTTAACTCCAGAGAAAGTTCTTTATCTCACAGGCTCAGCAACTTTATTTAAATCCCCAAATTGGACAGTCTCCTCAATTTAAATGGTTCTTGGCCATAGTGAACCAGACCTAGCAGCCATCCTCAGCACACGCTGCAGAAAACACATACACAAGTAGATTTGACCCGAACCAAAAAAATGTGTTGGAAGCTGTAGTTGTTTAAAGTCACAGAGAAAGAAAGGGAAGAAAGGTGAGAATGATAATTGAGTATCTCTTTCTCATCATATGAACACATGCATATTTACTCCATCAAGTAATAAGGAGTGTCCTAACTATGAGTTAATTCAGATATTAAGGTTGGAGTTGCTGTCTCTAGCCTTGGGAAACACAAAACCTCCCAACCACTGGACCTCAGCTAATATAATATTCTCAATCCTGACTTTCAAACATGGCCCAGCAGCATACAGATGTGAATTCACTGGGCATCAAGAACACACCTAAACTTTCAAAATCGCAAAGCAATAACTCGAATTCAGTCCCCTAAGACCTGTTAATACTTTCCATTCATTCATTATTTGTCATCGTACAATGAATGAATAATACATGCCTGGCTGAGATTAGTTCATACTGGTAGGACTCTCTCAGGGATGGACGTTTTAAATGAAAAAGAATTATGCCTCCTGAGACTTTTAGGCTCCCAGCTCTGGGAAGCGATTTGGTACTCCAGATCATCCAGCCAAGTGGTCCCAAGTAACGCCTGGAGGGCTATATCAAATGAAGCTCTATGTGATTCAGAGCATGATTTAAGATCCAAACTTTTGCCTGAAGCATTTCCTATTTACAGCTTCAATAGCTGAAGCTACTGGAAACCCCCCACCAAAGTGCCAGCTTCCCCTTGGCAGAGAGGTGATCCAAGGTTTTTGCAGCTGAAGCACCAGATTCAAGACTTTGAGTTCAAATGGTCATGGAAAACCAAAGGTGAGTCCTTTTGCAGCTTTAGCCCTATGTGACTTTTCAACTGTCCCAGCTGGGTAGGAAACTGAATGAAAGGCTACATGCCAGCTACAGAAACCACTATTTTAAGAATGAACTAAGCTGTTCACTCCAAGGGAGAATCACCTCATTTATGATTAGCCATGTTAAAGTTAGATATCTGATCTTGTCATGTACATATCTCCTTAGCTGGTGGGAAGAGAAAAAGGCTGAACAAATTATTCTTAAGCAGTGCCTGAATGTTTTACGGTAAGAGCGTAGGTGAATGACCCAGAATAACTTTTTGATGGCTACATCTGGAAAGGACAGATCCCATTTTTTTTTGTTTAACATTATCAAGAGGAGATGCTAAGGCAATACTGTCAAACACCTGGTTTTCATCAAGAAGAAAAGTACTCCTGACACATCAGTCATACGTATGCTTATTTAGGCCAAGAGCCAAATGATGCAGCCATACAGTCAGGGATATCTCCCTAGCAAGAAACGAGCCTTAGTTTAGAAGTGGCAATAGGTTAGATAATTGCACGTGGTCTCATTGACTTTTTTTTTTTTTTTACTATTAACGGACATCAAAATGCTTAGGGAGCTAAGAAATAAAGCTTGAAATATGTGCAATATACCTCCATGAGCCTTCACCAGACAAAACGAGAGGGTAGGGGGGGCTTGTGTTGAGCTTTCACACATGGTTTGCTTATAATGTGAGAGTAACTGTCAGTGACAGCATTTAGCTGGTTGAAAGAATGTGTTTTTCCAGCGTCTTCTCACAAAATTCTGTTTTCCGGCAAACTCCTTAGATACCGAGAATAGAGCAAATGGATTGCCAAAACCCATGAAAACAAAATGACTGTCACCACTGATTAATGAAAATAATATGCATGCTAGTAGGCACACACTCACTAATCACATTTTCCATATACAAGCCCTAATCTTGTATTTACATTCAAAAATACTTATTTTGCATAAAAAGGAACAACAAAAGAAGCTGAAAGTAAATACTCTGTGGGAGAACACAGTCTGCATCTCATCTGCAACAGCCTGTGTCTGAACTGAAGATGTAACAGTAGCAGTCTCCAGCTGATACCAGATTCCTAGTGACTGAATGGGGTTATACAGAGAAGATTCTGATATTTCTTACGCATCATCACAGTCTTGAATTCTCCAGACTAGGAAAATACTGCTTTGATAAAAGTGACAGATAACAAATTGATGAAAGTTAAGCATGAGGAAGTAACTCTTTCTTCAATATTTTTGCAACATTAAACCCTCCAACTCTCTAAAAGAAACACAGTGAGAAGGACAGGAATGCTGTAATTCATTTCATCATGCATGTTTAGACACCAAAAACTACTCCAGACAATTGTACTCCAGACTCCTGCTTGCAGTATCAGGTTCTCCATCTTTCTTCTTTCCTAGCAGTTTCAGCAATTTCCAAATGCTGGCCATGTCTCCTCTGTAGCTAGGAAAACAACAAAAGCCAAGCACACAGAACAGTGGTCATCCTCTCCTCTTCTCCATCCTTTAGCCCTGGGCCCAATTGGCAGTTGCCACCTCTCTGTGCAGATGGTGGCCTTCTCACTCCTCCTGCAGTCCTTTCTCTTCCTTGGTTCTGACTGCCAGCTTTCTGGTGAGAATCTAAATTAATTTATCTAGCAGGGTGATGTCACCTCATTAGTTCTATCATGAAGCCCTGCTGAACGGAAAATAAAAGGAAAGGAGTTGAGTCTGGAGAAACATGGTGGGATTTTTCCTTCATTCTCTGAATTCTGCCACTAGACTATGGGTGTAAGAACCCAGGTAAATGGTTTAGATTTAATGAGCATCCAATCTGCAGCCAAATCTATATATGGCACATAGCAAGAACCTGGTTTTTTTTCCACAGTTGGCTGAAACTCAGAGTATATGGAAATGACAAGTACTACTAGATGAACTGTCAGTGCTTCCATAGCTGGCTGGACCACTCTTAACATTCAAAATCAGACTTTCTTTTCGCAGTGCATCCAAACTGAAATGTCAGATCTAAACTTCCTCTTGAACTTTGCAAAGCTGAAGCCTGGTGCTGAGCTCAGCAGTGGCAGACCAACACGGGCAAACATGTTGGAAGGTCTTGGCCTATCCTGAAGGGCTAAAAGCCAAGCATTATGCTGTTTGTGTAACTGCATCCAGGGAACAGCTCTAGGTCAGGGGCCTGGTTTTCCTGGCCATTATAAAGTAAACTTATCTCTTAATTACATCTAGGTAACTGGCTCTGTGAGTCAGAAAGGAACACAAACAGCCCTCACGCAGAGGAGTCACAGTATCTTCCCTGCTGCGTGCCAGGGTTTCTGTCCCCACTGCACAAGCCAGTGAGACACAGCCATGAGATCAGCTGTCTGCAGCACCACTGAGATACTCCACCATAACTTCAGATTAAGATGGGAATATTCTCCTTTCCCCTGCCTTTGCAGCACGATAAAGTGAACCATGAAATGTTAGCTAGCAGGTTTTTCTCCACCCTTTCAATAAACTTAGGTCCACATTTATTGAGATTTTTTGCTATTTGAGTTTTTTGCCCCCAGACCAGTACTGTGAAGACTTCAGTTTCTACCAAATCATGAACTTGACCTAAAAGAAACTCAGAGTACGTGATCGCCAGCAAGATTGTTGTACCCATCAGCAAGATTGTTGTACCCATCTTCTGCTAGTGGCCACAGCAAAGCCGAGGTTGTCATGAAGAAAGTAGCTGGTTGGGAGTGGAGACCATGTGGGTGTTTTGTCAAAAGTTCAGATGTCTTTTGGCTACAGAGATGAGGAATGTACCCTCACTTCACCTAAATATACATATATAGTCACTGACTTCTTCCCAGCATCCAGGTTGTCTGAAATCAAACTAGTGAGGAAGACTCGCATTTTTGCTATTGTTGGAATCCTGTCTTACATTTATAGCCACTTACTGCAAGGAGAAAAAAAAGAGTCTGCTTTTTTGTAAATAACTCCCTGAGGTGTGAAGCATCAGAGGAACAAGCTCGGTTACACTGCCAGTTATTCAGCCATGCAGAGAATCAGCCTTGTGAGAAATTATATAATTAAGTCTGCTTTTAAATCGGCATTTTTAGAAGGACTTCAAATTCTTCTGGTTTCTGTTTAAAAAAAAGAATCTTATATTTTGCATGGCGGTACTTTTGAGTATAGAAAAAAGTTATTTTTCTTCCTTTTTGAAAAAAGACATGTTTTCTCATTTTATTTGAGCTCTTCTAACTTACAAGATAAATGTTCATGAATTTACATCTCAAGTGGCAATTTTTCTCTGCAATGTTTTTGACCCAGACAAAAAGAGCAGAAAATTAAAGGTCTAAAGTTATTGCTAGAATTTTTCATAGGTGAATATCTCAAGGAAAGTCAATATCAAGTAAAGATTCTGTATTTCTAACACAGATTGATTTTAAAGCTGGATTCCCAATAGAAATTGTACTGAAGAAATAGTAGGGATGTTGGAAAACACAGGCCATAAGCAAGGGAAATAATTAAATTTTGAGTAGGAAGGAGCTGGAAGAACTAAAGTCATCCAGGGACAGAAGGATAGAAAACCTGGGAAAGAAAGTGAAATGCTTCATAATTTGTAATTTTCTTTTTTGAATAGATAACAGTGAAGAAGACAACATTGATTTGGTTTGACCTTAGAAAGAACACTTGCTCTTCTTTTGCGCAAGATCACCATTATCAGTTCATTAAAAATCCCATCAACTCAAGTACCAGCCAGCACTCTGAGGGCTGTACTGGTGTGATTTCACAACAAATTAAAACAAATACTGAAGGTCCATTTTCCTCTACTTTTTGGTAGAATTATTATTTTCTCAGTACTTAAGGTTAATGCATTTAAGTGAGAATTAGAGATGCCATATGTGCACACACCATGAGATATAACAGGTGGGAAAGGAGTGAAAATTGGATATGGAAGACGACTGATGGGCTGGACTACATATGGTCATTACTGCTTTGAGGAAGAATAACCAGAAGCAATGTTTAGCCAGGCTGGGAAGACTGGAATGCTTTTTGGGTTTGTTTTTTTTGGTGGGTGGCGTGCGTTTGGAAGTCAACAAGCATTATCATATGGCAAATATAGAAATCAAAACGTCAATTTTATTTGGTTACTACTCAAAAGACTCTCCTCTTCCTGTACAAGAAGTAATGTTTTTTTCTTTCTCCTTTTTCTTTTAATCAATAATTATTTTTTAGTTTTAGATTACATAATCCTTTAAGGCTTTGCTGCCCTTTTAATTAGTCTGTTATCACTATCTTTTAAATAGCATTTCTGAGCAATCCTGCATGTCCTTTAATCCCATCCATTCAGCGTCACTTTTGTGACTTGTTTTCTATACAAGTATTTTCCAAATGAAAACCTTTCATCATCTTTTGAGTCTTAAATCACCCCTTCTGCAGCAGATAGAAAGTACAAGGCAGTAAGTATGTCAATTCTAACCTTCTCAGGTTTTGCACTCTGTGAAATATTGCAAAACATCAAGAGCACTTGAGCAGGTATTTTAAAAGCATGCAGAGAACGTAAGCCAATTAAAAAAATTTGTAGTTATTGGTACATCTAAAAAGCAATACCCTACCATGACCTTTCAAAAGCATTAAACACCTAGTGAAAAAACACCAAACAATTTTCTTCCTGTCTTGTGTGCGGTTTCTCTTTGTGAAGGAGGGTAAAAAGAGAAGCTCTTACCTTAAAAACACCCCCTTAAGAGGCATTCAGCAGCTGCAGCTGTGCCCTAATGCCTCCATCTAAATTAAACTTCAAATTTCTGTAATTACCTAAAGTGGTAAATACTGAGTTTTAAAGCTTAGCTAGGTCTTCTGTAAACTACTTTTGTTTTTCTGCCTTTAGTGAGTTCTGTTTTCTCTTTAATGTAATGGTGAATTTATTATTTTTGGCTCTAACAATGAAGCCGTACTAGAGCTACAGAGTTTAAAGAAAAACAGATACAAGACTAAGTGTAGGCTTAAGACCGGATTCTTCCCAGGAATCTGTTTCTAGTGTTTTTATTTGAGCCTGAGCATATGTTAGTTGGGTTACTTATATAGAATGATAGAATTGTAAGCTTGGGTAAGTCCAACCAGTTACCCAGCACTGCCAAGAGCACCACTGAACCACTCCTGTAAGTGCCACATCCACAGAGTTTTTGAACGCTTTCAGGGAAAGTGATTGCACCACTTCCCTGACCATTCTTTAAGCGAAGAAATTTTTTCTAATGTCAAATCTAAGTGTCCCATGGCGCAGCTTGAGGCCGTTTCATCTGGTCCTCTCACCTGTTACCTGGGAGGAGACCGACTGCCACCTCACTACAAGCTCCTTTCAAGTAGTTGTAGAGAGCTACTCTGGGCTCAATTACAACTGTTAGAAAGATCCAGACTTCCACAAACCATTTGCACTGGGCACAGAAATTCTGAAAAAGAAGATCCCTGTACGAGGCACAAGTTAAGTAAATATTGGCTGTGACACAGCGTTCGGAGCAGCTCGGGGTGATAACCCTCTGGAGCAGTTAGCATATACATATATAACTGTATCACAGCTCAATCTAACTAACCTTGTGCTTTACTTGGGGAAGAGTCTCTGCCCCACTGCACACAAGGACACTGAGCCCCGCAGAGCACGCTTGCAGCAGGGGATCCATAGGTACGCAGGCTATAGGGGCTGCGCTGTAGCTGTGGCTGCCACCCTAAGGCTGAGCTCTTCTGAAAAAAGACCAAATCCAGACCAGGGCATGTAAATGGGCTGTAAGACACTGGCCTTGCTCCTACACAGGCTGGCACCCACCCTCACCAGTAAGGATGATTTCTTCTTCCCGGCTGCTCTCTGATGCAGAGGCAGCAAACTGGTTCCTCTGCAGCTGCAGAAGAGAAAGCTCTACTCTAAAAACAGTCATGGAGCTACACTGAGATACACTGGAGCTTTAAATGGGTTGCCCTTTCTGTACATACTTCTTTTGCTTTCATATATTTTTTAAACTTGAACACTTGAAGATTTTTCTTTTTACACTGTTTCATTGAAGTATCTTCCTGCTCTACTGCTTCCTTATCGGCCGCGCAGTCACCAGCCCTTTTACCACGCAAGCCACATACACAGCTGCCTCTGAAATTGTGGCTGGGAGCTAACCTGCTTCTGATACTCTATGGGAAGATTCTGGTAAGACTTTGACAGTTCAAACTGGTGCAAAGCGCTGTGGCCTGATTTGCTCCAGGTTAGTGCATTCTACCCATTCTGAAGCCTGTAGCCTACTTGGCCTGTATTATACATGACACGAGCACCACTGGCCTCCCCTCCAGACAGGGCATCAGCTCAGCAGGCTGCTGGCTCGGCTTACATCCTATATCACATGTTGGATTTGCTGCTTTGGGTCTGATCTGGGTTTAAAGTTCAGGTCCTGTGGGTTTAAGTTTAAGGCAATTTGTTGTTGTTGTTGTTTGTCAAGTCTGAAATATTTTCCTCCCTGATGTTCATGGACTGACTTCTTGTTATCTCTAGTTAAAAGCCCACAACCCCTTGCTAAAACCAATGAGAATCATTGCTTATATGTTTGGAAGAATATGGTGTACTTTAATCCACATCTTTGTACGTAAGTGAAAATTGGTGAAATAAACCAATTATCTGGCATGCCAACAGTTCTGCAGTCATGACTTGTCATATTAAGGAATCTTCGTTTTTCCCACTGTAAACACTCATCCCTTCTCAGGAAGTCAAGCATCCAGAAAACCTCTAAATACATTTTGAATATTTAAAACTTGTTTGCATTAAGATCTCACTCCTACAGTTCCGTATCAGAGCTCTCTTTCATTTTAGCAAACGTCTGATACAAAGTCTGTTTTTCCCTCTCCTCCTTCCACTTCCTGCATCTATAACAATTTTAAGCTCTTCAGCACAGGACCTGTCTTTCCACACTGCCACGCTGTCCACAGCACAGTCTGAATGCTGTGGCTGCACACATGACGCAGGAACAGAAGTACTGATCTTGGTTGTGCCCATATCAAACCTTCCCTGGACCACTCCCAATAACAGCACCCTGCTGCAAGGTTCAGCGCTGAGGACACAGCTCTGACATTGTGGGTGTACTATGATTTTGGCAGGAGAGCTACTAGCTGGAGCAAATAAAAACTTCAAGGAGGCGAATTATTCTTTCTCCAGATTGGTTTCCTGACCCTGGCCTACACAGATACGGCTGTGTAGTATTGTTTCTTATGTTAAAACCTAGTGAAGCTTTTGTGTGATTGCAAGTGGCTGACAACATCAGTGAGCAGCCAGCTGGCTTTTCCATGCTGCCACTCCTTTCTCTCCTGCTGTCCCCGTGAAAGTGCTATAGTTTCACTAGACACGTTAGCATTGAGTATCTGGAATATTACAACTCTACAGTCGCCCAAACACAGACACCACCCCAGCTACAGAGACAAAGCTTGTGCTGTAAGAGGTGTCAAATGGAAGAAGACACATCATGTTCTTGTTTAACAGGGCTACACAAGTAGACTTTTTGACATTTTCTTTGTGGAATCAGCAGCTTATTTAAACTCTATTCTTTTTGCAGGCATTTGACAACACTAACACCAAGGCTTGTTAATCTGGCATCCTGTGCTGCCTGTGCACTGAGACATGAAGAAGGTTTCCTCTTCAGCTATGGTACCTGTACATGTGGAGGAGCAGCAGGACCTGGAAGGCACGACATTCCCTGCCAACTGACATAAACCAGCTCTGAGGCACCTCTGCTCCTGGGGCAGTGTGCTGTTGGTCACTGCCTGGAGAAGCAATTTTTTCTGCAGTCAACTCAGCAGAGCAGAGGGCAGGGAGCCAGTAGTCCAGAAATATTGGACACAATTGCTGCAAGAGAATTTTAAAAGCCATTGGAAACTTCTGAAGTTGGACCATGCCAAAAATAAGTCAGAACAGCCTACTACCTAGAGAAGATGACTTAGAGGAAGCTTGTACCTCTCCAGAGATTTATCACTGATTCACATCTCATTAATTCTCTCCTCTTTCCTCAACATCTTCACAATTTCTCCTCTTGGCAGTTTTCTGGAGATAGGGCATGACCTATGAGCATGAGACAGCAGAAAGCCTTTCCCCTTGCTAATATTGTGAGACAAATATTGGTAAGCCTTTGCTGGATATTTGCCACTTGCCAACCCTCCTGCAAGTTCCAGCTGGGGGCAGGGCATTAAATAAGCCAGAGCCCATGACACCACTCCCATCTGGCAGGTGCCAGAGCAGCTGATAACGCAGCAAGTCTTCCCTTCAGACGTGCAACTTTAGGAAAGCAGCTCTTGAGTAGGTGTAGTGCCATCTGACCCCCAGCCATGGTATGTGTTTGGCTGCATCGCTCCATGGGCACAGCCCAGGGAGGGCAGCCCTGGCCATGCTGCAGGAAAGGGCTCTGCACATCCTCTGGCTCGGCAGGGCCACTCTCAGAGCTGCACTGGCATGACATTCTTCTCTGGACAGTCAAATGCTTTTGACATCACTTGCAGGCGGAGGATCACATCCTGCTGACTCAAGATGTTCAGCAGGGACCTGCCATGTTACTGCTGGCTCCTGATCTTGGATGTGCTATAAATGTGGTCATAAGAGTTTAGGGATCAGAAGAGAAAACTGTACTTTCCTTATGCCTACAAACTTTTTTCCTGCTGTGCCTTAAAATTCAGTGTCAGAGAAACCAGTGTCCTTTACTCTGCTTGCTTGCACAGAGCAGCATTGCAGTGACCAGCAAACCACCAATATGCTGAAGGAATAGGAGGCCACCTGCACTTGCTGAGACACACACAATTTTCCAGGTATCAGCAAGAAGGAAAGATGCAACACCTGTTTGAAGAGAAACTTGTATCTGAGTAAGTCATGGGTTTTTTTGCCATGAGCTCTCATAGACTTAAGCCAACCCAAAACTGAGTGGAATTTTCCCACTGAAGTTAGGGGAAGAAGTAAAACTCATTTCCTATGAGTTAATCTTATGAAAAGCATGACTCGGTATGGGATTGGAGAGGATTATTTCAGTTGAAGTACTCTTCAGAAACATTCTCTCATTTATGTTTGTGTCAGATGCAGAGTGGAGACGTAGAAGCTCAGAGATGTGGCTGGTGGGCTGCCTCAGAAACAGAGTCTCCTGTTATGAATGACCTGGTGAAAAAACAGTTACCCAGAATGGCTTGATGACAAACTATTTTCCTAGTTTTATTCCAATGTTGTTATCTGGGAAGTGTGTCCTTCTAAGAGATCAAAGACTTTCAAGCATCCAAGACTTTCAAGCGTCAAGATTCTTTCAAGCATTAAAGCAGAACTGAATGTGAGTCAGAGCGGGGATCTTGCTGGACTGAGAAAGACAATTGAAAAACAGCACTAGATATTTTTCTGAAAAAAAGGCTTATGTTTTTCTTATGGAATATGCTCTTTTCAAAGGTGAGAAAATTCTTGTCAGGAAATCCAGTCTTTTCAGCAGATGTGATCTGCTACCAGTTGTGCTGCTTTGATGGATTCATCTTGATAATGCCTGGAACAGAGCACTGGAGCTGGAAGAACAGCCACTTTTCTCCACCTCATCTGAATGATGAAGTGCTGAGTTGAGGCAGGAGAAGCCGTCACCAGGGAGCAGAGGCAACCATGGTCCCAGTGCCCAGATATCTGTCACCCCTCGAACTCTGAATGCAGAACAGATTACATCTATGACTAAAGGGTCCTCTGGGCCACAGCTAAATGATCTTTTAAGTAATTCTGGATCCATCTCAATCATGCTTTCAGTAACCATTAACTAACCATTTACCTGCTCACACCAAAATATGAGCATTTTCCAGCTGTTCAATATAAATACATGCATCTCTGAATTGGATCTACTTTAAATTCCCAGCTTCCCTTTTTTTTTTTTTCTGTAATGTCAACAAACTGAATGTCTGCAGATTTCCTCAGAAAGTTTGCTAGAGAACTGCCAGTTACAGTCAATTCTGAATATAAAATGTTTTCCCTTTTGTTTGAAATGAAAAATAACCTGAAAGCCTTTCCCTTTGTAGCATGAATGTTTAAAGGAAAAAAGGAAATTATGATTTGGAGTATTCACAGCTCATCACGGTATCAAAATGAAAGTGTACTCCTTAGCAAGAACGTAGCTATTCTCTTTGATGAATAGGAATTGTTCCATTTTTAAGCAGGAAGTGCCTAATGAGGGAAAACAGGCTGGCAAAGCAAGCTCTCAGTGTATTTGCATCCCAGCCTCAACTTGCCAGCAGGTTTTACCCACAAGTTGTATTTCAATATGCAGTCATGACTGATAATTAGATCAAATTTCTCTCCATCATTTTACTCTTGTTCTTCCTTGTTTGTTGCCTTAATTAATGGACTTTTGTTTTATTCTTAGACTGGAATACTTATTAAGGGGAAGAAGAATTTTGTTTTTAATTTAACACATCAAAACAACAAACCTTGTGATAAAGTATGGCACCTTAAGAACATCTGTCTGCAGCCTTGTCCTGCACTTTCATGCATCCTATGTTCCCTTCCAGAATGGGAACATTTCACTTAAATTTAATTTAAAAAACCCCAGAAACAAACAAGAAAACAAACAAACAAACCCAAACCCAACCTTGAAACAGAAAATACATACTGTTGGAAAAACACTAAAGAAAACAACATGTCCATTTATAAGAGATTTCACTTATGTGTGAGGAATTCAGGACTGTGCACAACTGGTAGAGGCCAGAGGTGTCTGATAACCTGCAGATGGCTCATTTCAGCATCACCTTTTCTTTTCAGAAAACCGGCTGCTCCCTTCATGCAGCATCACCAAGTTGGCTCTCCTTTCATTACTTGTTCTATGGAATGTTAGTCTCCCTTAGGTGACTAGCAGTAATATATGAATACAGAAGTCCCTGTGGGTTGTGGTGAGGCGAGGGAAGAGAGCTTTAGAAAACAAACCTACACTAATTAAAAAGCTGAAATAAAAAAAATTTCTTTGCTGCTTAAACACATACAATTTTTAATTAGTTACTAAAACTGGCTGAAAAATCTCAATGCAAACAAAATCTGATTTTATTGGATGGTAGGGTTTTAATGAAATTGGAAGCGGAAAAAGTGTTTGAATCACAAGACTTACTTTCCATAAAACCTTCATTTGAAGACAGAGATATTAAACATAAATGCAAAATTTTCTCTAACAACAACAGACCGCAAGGTATTTCTCCTCTCACAGCACAAGCTCAAATTCATGACATGGTACAATTACACCAGATAGAAAAAACCAAAATGCAGAATGTTATTCAAACAAGCACACTGTTTCTATGGTTCCTTATTTTGGACATTTCTCCAGTTCTCACCTGTCACTGCTTTTAAGGCCATAGAAGTCCTGGTTCAATTTATGTGTCTTTTGAGATTTTATTGCCATACCTTATTTACACATAAAATCAGCTCAGACCCTGTGGACAGACTGTGCAACCTTGAGAGAAGGAGCTCACCAGCAAATCACTGGAGGTCTGATTCATTCTGTGAAACAAGGCTTTTACTCCTGACTAGGTATTAATAGCAATTAACAGCATAGGCTGTTGTTTACTGGACACAATTCTGCAGACGGGTTTTTTTCCCCAGGCTGTCAGGGAGCACTGACCTCAGGAGAGAGCTCATGCTCAGGTATGCTGAGTTCAGCTCTGCAGCTAGGCACACCTTCAGGGGAGCATGGATTTTGTTCGAGATGCAGATGACCTTCCTTACTCTATTACATTTTTACTATATATGCAGGTCACCAATCTCAGGATGACCACCTGAAACCAATACCATTTTCAAGAAAATAGGGTATTTGTAAACGATGGAGACCATTACTATTCTGAAAAATCTAAGTTAGATTGAATCAGAGGTACAAAAGAGCAAGGTAAGAATGAAAAACTTGAGCTCAAACTTATTTATATTTGAGATAAGCTTGCAAATACTTGGATACATTGCCAAGATCTTTTACAGTTAAGTTAACTTTTTAACTCTCACTATAAACAAAGAAAGATGTGGTTTTCTGATCTTTCATGGACTGGAATTATTAAAGCATTTGTGTAGACTTAGTTTAGGTTAAAATACAAGCCCTACAGGCCATAGAAGTAAGGTAGATTAATTTCTGGACTACTGCTAAACTGGGTTTTTTTTAAGATTTTGTCTTACTTTGATTCACTCTGCACTTCTGATTTTCTCTCTCTATTCTTACTACGAACAAAGATTCAGAAATCTTAGTTTTCCTGTTATTTTAGGTAGATCATGTCTTGGCTCAGGAAAAGTGAAGGCTTTTGTTTGTTTGTTCACTTGTGGACATTAACTAGAACAGCATCCCACAACCTGTCAGTAATAAAGAACAAGTTTTGTTCCTCCTCTTTAAAACTGCAGCTCAATACACTAACTCTTTCAATGTGCATTTTTATCACTGTTATTTGATCTTCAAAACCTCTGCAAAGAGGACCACCACAAAAAGTTTAAACCCAATTCCAGTACAAGCTCTTATCAGCTTCAAGAGCTCATTGCCTTTGTCAACTTTTGGAAATGAAGGTATGTGAAATATAGGTCAATTATTATCTGGCTTTAACAACAAAGCTACACTTCTGTTTTGCATCGAATGAAAAAGAGAGTTTCTAAAATCTTTTGAAATCCTGATATTGTCAAGGTGAATACTTTATTTTATGAAACTTAATATTTATGAAAATGTTTTATAATGCAGTGCCAGTACCAGGCTTTTGGAAACAGCGCCACATTAGGGCAAATGCATTTTTTGCAGAATCAAACAGTTGGAGATAAAAGGGATGTCATTTTAATGCCAGGGCTATAGCCATCCTAATGACACTGAGCAACTCACAGGCTCTAGAGAAAAATGACATGCCTTTTTTAAAGTACAAAGTCTCATAGCTAATATGTTCAAATGTGAATAACAAATAGTACCTTCCCCCTCAAGCACTCATCAGCACCCTGATTTGTATACTCAGAAAACAAATCTCCTACACTTTACACACGAAGTGTTACATTGCCCCTGTGTACACTCACCCACCTTGCACATGTGATCTAGGTTACTGAAAGTCAAGAAAACAAATCCAGTCATAATTTGCCTGTGAATGTCAAGCCAGATATGTCTCCACAGCTGTGGAAGTCTGCCTTTATAAGGCAGATATAAGAAGCACCCGCATGTACATCCTTTCCCAACTAATCCTCAAACAGGAGCTCAGTGAATAAAGCTGCAGTTTGCCATGAATGACAGCATTGCTGTCTGCACTTGCTCAGGGATTGCAAACCCCTTTTCACATCTGCCCCCAAATGGGGCTGCTTGGGACAAATCTTACCAGAAATCTCTCCTGATCTTATTCATAGTAGCTGTTGACATATCTCCCTTTAGTCTATTTGGAAATAACATTTTTCAATTAATTTTTAGAGTCAGTTGCAGCACATGCTCAGAAACAGATGAAACACTGCATCTCCAAAGCTCCCTTGTATGTGCCTGGCAGTCCCAGCACAGCTCCACAGTTCAGCTGCAATTCACCAGGAGCCACAGCTTGGTGATAAGACTGGACTTAATTTCAGTGAAGCTTGACCAAGTTTGCTGCAATATGTTTCTGGGAAGAACTGTGGTTTATGACTGAGAAGAATTGCTGATAACAGTTGAGTTTTGATGCAAGTTTTTGAGTTTTCATACCAGACTCTAAAAACACAGTACAGACTAAAAAGCTCAGTGCTTCTTGAAAGCTGAGATAACAATATTTCTACTGGAGCTGCTGTTTGTTGTAGCACATGAAAGAGACCTAATACTGGCAGGTTGCCTTCTGAGGTGCTAAGGACCAGAATGAGCCAAGTGCCCCTTCCATCACACAATGGAAAAAAACATTTTCCATATATCTCCAACAAAATGTTTCTACCTTGTTTGATAACCATTCAGCAGAAACACAGATGACAAGTTTAAAAAAAGGCCTCAGAAAGAATGAGCCACACAGAACATTAGGTGAAGAAATTTTAACTAAGTGTATCAGACAGAGGAAAGTCAAGATGTTTGAGATTTTGAATACTGCAGTATTACGACTTGAAACTAATGCTGAAGTAGCTCTGTCTCACCAAAAAGGAAAACTTTCCTCTGGACAAGTTGGACTGTCAGTATGCATCCTGCTCACCTCTCTTGCTCTGTACTTATGTATGCATAATTGTTGTGGCACAAATATTGTATTTACACCTGAACTATTAGCCCTTGTGGACTATTTCACTTCCACAGTCATAAAGAGAAGACCTCATGGGTCACAGTGTAGGTGAGGTTTCTTAGCTTGTTAAGTGCTGATGTACTAAATCCTTGCAGAAGAGTAGAAAAAAATGTTTCTCTATCACATCAGAGTTCAGTTTGGCCTAGAAATTTCGTCTACTGAATATTTTCCCCCCAAATTCAGAAAACCCCTAGCAATCTTATACCACTGATCACTCCTTTGCAAATTTTTTCTTGTGCACATGCTCCATGCAGGAATGCAGTCTTTTGCCACTTGCATTAAATTTTTCATTCCAGTTTTCTCCAGTGAAAGAGTGTTCTGACTGTCCAGTCTGCTCAGTCAAGCAGCATAAGCTCTCATAACCACTGACAAAAAGGTCACTTTGCTAGCATTTTGTTGTTTAGCATCTATTCTAAATCTTGATTTTTTAACTCAACACTAAAATATGCAATTTTGTGTTCTGCAGGCCCCAAAGGTGGCCAAACTGCTTTGGAAGCAATTGGAATAATTTATTTCGAAGGTGATGGCTGGGAGTCTTTGCATGCACTGAAAATACTGAATTGTTGCTATTCAGATGTCTGCCCATGGAAGAATGTATATGCTTTCCTTTTCCTCTCATATTTTAGATCCAGGTTAAAATAAAAATAAAATGCAAGGGGCAACTCTTATTAAGGAAAATCAAAGCTCTCCATGGGGAACCAGAGTTTATTCAGAACTGTAGTTTTATAAATCAGTCTCAAAGTATTAGAGAAGTAAGGTGCTACCCTTCACCACTTTGGTCAACTTCCTGGACTGTCTGCTACTGTTTGGGTTTTTTTCCATTCTGTTTTTAATTCATTTTTTATAATGAAGTCAGTCTTCACTGCCCACCCTGAATTACATTTTAGCACTGCAATTAGGCTCTTAAACAATTGCAACATGATCCCCTCAGGCAAGGGACACACCACATCAACAGAGCAATCTGTGCTTATTGTCTTGTATATCATGCTACTATGACACTGAAGCTTTTTGCTTCTGCAAAAGAGAGGTTTGCAGGAGGATCCTATGGGTCATTTGGTTGTGCTTGCAGTATCATGAAAAAAAATTCACACTGCTGGTGCTCGTTTTGATGAGAAAGGAGCCCAGTCTTGCCCTCCCAGGAGGATGTCAGAGAGACTGTTTGCTCCGCACATCCTTCTCCCCCAAGACATTGGTAAAAAAATCCCTAACTTGCATTTATAGAAAGAAATTTACATTTATCATTTTAAGTAGATCCCAGGTAGCCTAAAAGCTCAATTTATGTATCAGATTATTGCATCTGAAGAAGGTTTTACAGCTTCTCAAGGTACTGTGCCATACTCATATAAGGCTTTTCATTCTGAAACACTGCAGACCTTTGCCCAGAACTGAGCCTGTATTAGTAGGACTTCAGGGTAACAGAAAAGATACAGTCTCTACTGGTTATATGCTGGAACAGATCGCAGCTTTTGTTTATGCAATTGTGGAAAGAAAGTGAACTGCAGACTTATTTTTACTGGCCCAGATGCATCTACTGTCTCTCGTCGAGACTGGCACAAAGACGCAGCGGCACATCCCCAACCAGACGCTATCTATCCTCAAATGGTTTTCTTCCTTAAGACAAATCGACTTTTTTCTTCTTCATTGCCTTCCTATTTTTAAGGCTAGGAAAGGTCAGCACATGGACTCCTGCTGCCTACCAATATTTGCCACATATAGATACTCCTTGAAAACTGGGTAAGAGCAGCAGTTGATGCCAGGTTTTGGGTTGAATGCCTTCATTCAGCTTGGAGCTGAGAAAGAGAACCTCCTCCACCTGAAAAGGCTTTCACTGAATTCAGTTTCCTCTGAGATTCTTCCCCGAGACACGCTGTTGAAATCCACCAGCTGGAAGTCCCCCCTTCAGCTGACTCAGGGCCTACAGGGGGGAGCTGCTTTCCTGAGGTCTTTCCTGAGCCCTTACAGAGCCCATCCACCCTGCCACAGAGGGACATTTAGGGTGAAGGCATTTCAATTACGGTCCCAAAACACTAAGAACTACTTCAAATTTGCATTAAGAAAAAGCAAGAATGGGACACTTAGTGTATACGCATGAAATTCAGGTACAAGTAAAATACTTGAAAAAGTGATGCCCTTGAGATGAAGCCACAGGGTAATTTACACCCCAGAGTTTTGGGGAAAGCAATGGGCAATATGCCACATTTACATGGGAAGTGAGGGTCAGCAGTGTTATCTGACTGGAGAACAGCAAACACAATGCCTTTAATCTAATAAAGGTGCCATAAAATATGTTGGCAGCAATGGGGTCACTCATTTTACTGGGCTTTTACCAAAACTGAAGCGGATTTTGAAGAAAAGAATTGTTACAAACATGGAAGGAATTAGGCAACAGCAAACAGGACAGGACACAATGTGAATTTTCCAGTATTAGATCAGATTAGACTGATTTTCTTCTCTGCTGAGATAATGAGTATTCACACAGGCAAAGATATGGTTGATCTAACATCAGAAAATATTTAAATTACTACCACATAGGTAGTTATTAAACTGGAGAAGATTGGGAATACCTGTGAGAATCATAAACTCCAGGAAATGGGCTAAAGACGGTGTCTGGGAAAAGGATAATGAAGCTGGAAGGAAAAAAAAGGTGTGCAGCAGCTCCTCAGCAGTTGGCCTTTTGGTCTCATCTTACATAATGTTCTTGTTAGTACTTGGAGCATGCTCGTGAAGTTAGCGATCCTATGAAGTTGGGAGGCATTACGGAGGTGTAATAGAGTTAGACAGTTGTATTGGAAGAAATGGATGACCTTGCAGTCTGGAGTAATAGAAATTGCACAAGTGAATGTCATTCCACAGAGAAAGCTTGTTCATTTCAGGATGGATAGCAAAATCTTCTGCTTTAAGGCACGGATATCAACTAGAAATGATGAGAGAGGAGAAAGATCTGATTGGTTCCAAGTGTGGAATAGTCACTTCTCACTGTGATGATCAGGAAAAGCATTTCTGTAATGCTGCCACAGTCAGGCATCTTTGCAGAAGGGCAGAATTGTCCCTACCAGACCTTTTTCATACACTCAGATAAAGAGCACATTAGGAGGCTGGCATTTGTGACACTGTCACAGGGCACTGTGGTGAGTGGAAAAGCAAAGCCATTCTCTCAGGTTCCCAAAAATGCCAGTGGACATAGCACCCCAGTGCCACTACTATACCAGTGACATTCAGCTTTTAGAGCTTTCTCAGTGGCCATGTCAGAGACTATTTAAAATGAAAGGAATCAGATTCTTGGGAACAAGATGTCAGTGAAGTGCCAGTATGTCATTCTGTGTTAGGTCAGCTGAATGTGATCCTTCAGTGAAATGATACCCAAACATTTTATGCATCTGGACAGTGTGCTCACCTTGGAACTAATTCTTCTTGGGCTTCTAAGTTTTTTCATTTTTCCTGCTTAAATTCAACTTAAATAAAAACACAGAATGTCAAAGAAAGCCAAACAGCAGGACAAGTCTCCATAAATTATTAAAGATTAGGGATGTCACAGCAGAAATTCTGTCTCTGTACTTATAAAGCTGTCACATTAAACTTTATGAAGGGTCAGTCTGAAATTGGGGAACACATTTATTCTGAAATGAACTTACAAAAAAATAATAAAAAAGAACATCTTGTTTCCAAGCTAAATAGAACGTACATCTCAAACTTGGTGTTCTAGAGCACAATCACGTGATAATTCAAGTATTAATTAATTCAAGTAAATCTAAAATACACCCTTAAAATGTAAGAGAACTTTTTCCTTAACATCAGAGAAGAACAGGACCCATCCTTCTGAAACAGGAAGCTTCCTTACCACATTTGTGTCTCAAGAGAGGATGTGGAAAAAAAAGAGGACACTCAATAGGGATGATCACATTGCATAATACATTATTAAAAGGTTAAAAGGGTCCTCAAAGTGAAAGGTATAGAATAAAAAACTTTCAGAAGCCAACCAGAGACAGTATTGCCACCTAGCAGAATATGAAAAAATTGATAAAATTGACGAACATATCTTTTAAAGATTAGTGCGGAAAAGCTCTTGATTTCCTAACAGAAGGAAAAACCTGAACTATTAATGAAGCTGAGTAGTGACTGCTGGTGAAATTGAAAGTAGGCCTGCAGACTCAGACATCTGGCCCTGAGCATGGCTCCACTCCAAGTCTGGGAGAAGACAAGAAGAGAGAAGCTTTGGCAAACAGACAAATACACTGTTCATTGGAAATACTTCCACCACAGCCAAGAATAAAAAGTTTTCCAGTTCTGTCTACCCCAGGGACACCCTGACAATTGTCCCATGAATTACTTCATGTTTCAAAACACTCCACATCTGCTAAGGGACAGAATTGGTGAACTGATCAATCAACAAAAAGATAGTCTGGTTTGTAAGAAACAGTCTTAAAAAAAGTAAAAATAAAGAAACAGCTAGAGAATGACCACAGTGTTTAATTACAAATCTGTTTATCTGCTAGACACACTTTTCTGAGATGCACATTAAAATTTTACAACTTTAGCAGATCTGAGCAGATCCCAGCCTGTTCAGTCATGGTTGGAGCTCTGCTTCATCTGCTGTACAGTGGCTCTGTCCACAGTGGACATGACATCTCTAGGTATCAGATTAGGACAGCTCTCCAGACAATAGGCTGTTGGAGTGGCAAAGCAGCCTGCTTTGTCATTGCAACGGGTGGAAGGGTTTGCATCCTGTCTATTGACAAGGAAAGGCTCAGGGCTTGTGCAACAGGCTGTTGCTGGCGTCTGTAGCAACAGTAAACTCCCCTTCCCACATCCCTTCCTCATTCAGCCTTGGAAGAAGAAGCAGGACTAGATTTCCCAGGACCTCTCCCAGCCACCTTCCATCCCAGCCTTGCTCCTCTCTAAGGCCCTGCATCCCCATTCTCTTCCTACAGCAGCAGCAGACTGGTCCCTGTCCCATATAATTTTGGAAGCAAAATTCAATTTTGCCTTCTCTATCTAAAAGTCCAAACTAGTACTGAACTCTGCAGAGCGTACAGGGTTTGGTATTGGACTAGCGTTGGACAGTTTAATGACCTTTTGTATTTCAAAGGGAAGGACATGACTTTCTGAACATACTCAGCAATAGAGATTGATTCTTAGTCAAAAGCTGCAGGATATGTCATGGTCAGTTGTGAGTATTCCAGGTTTTCCTGGGAGTGCACTTTGGGTCAGAAAATGCTTCAGAGCTCTAACCATTGCTGCTCCCCGTGGGGCAACAGGGCAGGAAGTGCAAGTTTCCCTAGGTGCCCTGTAGGGTGGAAAACCCCCTTGTATTTCTAGCTATTAAAAATAAGACAAGAACCCAACTTAAAGCAAAATACCAAGAACATAAAGCCTTCTTTAAAGGACTGGAAAGGTTGGGGGCAATTGGCAAGACTTCAGTTTCCTGTGAGGAAGTTTCTCCTCTTTGAGCTTGGCAGCAGTGCTTAGTGCCAGAAGCAGAAAGACTCTTCTGGAGCCCAAGTCACTGTTGCTGAGGCTTCCCGGGGTAGAGAAGCAGCATGGGGACTAGTACAAAGTTGCAGCCATAGAGAAAATAAGTTATTTAGCAGTGATGCTGTGACAGATTATGTATATGCAGGCTCTGAACCACTTCTGATTTGAGCATGACAAAGTATTACTGTTTTGAATGCGTTGGGCAAATTTAAATAGAGAAAGCAAATACAGTCAATCTCTAAGGTCACATGCCCAAGTTGTGGTACTCCTACTTCTTGGTTATTCACTTGTATGGTACATACCATAACTCGCAAGCTTAGGGAAAAATGGCATCTACAAGACTTAAGGTTTATAAAAACAAAATTTAAAAATGCAAGTTATTATCAATAGTCTTGCAATTATGAGACAGTTGCTGGTCATCAGGAGAAAAAGGTCAGTGAAAAACTGCAGTAGGGTAAAACACAGGAGTTGAGCATCAACAAAAGTAAGGGATAATATACAATATCTGCCTCTAACACTGCCTTGAACCGCTTCATGGCCTGGCATATGGTTGTGCAAGGCAGTACAATGCAAACTACCAGATGTAAAGTGTAGTGCAGAATAAAACTGAAATGGGCCAGGTCAGAGTCAAACTTCTGAACATAAAGATGTTAAAAACCATAATTAAAGACAAGTTAAATCAGTGCTTAAATCTCAGGGAGCACATTGAAAACTAAAATACACTGTAAAGCCCCAGTCCTCACTCAGTGAATTTATTTAAAAGGGTCTTAAGATACTGTTTTTCCCTGAGGTGATGCAAAGGAGAATTGACAAAAGTTCCCAAGACATTAAAAACCAAACTTTATTGGCAAACTAGAAGATCAGGAACTTGGCAAAATTTAAAGGAAACGTTCGATCAAAATAAAGCATTTCACAAAGCATTGATTTGGCAAACTCTATCCCATCCAACTTTAAATTACCCAGATTTCAAGAAGAGGAAATTAGAAGAAGAAAAGGAGAGAAAGAGAGAAAAAAAGAGAAAGAGAGAAGAAAGATACAGCTATTTCCTTGGATCCAGCTTCCTGTCAGCTGGCATTAGATCCAAAGACAACAGGGACCTGACCATGTGTGTCTCAGGGCAGTGAGTTTTATCTGCTCTGGCCTCCTGTGGCCATCTCTCCCCCAGGTGGGGCTTCCAGTCATCTGGCCACTCTGGAGCTAGGCTGGAGCTCCAAGGTGGGGTGTGGGACATTGCTGTCCCTGTGCCAGTGACTGACAGCCATTCTGGGCTGAACTAGAGGCCCCAGCGGGGTGGGGAGTGAGCAGTGCATCCTCCCACCTTCGCAGAACTTGCTCTGGCCCACTGCCCCTCACACACACTTCAGTTGTTTTGAGCCAATAATAATTTTCTCCAGTCTCTCACAGATACTGGAAGAGCTCCTTTATACCTAGAACTGAGACAGTTGTATTGATTTCATATACAGACATATAAATTATCATCAGCACACATGCAGAAAAAACCACCACAGTCAACATGAGCAAACACTAATTTTAGGAAGCCAGGCTTCTCAGAAACTTCTGAAAATCACAGATTGGCATCTACTTTCCAGTCTACACAGCATCATGACTGAAAGTTTTGATCCCCACCTCTCATTTGGAACTCAAGTAGTTTGCCTCTCGGCAGCACTTAACAAATTCAGACTTTCCTTCTAATCCCATTGTTGCAAGTTTCACAAAAATCCTGGTATCACTGCCATTTATGATCACATCTGGTTTGAACTGAGCTTTTGATTTTCCCTGTAACTTAGCAGCAGAGCTCAAGCAGCAGAAGAAGGACTGCAAAGTTGATACACGCAAATGGACATTTTTAGGAAAGTATAAGAACACTTTACAATTCAATAGCATACTCACCTGGATCTGGGGCTTTGATTATATTGAGATGCCAAGTGATGCGAAACACAATTTATTTCTGTTCTTTCCCCTCAGAGACCTATACTGTATGAGTGAGATTATAACTACACGGTTGGCATGCAAATCATTTATTTGAAGGATATCAGTAGCAACTTGCTGCGTTCTCAGTTGCCTGCCTCTTCCTATCCACCTCAGTATTTGTTAAGGATTGTATATTGGTCTCGTTTCAGAATATTCCTTTGTGTAGTTGTCTATAGGAAGCAAATTTGCAATGCATAGCAGTCAGATTCTTTAGCATTAACATACATTTGTTCAAACTTCTTTTCTAAGTGGAGTGTGAAAACAGTAATTTCTTCTCCTCCACACTCTTGGAGGGAGTGGGAGGGCAAGACAACTCCTCAGTTTAACTGGAATTAATCCATGCTTCATGGTAGTTCTAATGCACAAGAAAGGCTGTACACCATGCACAGCAGCTAACAGGACTTTTCTTGCAGGAGTCCTCAGCATTGATACTGCTGCTGTAACACAGTAGTAATGTCCAACCTCTTTTTGGGTTAGTTCACACATAAACCAGTTTTTTTTAAAAAACAGGATTCCACCCCCTTCAATTACTCTTCTTGAATAGATGCAGAGTCCTACCACATTCAAATTTTGCTTGCCAATTCACAGATAATTCCCTTGGTAGTATCTGAATATATTACATAGAAAATGGGTAGCAACTCTTTCAACAGATTGCAATTCTTCTACCCCGCTAATTTTTTAGTTTTTTTTTTTTAATTTAAAACAAAACCATAAAATATAAGACCAAATCAGTGCACATGGGTAGAAGGACCTTGCATATTGGTATAGTGTTCTTTTCTGGGTGTATCACTACAGTGGGAACTATAACAAAAATATCACCATAAACCCTAAAAAAAGTGTACGCCTGCAGCATGTTAGCACCCAGCTCTCTCAAGGCAGTGCACTTTGCGGAATCAGAAAAAGATCATGAAAATCTCTACATCCTGAATATAGAGCTGCTCTGAAGCTACACCAGCCATTTAGGTGTCTATTACTGACACAGCTATCCAGCCCCTACTTGGAGAGTTTACAACCAGGGTACCTCAGTAGTAGTAAATGGCAGGAGAGATGGCAAAGGGGTTTAGCTAAGCACATATGAAACCCTGCTGTGAATCTCACCCCACCAGGAAGTGTAGTAGTAAAACAGCATGTGCCTAGGAGTACTGCAAAAGTTTCTCTCTGCCGGAGGATGTCAAACTTGTGTATAGGCATTTATGCAGTCCTTTGAATACTTGCAATACATCTACATAGAGATGTAACTTTATTGCATACTAAGAGTTGAGTGTATGACATTGCTTAGGTGGTCTTGTACAGCTGCATGGAGTCTTAGAAAGAAAATGGTTTCTGCACACAGGTCAGAGCTTCATGAATAGCAAAGGAATTTAGCTTGTAGGAGTGACTAATGTGATAGCATCATACTGCTGTTCATTTAGTATCACCTCTATCAATTACAATGCATACATTTCCAAAACAACACCAATATTGCATTATTATGTTTAACCATCTTCTTTAAGTATATTTTTCTTCTGTTTATAAAGGAAAGTGGGAGAAGAATGGGTACTTCAGAGGAAGAGAAATACAGGTTTTCTGGAAATGCTTATGAAAGATTTTATATCTCAATATGTTCTCTGTAAAGTGAAGAGGAACAGAAGATGCATTTCACATACTTCCTGACTGAAAAAGGAGTTGTTTATCTTTAAAAAAGTCTCTCACTCAAAAAAAAGGATTTCATTCGTTTCAATTGTAACAACATTAGCTTTCATGAACTTGCTATTTTTCTCAATTATTATTGGATTGGACAAAACGAAACCAAGTAGATGTGTCACGTAGTACAGAAACAATGAAATATCACTCTAGAGGCCTCAATTCAAGAGGCCTGTCTTTGTTTTTGGACTTCTGAAGAAGGAAGCAAGATGTGCTTGTGCAGAAATGCACTGCTGCAGACACCCTCTCCATCAGCCTGATGTCAGTGCATTCCCTCTGAGAGAAGTGGGCATTAAAGATCAGTCTGTCTTACAAAAACGTTCCTGTGGAGGGCAATTGAACGTCTGTTTCAGTTGCACAGGGTACTAGACAGAAGTTGAAGCTCTTCCAATTTCTTTTCCTTTTTAGACTGAAGGACCAAGCTTGAACATTTCTGGCAAATAAAGAGAAACAGGAACACTGTGTGTTTATATGGCCTTGCAAACGAGCTGTGGATTACTCATCACTGCTTAAGTTTGATAGAGCACATAGGACTACCAAAGCCATACATGTATTAATTTTGTCTGTAACTGCCTTAACAAGAAAAATAAAGTGGAGATACCGAAAAATGAGGACCGGTGAGCCTGTACGTATCAACTGAAGCAAAATTAGTGAAGAATTAGACTGGTTATGTAAAGTTAAAAAACTTCTAAAAAAAAGAAACCCAAATCCCTCTTAATCCCCTTTCTCTCTAGACAGAGAGGACAGTTGTTCATATTGACTGCTGGGCTGATTATATTGCTTATTACCAGTAGATAGCACATCTCAGCACACTCATCTCTACTCCTTCCCTTACACAGATGTCCCTTCCTGTGCTAAAGCCTGGTGAAAGAAAATGTCTCTCAATGTCAATGGCAAAACAGCCATTATGGCATTTTGTATAAAGTAAGAGTTACAAAAAATTAATGCGTAAGAGAAGGGGGAACAGAAATCCAACCCAGACAGACGTCTTGCACAGAAGACTCTCTGACTTTCTCTGCACTGGTGGTTAACACAAAGATGGAAGATGTGCTGAACCTGAGCTCCAAAACTCAGCTTGAGGACTCACAGTCCTAATGCTAATCCCAGCAAACTCCCAGATTGCTTCCAATTAGGAAAAATGATTTTAGTGTGAGAACACAGGATCTAGAAGGCTCAGATATGAGAAGAGCTAATATTGCCTCTCTTTAATTGATTAAAAGCAAGGTCTTTCCAGCTGAACAAAGTCTGATTCTGTATGTACTGAGCCACCCAGGAAAAAACTTAAGCTACAAAAACAGCTTTGTAGAGTTCCACATTAAAATGTTCTAATTCATCTCCACATTTCACTTTTTTTTCGTATTGAGAACACGTGGTTATCTATTTCAATTTTTAAATAATTTGAAATACATTTGAATAAGTACCTAAAAATATTTTTTAAAATTACATTAAATGGTACATAATTTAATAAGTACACCCAGCAAAACAACAGGGTGCTTGCACTACCTGTTATCCAGAAGAGAAACTCAAGGACATTCAGTACCCTGACACAGTACCATAGTTATATATGCTATATCTATATTGCACCAATAAAGGAAGATAAACTAGGAAAAAATTAGAGTTCAATATGACAAAAAAAAATGTTGCCCTCTTCCCTAAAAGTGAGAAAGGCAATACGCATTGTGTAATTATGACTATTGTAAATGAGCCAACTTCAAAACATTACTGAAAAAACTAACTTGATCATCACTTTTTTCCTGTGAATTTCTTAAATCCAGCTCTTTTGACTTGGGCTCCTCACACCCTCTAAACTGGGTACCAGAACTCGACTGCGGCCACTTCTGAAAGTTTTTGGTCACAAAAGAGAAAAATCAAAAAGAAGGCTGTTGCGTTAGGCAACACAGAGCCTATTGCTCGAAATCGATAATGTGCACTCCACCAGATCACAACTACAGCTGGTAACAGACAGAACACGTATGTGTCTCTCTCTGTACAGAGTTATTTTATGGCTTTCAGGTCCTCTTGCCTTTGTCACAGAGCAGCTGTGCCAGGACCACAGACAGCTGTTATTTAAAAGAGACTCTAAGCTGGTCAAAGGATGAGGACAAGTGCTATGAGCTACAAGCTGGAATCTACAATTCCCTGAAAGGAGGTTGTAGTAAGGTGGGGTTTGGTCTCTTCTTCCAGGTAACAAGCAATAGGACAAGAAGAAAGGGCCTCAAGTGTCACCAGGGAAGGTTTAGATTGGATATTATAAAAAACTTCTTCACTGAAGCAGTAGACAAACAGTGGGCTGCCCAGGGAAGTAGTAGATTCACCATCCCGGGGGGTGTTCAAATGGTGTGAGGATGTGGACACGGTTTAGTGATGGACTTGGCAATGCTGAGTTAAGAACTGGACTAGGTGATCTTGGAGGTCTTTTCCAACCTTAATGGGCTTATGATTTTAAGTTTTCCAAGAAAAAAAATTCCTAGCAAGCAAAGAGCCTGGTAGCAATCAGATTCTTTGTACAACTTCATCACATTGCCTTGGAAAGAATGGCTTTGGAGCTGCTTTTACAGGCCAGGAGGCAGTCTGACAGGAGGCATGCTGCACTGCCCTACATCACAGTGGCAACAACGCATCACCGGAGTGATCAGCCCTGGTTTCAGCGCAGCAATGTAATATATTAAGTGTGTGGTGAGCAATCCCCTCATGGAGGCAAACATGGGAAACACAGTTGTGTGCCAGGCTGCTTCAATAGGTAACTGCAGGCAGAAGGAGGAAGGAGGTTGTTTCAGTTTCTAATATAAAAGACATTTGGGAGAAAAAAAGAAAAAAAAAGTACCTGGCTGATGTGGATATGTTTGTTCTACCCTTAAACTGGAAATGTTCCCATCAGCCTCACTCCAGAAAACTGGCTGTTTCTTGTTTCATTAGACTGATTGAGAAGGAGCCCAAAACTCTAAAAGTGTATTGCTTCCCTGCCTCTTAATTTCCTTCAGATTGCATATTTCCAGTGTGCACATTAAATACAATATGGTTTTAGATGCTGATGTAAAATTTATTTTGTGGCTGGGTATTCTGTGAAGTTAATTAGCTGTATACTGTATCTGGACTCAGACCAGCAAATCTTGCTCACCCTTTTCAACCAAAACCCTCCAAATAACTTGCGAAAAGTTACTAAATGGACCAGATATTATTCCTATCTAACATATCAAACAGTGTATGGAAAATTAAAGGTTGTTACTACAAAACATTTTCTATCTTCTCCACTGTGTTGCACTTGTGACACTAATTATTTAGTTCAATTTGAAATTTTGAAATATAATTCAGAATTTTATTGTTGGTTCATAAAGTCTATTCTCTTTTCAGGTCTGACTTATTCTTCCCACTTAGTAATAATCTTGAAAGAGTGACTTGAATTGCAACTGAAATACAATTTAATTTACATGTAACTTATGTTAAGTATAATTATGTTTTATAATTACCACTTGCAACTGAAAATGCCTCTTTCAGAAATTCAATAGTAATAATTTGTCAGCAATATTTTCTTTGTAATTAAGAGCGACTTGGTCAAAAAAAAAAAACCATCCTGCTAGCTAGACATGCCTTGCTGACTAGTACTAGTACTTGTGTGTGAAATTATATCATCTGCTGCACCGTAATTATCTTACAGCATTTTACACTGAGCTTTCTGGTTTTGAGGTTTCTCGCTGTTAATTTGCCTTACTTCTGAGATGGCTGTGTACAAAAGCAGACTCTGGACAGTATGTCCTGGGTTTTGGTGGTGGTGTTTTTAACCTCGGTGCCAGCACATTCAGACATTCCAGCCCTAACCCAACAGAACCGCCTGGAAATGATAATTTCTTCCATAGCTGGGATGGTTAAAATGAAGGAGGGGGGAAACAAACAACAAAAAACCCCAAAGTAGCAAGCATTTTCTGCTAATGATTCCTTTCTTCTGTTACCACTTCAAGCCACAGCTAGCAATAAACTCCAGAGCTGGCAGGTGCTGGAGAATACTTCCTTCATCTTTCAGATGTTCACAGGCCTTTCTAAAGGACATATTAGTGCCAAATCAAGAGAGAAGCAGGAATCACTTTGAGCACTGAAATCCCTGCTGGGAAGAGGCTGAAAATATTTTCGCATTTCTACATAAACAGGTGTAAGTGACAAAAAATGTTAGATATATTCTGTCTCCTTCCCTTTTAACCTCAAAGCTTATTTGCTGCAATTTAACAACAGTCATAAAGCAATGATTTAACCATCAAATAACTTGAGAACTATAGGGAGAGGAGAAAAAAATATAATTGTGAAAGCAAACTATCAAATGCTAACATTGCAGTGACATTCAATACCAGAATGTGTTTGTATGGGAAGCTTTGTATGGCAGACAAGGTGGGACTGTGACTCCCTAAGGTGCCTTTTGTTTTTATCTCCAGAGTGCCTCCAAAAGGATATGAAGCATCTTTGACCTCTTTTTGCAAGATGCAGCCCCCACATTTTGAGAAATTGCTTCAGGTTATACAAACGTTTTTCCTAGTAATCCAAGTAAATAAATACTCAAACTGTAAGCTATTGCCGCAGAAATACTATTCATTTGGAGAGAAGAACCTTCTTCCAGAAGCAGTTTAGCATTTTAGAAAGAGAAAAATGGTGCAGTCACCTATCAGGAAAGCTCTGACGTGTTTAAAGAAGCCAGGCATATCAACATGGGTAGACATTTTATATTCAGCAAGTAATAACTGTTTGCCAGCTGATAAGGCTGATACAACAAGATGCAGCTTATAAGGAAGTCTGTTGTGAATTATACATTGAAAGCAGTGGACAACACTGTTTTTGCACAGATCAAAGGTAAAAAGACGGTATAACGTTATCCCACACCTGAGCAAATAGTATGGCTTAGCTAGCAAATGAAAGAAGTAGAGGTCTTTTGACCTACCTGAATAGATTAATCCTACCAGAGGATTGCTGAAGTCCTAATCCTTCAACTACACTTCTGATTTTATGCACCCATCTTAAAGCCTTTTATGAGCTGGATATGTAGCCAATGAAAAAACGAAGCCTGCTCCACAGGACAACCTGTCACATCCGAAAGGAGGCAGGCTCCATGCATGGGAGGGCTCACGAATTGAAAGAACTTTCCTCTCTGCATCAGCTACATATGTCCAAGCCAACTCGCCTAGACTTGTTTCAGAGAACAAGGTTCAGGCAAAATAAATCCTATTTCACCATATGTAGTGCTTCTTATAAGTGAGCAGGCAAATTTAACCTCACTAAAAGTCTTACTCGAGAGGCTGAAAATGCCATCGCAGTTTCTCACTGGTCTAACAATAGCTGCAAGCCATTAAGGCATGCAACACAAAATTAAACAACCTCACTGAAAAATAAATTATTACTTGCAATAGCATTTATGCTGGTATTAAATTTAGAACCCAGAAGAAATTTTATAATTCTACCACTACTGAAAGAGATCAGAAAGTCCTTGTAAATCAACATCTGATCAAGGAAAAGAAAATATGACAATGATCACAAAGTTTTCTATGAATGTCTACACACTGTGTTATATAATACAGTGCATGCACATGGAAGTGCTGGTCATATTGTGTCAAGACTTATTTACAGGGAACAATCATATTCCTTCTTCTTGGGTGACAGCAGTAGCTGGAGGGACTCAGGCATATTTGCTTTGGTTTGGCATTGCTCTCAGAGGGGTGCCCGCAGCGGGTGTCCTCTGCATGACACCCTGCCTACTATTCTGGTCACGGCACAACACAGCATTAAAAGCTGGATCAAACACCAAAACAGAACTTTTAACATTGAGTGTAAGAGACGAGACTGCTAGATAAAATTGAGCTAAAATACCTCAACCTTATCACAACCAAATTGTCTTTTGACCTTCCTCAGATTAAGCCTTTCAACAGAATCTGAATGAAAAAAAAAAAAGAAGCTGGTCTTGGCAAGTGAACCGTTTTTGTATTTTTTTGTGATGTATTCTGACCACTTTTGTTGCACAGACAGGGCTCAAAGCTCACTGCAGTGGGCCAGCAGGATCAAAGCATTAGATGTAAAACCTGTCATCACTAGGAAGGTGGCAGCATGTCTTCCTTTACCCATCTCATTACTAGGCATTTTTCTTATCTTTCCTGGGAAGACAAGGATAAATGTATAGTACACAAGGATGTGCCCACAAGTCAAGTGGACTCACAGCATTAGGAAAGCAGACATACAACGAGAGGGTTTTAATTGCTTTTATTAATAACATTTAAAACTAATATGCAGCTCTGCTAGTGTTTTAATCAGCCTTAAAAACATAATTGCACAGAACCCTTATGGTTCAAATGATGTCAGTATTTCAGGATGCCCACATGCAGAGAGCTGCTACCAGCAGATAATATTGCTTGTGTTTCTTAGTAACTGAGAAAAATTGTTAATTTATAAGGAGGAAGCCTCTCTGAGTCACCTTATCTTTATGTTAAGATCCCTGTAAGGATATGCTCTAAGACATGCCATATACAAACAACGGAAGCAAAAAGCAAGTTAGACCTCTACTCTTCCTAATTGCCTGATTTAGAACGACAAAATCAAATAATTTCAAAGCAATTCATGCAGTTAGGGATCAAAATAATTTCTTGTGTATTTTAAAATTTACACACTTATCTTTTCCTTTCTACTGAAGGCCTGCTTGGTGCTTAGCAACTATGAGCTATCTGAACTGTTCATTACAGTCACTGCAACCCAATGAGAGAGATTTACAGAAAAAAATTGAAAAGGTTATGGAACAAGCACATTGGGAACTCTATTATATGAAGACACAGAAATGATCCAGAATTAGCCAGTTCATCCCATGTGCTGCTGCGGATTCAGAACACAACACAAATTCCCTTTCGTTCTTGTGTATGTATATTTCATATATATATACAAAATACATGTGTGTACATGTATGGGTATGTATATACATGGGTTTTTTTTGTTTGTTTTTCTTTGGTTTTTTTTACAATGTTCAATGAGCACATGAAGAATCTAAGTGGGTGCATACCTATAGCTGATACCTAGAATAAGCTTCCAGGTAAATAAACAAGGAATCCCTGACCCAATCACTCAGACTTGAAAAAACGAAAAAAACTTTTCTTCCTCATAACAGAAAAATTACTTGCAGAAAGCCAGTACTCTTTGCAAAGTTAACGAAAAATTTGGTAAAGATGAGAACCACATCCAGACACTCAAAGCTGGGTAAAGCCACAATATTGAAAGCGTGGGGACAACAAATGCTATCTGCTGAGAAATCCTTGAGAGAGGGAGCAAAAAGAGTTCAATATTGCTACCTGATACTTTAACAGATGCAACGAAGATGTGTGTCCAAATGAACAGAACAAAAAAGATCATGAACTCCTACAGAGTAAAACCTAAACATGCAGTGAGGCAGACATAAACACTTCAAAGCAAAATTGATAAAAGTAACACATGCACAGAGATATACATTGATTGCAAATTCAAATGTTAATAATGTAAGAGCAGAAATGTATGAAGAGAAGCCATGGCATTTCTTGCACAGCTTTTCACTCTGGGAGAAGCTGGGAAGAGTCCCATGCCAGAACAAAAAAAAAATGGTGGGGGTCTTTTGAGGGAGTTTGTTTTTTTTTTTAATGAGTGACTCAGAGGAGCTGTCTGAAATTGAAGTAACTGTAGAATAAGTTATGAAACAAATTCACAAAATGAACTTAACAAATTGCCAAGTCCAGATGGTATTCACCCAGGAGCTTTAAAGGAACTCAAGGATGAAATAACCGAATTACCAAGGATAGTGTGCAGCCTCTCATTGAATCAGTATCAGAGGACCACGAAAAACGTGATGCAGATTCTCAATGAACAGTTTCGAGGGAACTTCAGGCCTCTTGACCTGTAGTGGGCAAGTAAACAGCAACTTCAAATAAAAAAAACACAGAAATAATAGGTGTCTGAATGATCAAGTTCAGGAGTCAATAGGGCTTTGAAGAAAAATTATGCCTTGCAAAACTATATTTTGAAGGGGGCAAGAAACTCTGTAGGTAAGTCTGATACAGCTGAAATTATCTACTTTGATTTCCAAAAGGATAGCTGATTGAAGTGCTAAAAACAAGCAAGTACAGCATAAAGGAGGAATGTGCTAGCATAGACAGATAATCAGTTGAAAGGAGTAGAAACTGAAGTTGGAAGTAAATGGTCATTCCTTGCTGACTAATGGTTCTACCTGAATTTATGCTAATTCCCATCCTGGTGAAGTACCTGAGAGAAGGTGAGAAATGCAGTGAGAAAGTTTTCTTATTTAGTTAATATTAAGTTATTAAGGATGAGGGCCAACAGAAAAACAGCAGGGCCAAAGAGCTGAGTGGACAATAAAGGAACAGGGGAAATTCAGTGTAGGTGATAATAAAGCACACACAGAAGAAAAGCGCAATTCCAGCTTCACATATAAACAATGGTCCCTACCATTTTTGCTGACCATTACCACTCAGAAGTGGTATCTTGAGACTATGACAGAAATAAGAACACAGAATATATCTATACATAATAGGAAGCTCCATGAACACATCAGCTCAATTCTTTGCAGTGCTTAAAAACTTAAATTTAGGCAGTATTGGGTGATAAAATAAGACCTACATGATGCCACGGTTCATTTGTTTCATTAGTATTACGAGATAAAGAGTGCAGTCTCTGCATCTCTTGTGGGAGTCTGGAACAGATTCAGAGGTGGAAAGCAACAAAGAGTAAGGATACAGGATTGGACAGCTTGGCCACAGAAAGAGATGACAAAAGGGGGTTATGGTAGAGGTGTACAAAATCATGATGTTCATGAATGGGTTAAAAAGGCATCACTAGTTTGCCCTCTTTGACAATAAAATAAATGAGGCTTTAAAGAAAGCAATTTGGAGCCAGGTTCCAAGCAAACAAAAGGATAAAGGTTCATTTTACAACATTCCTTAAGACAATAATGGCTGTAGCTGGGAGAATATTCAGGGTTAGCCGTGTTTCTACTCTTTTCCACATGCTTCCATTTGTGGCCACTACAGTAGCTAGGATAGTAAGCCAATCCCTTAGTCTGACCTGTAGTCTTTTTTCTATTGTCATATTAAGATGCATGGCACCTTACTTCAAGATTAATTCAGATACATCTGGACTATAGATCCAGAACAGCAGCTTATCTGGATTTCAGAATAAATACTGTTTACCACAGCCAACAGCTTTTCAAGAAGGAGGTATCATGAATTTGAATACCATCTCTACAAAAACAGGCATGTAACAGAGGAAGAGATTTTAAAAGAAGAGGGCTCTCTTGTAATTCTTTCACTGCAGTTTCCTCTTGGCAATTGACAATCAGATTTTCAGTTGCTAAGTATCAGTAGAGCGTCTGTCATTCCACTGCAGCTGCCCAGGAACACCCAGCAAAGAATCTTAGAAAGTAAATACCAGTTCTCTCTGTCCTCATCTATTAGATAATTCTTGAGACTGTTCTTGGGAATAAGGATGGGATGGTCTACATTGTTGTTATCATGGTCCTATCAAAGAGCACCATACAAAACCTCACAGAGCACAATTCTAAACCGAAGATGTTCCAGGGACCCTTGCTGGGCCAGTTTGCACATGGACATACTAGTTTGAGATCAAGGGAGAAAACAGGACTTTTCCACCAAAGAAAAGAGTGAGGGAAGGGAGGAGGAGGGAAATGGATGTGGGAAGGAGATGGTTAATATTCTTTCATTGCCAAAAATCTCTACTCAAATTTCACTATACTGTTGCAATTCTCATCCCACAGATTTTTCTCTTAGCTTCCTGCCTTAGTATCCTGGCAAGCCCTGTTGCTCAAACACTTTGGTCTTTCTCTTCAACTACTTTAAGGGCAGAATCCCTTCCCACATGTAATGCTCCTCTTGAAATCCCCAAAATCCTCCTCTTTTCCACATTATTTCATCACCTGCAGTCTCCCCAGTGGAGAAGAAGCTATGGGTACATGAAACAAGGCCAATTTTTTCATTGCTGTTACCTGTGTGAACGCTAGAAAAGCTGGCAAATTTCAGGAATATTCCAGTCTTTATAGACATGAAGTACTAGGAAGCAATGTTTCTAGGATGAATATCTATTCAATTAACTAAGTTTTCAATGTCCTACTGTCCCTTGCATTTGAGGCAGCATGCATAGAACTCTACAGTAACCTATATAGATGTATGCAGCCTACTCCTCTATCCAAATGAGAGCATTTCTGTCTTGCCCTTTTCTGTAACTTTCAAAGTGGAAAAAGTTTTAACTGAGACTATGTGCTGCACCTGTGCTGTGTGTCCAAAGCTTGTGTGTCCAGGGAAGGGCTGGATGTACAGCTCTCACCCCCTTCAGGAGACAGCTGTGGACAGTTAGTCACTGGTATGTAGTAAAAAGACAACACATCACCAGTCTCAGCACTCTGAAGTGCATTTCCTCTCCTTAGAGCTGAGCATTACTGGATCTAATGATTCAAAGACCCCTGCCACCCTACCCAATCCTCTAGAATTCCCGTTCATGGAATGTGTGACTCCTTCAAGGCCAGTGAGAAGCTGGGGGTGAGTGAAGGTGTGTTTCTCTGATTTACATTCTCCAGTGGTTTTGGTGACAGATTTGAGCCAACTGAAATCCTGACTGTGGTAGAGACAGAAGTGTTTATGCAATTAATATTTCTGTTGGCTACTTTGCAATGAAACACTAACATAGGTACTTGCATAAATAAAAGACAGGACAGCAAGATGGGTTCAGTCCAAGCCAATCAAGTAACTTCAGGAATAACACTACACACCACCAACTCCACACTAAACAGCTGAAGTAAAGAAGTACATATGGTCTCCAGACATCAAATGAGACAAAAATCATCCCAATAAAATGCTATTTCTCCTTAAATAATAACCAGTTTAGATTCTGTGTGAAGATGCTACAATTTTTTCTTACCTCATTAGAGAATGCTAGAAATCTTTCTCTTATTTCCGACACAGTTATCTTGGTGCCTAGTCAAGCCACTTGGACATTGACTCAGTACTAGCCCAGCTGGAATTCTTTCCAGCTCTCCTCTCTTAGGAAACTCCATCCAATTAACATAACTCAGTTTATGAGCATATGAGGCCATTATGAGCGTTGAACTTTCTGTAATTCTTACATGATGTAGTCTGGCATTTACTTGTTCATGATGAAAGGCCCTTTTACACAGTACTTCAATACAAATATTCTAGCTAAGTCACGCAGAAAAGCCACACTTTTTGAGGTAGCTCAGAAATAGTATGAATTACCGGCTTGCTCCTAAATTATAGCACTATAGGCACTTGTACAAGTGACACCAGCCTGAGTAAAAGTGGTTTATCCTCTTCCAAGATACATCAATATATACAAATAGTATAATCCTACCTGTAGGCAAGACCTCTCTCCAGTTGCTTGTTCCAGTACCATGAGCAATCTGCTCTGAGCAAATCCATTCCCTCCCTATTCCCTGCAGCAAGAAGAGCACCGAGACCTGTCAAAGGCTGGGGGTCCATATCAAAAACAGAGTCCAGGGACTCATGTCAAGATAGCAAGACAGCCCCACAAAGCCTCTTCCTAACCTTGTGTGCAGGGAATCCAAGGGAATTCTTTTTCTGCCAGAGGTACTGCTTTGCACATATACAAGTATACACCTTGGATTATGTAGTTTATTTCCTCTCCCCTGCTTCGGAGCTGAAGAATACACTTCAGTCAACACCTTCCCAATCCAGAGAAAGCCTGGCCAGTCCCAGGGCAGTCTGTACACCCTATTCTGCATCTTCTGTTCTCAAATAGGCAGGAGAGCTCTCTGTAGATGCACTTTTTCAGTGGGAAAAAAAGAAAAAAAAAAAAAGATCATATCTACCATCTCAAGAGTCAAATGAATAACTTTTCTGTCAGTTTGGTTATATTAAGTAGAAATGCTGAAATGGAACTGATTCAAATAGAATTGACCACATTACGTCAGATTTCAAAGTCTGTTAGCTTTGCTGTTAAGCATATGAACCTTTATATTTACCTTTGGAGGTTTTACTTCTTTTGCAAATTAAACAACAGTTGGGAAGTATAATTTCAAAGGAAGTGACATTTGTTATTAAGGGGGCTTTTTACGTGCATTCCTGCAACAAACGGAAATTTAAAGTCAACATTTTCTTCCTGGCAAAAACAGCCCTGGATAAAGATGAATAAAACCTGAGATAAAAATAAAATTGAGATATAAATGGGAAAAAAATAATAACATTTCCTCTCAAAGAGCCTAAAGATTCCCAAATCAGAAGTAGTCAGTATGTAAATAAAGACTTAGATAGGAGGGCCAAATACCTACTCTGTTCTGGGAAAGAACTGTAAATCTCTCTTTGCCAAAGACTTGATGCCAGTTAAAAACACTGTCAGTGGTGAAACTGAGGACTGAGAAAGGATATAAAAATTGCTTTAAGTGGGGACTGGGTCTTTTAAAAAAATACTCCTAAAGCAAAACAACTCACCTCCAAGTCAGTTGGATGAATCTTGAAATGATTGAACATCCCCTTTCTTTTGAGAGCAACATGGTTTGTTTTGTGGTTTTGAACATATTTTTTTAAATAAAAAAGAAATGTTGAGAGATTCTGGCACAACGTCATTCTATCATATTAACTTTACTGTAAAGTTAATGTGAAGAGACTATAAAACCACAGAACTATGTTGAACATTAAGACAAGTCAGGGAAACTATAATTTTGGAAAAAGCAGCCCCTTCAGTAAACAAAACAATTTAAATATACACAGGAAAAAAAACAAACCACTGACTTGGAGTCCTCTGTGATAAATGACATTCAGTAGATCCAAACCCTTTTTTCCCACCTGTGGAGGAAGTATCTTAGGGTACCATGACTTAGACCTCTGAACAATATTACAAATATAAAGAGCTTCCTCATTGCACCACAATTTTTGCAGCAGTGCACCACTTTGCTTCTTGTACATGTCAAGATTTTTGTCCTTCTTACCTCTTCCCAGCACCTCCCAAGTATTTAAGAACCAGAAAGCTACTGGTGGCTGGTCCACCCCCCACAGCTCGCAGCACCAGTGGGGCAATTACTGACTACCCACCTGAATCACAAGGGCTTTCACTAGGCAGTCTGAGGGTTTCCAGGTGATAATTACAGGCACAGAGAAAAGCTTGAGAAACATTTGGAGGAAGTTTAAGAATTATCCCATTGCAGTCCCTTCTTAGCAAGGTGATAAAATGGGGAGTGATATTCACTATTACAAACAAAACGACTTCCACCCCCAGCTCCATATCTGCAATCATATCCAAGTTGCTTATCTGTATTAGAGAGCCTGGGCTTTATCTTCCAAAGTCTTTCTGGGCACAGCAGCAGACATTTAGGTGCCTTTTCATTAAAGCAGCAAAGGTCTATTAGCATCTCTGTCCTATTCAGATTTTCTTTTTTGCCAGAGAAAAATTACTTCCCATATCTCTGAACTGTCATCCAGCCTTACAAAAACAGCCTCCTGCAATGAGTTTTCTAAGGGAAAAACTCAGACTAGGGAGGTCAAGCCATCACTTCAGTAGAGGATCAATTCAGTAGCAAAATTATTTCCAGACAAAGCATACAGTTCATATTCATGTCAGACGAAATCATCGTCAGTATTACAAAGCTCCTCCTAAGACTTGCAGTCCCACTGTATGGGATGAGGTACAGAACAAGCAACCCAGGAGGAATACAGCAAAAATGGGGTACCTGTAAGGTGCAAGAAGCAGGGAACTGAAAATAAAGAGGGCATTTTTATTTCTGCCATCTAGGAACTAACTCTAAGTTGCATCTATTAATGAAGTATGTGATTTCAAAATGTCATATTATTGGGGCTATACTCACTAAAACAGAAAGCAAGAAGATACTAATGAGAGAGGTCACCTGCCTACACAAACAGGAATTCTGCCTGGTTTGGCCCAGTGCTATTAATGAAATCAAGACAGGAAAGACTGGAATGGCATATGGCTGACAGATGCAAGCATGTAATTTGATGGTGCAGTGGAAAGAATGACTCAGTACACCATTATCAATTTAGCATTTTTCAATTTCTTAAGAGAAAAAGACCTCACTTCTGGTTCAGCCATTTAGAAGTTAACCTTTCCACAAAGGCAATTTGTGTGGGGTACTTTTCAAATGCAAGCTTTATCATAAGTTATAGCACAATGCAAGGGATGGTTAGAAAGGACTTTATGAAGTGGCATAGTGTGTGCCCAGCTTCAGCTTCAGTCTTGTCATTTCTCATTAATGTTTGTCCAATCTGTTCCTAAAGACCTTCTCAGCTTCTGAAGTATAAGAATATATCTCATTACCTTTACTTTTAGGTTTTTGCTTTGTTTGAGTTAGGGTTATTTTATCTGATCTCTACCTCTGCTGCTGCACTTAAAGCTCACTAGCAAAATGCTCCATGAATTCAGAGGTTTTTGCTCTATTTTTGAAGTGTTGAGATCACATTATTCCTTTGTGCTATGCAAAAACCAAACCAAAACAAGAAAACATCCTTTCATACAAAGAATCCAATTTGATATCTCCTTCAATTTTGAAGCTGTAGCATTGATAACCACATCCAGAGAGCAGCTTATCTGGAGATAACAAAATTTTCATCCAACCCAGTTTCTTAAAGACCACATTTCCCTAGTTGATTCACAAGACTTTCATGTGAAGTAATGTCAAAAGAATGGTTTCCTTTTAGGGCATCATCATGCTGTCCATGCAGAACTCTTAAGTTCAGAGATAAATACTTAATGCGCTATCTAAGTTAACTGCAGGCTATGGAAGATGGATAGTAGACCATTCAAACTATTTTTCATTATTAAAAATTGTAGGCAGTGACCCTGCATGCCTTTTTGTCTTGCTCCATCTTTGTTTTACAGTATGCATCTCTTGGAGGAAAGCCCAGAAAGATTATGGGATGGTGGTGTACAACTAAACAAGTCCACCTCAGTTTTTTGCCAATATATTTCAGTTCAGTCCAGTCCAGTCTCCTCTTTCACATCAGTGAGGCTGGTACTTGACTTTCACTTGGCATTGCAAAATGAGCAGCAGCTTGAATTCTGAGTCATCTGGCAGGAATACTCTCTCCAAAACTGTAACCTCAAAGTTTTATCCTCTCTACTTTTCCTGTGTATTTTCCCATCCTTTTAAACATGGATGGTTATGGAAGAGTGAAAAAAGTATTCTTCTGTTCAGAAATGAATACACTGCATACATTTTGTTTCCAGAAAACTATAAACTGTACCCTACAGTAACAGTTTAGGTATCAGTCAAAGGTATAGGTGTTCTTGCCTGGTAAATCACATGCACCCTGGAGGATTAAATTACAACAACCGAAAAGCATAAGGAAATGAGATTTGATACCTGGAGCCAAGGTCCAGTCTTAGTTTACTTAAATTTAAATTACCTTAATCGATTGTTTTCCAAAGACAGATTTGTCACCATTAGCTGCAAGTACTTGCTTCACTGGTAGCTAATATACACGCCTAGCAATTAGAAGAAGAGCACTCAACTAGATGTTAATTACTTGGGAGTTTTTTTTCCTCTTCTCCAAAATGTAATTTTTAATCAGATACTTAGCCTTGTTTAGACCAAGCATTTGATGCATCCATCCAGAAGCTCACCTGTAGGAAGCCGAGAGGTGATCCTGCAAGATCTCTCTGTGATTAGAAATATCTAAAGGCAGAGTTGTAAGCTCTGTACCCTTCACATCCCCGAGGGAAGCAGCTGAGTCCCTATGCATTTTTCTAGAGTGCAGTGAAATTCAAACAAAGCCAAAGGGACACATCTCCTAAGGATTTTCTTTGTTCTTAGCTGAGCCTTTCCTCATGCAAGCAACCACACACACGCGCACATGCACTAGCTCAGATATCCATACCTCTAAGGCAATTTACCAATCCCATGCTTTTACTGCACCCCACACCTGTTTCTAATCTGATTTCAGAAACACAGCTTCTGCACCATTATCTTCTGTGCAACTACAGAATCCCATGTTCCTGTGGGTTTACCCCAGTGATGAGAGACTGTTCCATCAGCAGGCAAGCAGCCCTCTTCAGCCCGGGTGTACAGCTGTGCGACCTGTAATGAACTTCCCCACTATGACTCACAGGCTTGATTTCCAGCCCCCTACGCCCTCTCCACTCTCACCCTCCCTCCCCTCCCCACCCTCACATTAGCAAGCTGCCCCAGAGGAAAAAAGCGTTGGGAGGAAGAAGCGATATTTCTGCCTCACTGAATTCTGCACATGCCCAAACTCAAAAGCATTAATGGAGAAGGAGAGAGGTCTGGAAAGTGCTCTGGCACTGTCCTTGCGCACTGGTTTAGACTGTGGAGGGATGGGCCAGGCATTGCTCTTGTAAGCTGTTACACTCCCCTTGCTGAACCACAATTATTTTCTGACCGCTGCTCGCATTTTGGCAGCTCCAGAAAGAGGCTCTGACTGGAGTCTGCATCGGAGGAACAGCCTTGAAGGAATTTGCTTGTTTGCCTTCCATGCAGCAAATCAGATTAACTCTAGCTTAAGTCTGATGATTTACATTAACATGTCATTTGTCTACATACCATTAAAAAAATGTTCCTCAGGTTAGAAAAGGGCCATGTTTGGGGTCACTAGTTTCAAAGCCTGGAAATGAATCAGCAGTTCTGAAATTACACAGACAGACTAACCAAGCACTGCAGCAAAATATGGCCTGGGTCAGCTCTCCTGCTTGCCTCTCCTATAAAACACACTATAAGCTAAGGCTCTTGTTTAAAATAATCCTTGAGTATTTCAGTAGAAAAGAAGTTATTGAGGACCACCTGCCTTTAGCCTGAGGTTTGCAAAAATCTGGTAATACAAGGTTGTGCCAAACAGAATGGCTGTGAACAAACCTTCCCTGGGAAGGGAAGGGAGCGTATCACAAAACAACAGAAATAAGAGTGAAGGCCTGTGCCTTTATCCTAAATTTACAGAATACCTCTGTGAGAGATCTGGCTGATTTAGTAAGAAAGGCTGTTCCTCAGCCATCTCCTTGGATGAGCTAGCCCTCTACTTTGCTTGGGTCCAAATAATGACATCTTTGAAATCCCAATCAGAGGTGTTGACAGGAGACAAATCCCATGCCAGGTCTCTAAAAACGGCTACCAGTACTTAAACAGATGTCTCTGTCAGCACATCTTTGATGAAAATAGTCTCTGGAGAACCATAAAGGGCTTGCTTTGCCCTGGCTTTTACATATCCTAGACCTAGGTCTCCACACTCCACATAGGGAGCTGCATCCTTCATTTCTGTGGTGTCCCAGAGCCTTGCCAGAAACTACTCCCTGGCTTGGAGTCAACAGTCATCCTGGCAATATGTGACACTTCCACTCCTGCCAGCTGCAGTGTGCTATCCAGGGACATTGGTGGAAAACAGCAAAATCAAGTTCCAAATCATCAGCCCTGTTCAACCTCCTGATTGCGACTGCTCAGGCAAGCAGGTATTGCTCAGTGCAGAGGCAACCCTTGCAGCTGAAGGACTGGATTAGCATCTATACCCCCTTGCATCACAAAGCTTTCTCTTGAGCTCTTAAATAATCATTTTTATACATATTATGTCTCTTCTCCCAACTAACAGGTAATAGGACAAGAGGAAATGGCCTCGAGCTGTACCAGGGGAGTTTTGATTGGGTATTATGAAAAATTTCTTCACCAAAAGAGTTTTCAAGCACTGGAACAGGCTGCCGAGGGTAGTGGTTGAGTCACCATCCCTGGAGGTGCTTAAACGATGTGGTGCTTAGCTTTAGTGGTAGACATGGCAGTGATGATTTAATGGTTGGACTTGATAGTCTTAGGGGCTTTTTCCAACCCAAACAATTCTAAAATTTCATCTTTTAATGTGGGGAGGGAGGGGAAGCCAAGATGGTTTAAGAACTCCCCTTTAAATTTCAAGTTGGCTTTGGCCATGAACAATTCACATCAACCCAGAAATAATCTGATACACACCCAGACAAAACCTTCCTGATAACTTGTCCCAACTCTTTATTGCCCAGCAAATAACAACCCAGAAATGAGTACTTTTTCACTGAAGTAATGCAGCCATTCCTCTTGTCCTGCAAGCAGATATTCCCTGAGATACTGCTCCATAAACAGGCAGCTATAGCAAAAGGCCAAGTAACTAGTTGAGCTGGGTCCCATCAATGAAATCCTTATAAAGTCTAAACAATCAAGTCCAAAAACCAAACATAACAGGAAAAGTGGTCTCCAAATTCATAACACTCCACATGATATCAAATGGCTTCTAGATAATAAGGTGCTGCCTTTTTTTTTTAAACTGGCTCCAAAACACAGACTGAAAGGTTTAAGCATTATTACCTTGCAATTTTCATCCAAATGATTACACAAGAATCATTATCTATAATAATACTTCAGTGTAAAAAAGTGTGTTTTCCCTCTACCCCTCCAGCCTCTCCATTTATGCACCAGAGGACTGCATTTCTTTCAACTAAAATTATTGAACCTACCAAAATTTGATAGGAATACAAACCCAGAACTGGACATCGACTGAATAGGATTTTAAAAGGATTTTTTTTGTGGTCCTTTGTTCATTGAAATAGAAGATAGAGATGCTGAGAGTTTAAATATGTAATTGCCTAAAGGCCTGTGAATGAAGCCATGCAAGGGACTTGTTTCCAAATGATTTTACCAGGTCTTCAACCTTGCCGTTCTTACTGAACATATGCTCAGCATGTTATACAGCAGTGTCCCTCATATAATTTAGTAATCTGTAAATAGGGATCTCTCTAGAATCCAGTTCCCACTCCTTCATCATCTGGATGGATTTTTCACTCATTAATTCAGCCAGTAGCTAAAGGAAACTACAGAGAAGCTAATGTAAGAAAATACTAGTTTGGGTGCAAAACCCCATGAATAGAAATAGAAGTCTGTTACACACTTGTGTTCTTCTTTCCTTTTGTATATTGCAACTCAGCCCATGTTACCAATTTTTCCCATTGTCCATTGCTGCCCTAATCAATGATGGAGCAAATAATGATTAGTGCAGGCAAACCTAGGACAGATGAGACAATCAAACAACAGATTTTTGCAAGCAGATTGAGAATATAGCCTCTGCTCCTCCTGCAGTTTTAAAAGTCTTTTTTAGTGCCTTTGATTTAGTAAATTTTATAACTGACAAACAATGTGGCTGCAGAATCTAAGGAAACCAAGAGCCTAAAGCATAACATTAATCCAGTCAACCATTACAGAAGTCCTTATTTACTCTTTTTTTTTAATACAAAAACCCCATACAACATGTCTTGCAAGCCAGAGAAAACTATGACCACTACGGTAGCAACACAATACCTTATAAACAGACTATAAATAGACTGTTATTTTTAGAATATTGTGTTTCTTAATTGCCTATAAACTTACCCAGTTGTGAGCACTTTGTGAAGACTGATGAAAGAATGCATTGTCCTAATTTCCACAGGGCATAGAGGTTCTGTATTGTATCTTGTGGATGGGATGCTGACATTAACTGACAGAAGAAGGAACACAGCAAGATGGATATTTCTAAATGAGAAAGGAGAGGAAGAGGGAGCCCTACTAACTCTCCTTGTGCCCCCACCTGGAGCTCCCGGCACCTGGCTCAGCTGTGGCTGAATTTCAAATGGTCTCTGGTGGGACCTGGATCACTGTGGATTTGCACGTGAAAAAAATTGAAGCCAGATGGGAACATCCTAGTGAGATTCCTATAATCCAGCTTTTGTCCTCACCAGGTACAGACCCTGCTGATGATTTATGCATCACGCAGTCTCAGTCAAACAGTAAAATCCTTTTTACCTTAGGAACAGTCATTCTGAGATGAAAAGTGTCTGTGTGTCTGTATCTGTGAGCCTGCTCATCATTAAGAGACAGATTGACGTGACTGATGTCACAATCTTAATAACAGAACCCAGAAACACCAGTGAAATATTGACAAGTGGAATTTGCTCACAGAGGTTTTACAAGACTCATAGGAGAAAAAACAACCGTAATGAATGTAATTATTGAGAAAATTACTGGGTGTTATGCACTGTTTCTTTCCATCCGTGGGATCAGTGTGGTAAATAGTTCAGACTGGACCAGCAATCTCCTGAGAGATGCTGAGTCTTCCCAGGGAATTAATAACCATCACTGAGTGCCCCATGACCTTGCCTTTGGACACACTTCCAGTCTTGCTGCCCCTGCAATGCTCTCAATCTGTGTTTCTTCCTTGGGTTTTCAAGTTCTTCCACAGTTTTCTTGCTGGTGAGTCTCCTCTTCTTTCCAAGGCCGCCTTGCTGTCCTCTAAAGTGCCTCAGCTCTACCACAAGGGTGCCCCCTTCACCCTCTTTGTTAGTGCTCACAGCCTCCAAGAAGGACTCCATATGGCTCATGCACCAGCATCCTTGAAAGCATCAACTTCCCAGCAGACAAGCCCTGACAAGGATTGCTATTCCCTTTACTTAATCCTCGTTTTTCAGCACAGGTACTCAGAGAGCATGCAAACAACCCCCTTTCTTGGGAATCTGAACAGTTCCCTAAGGCCAGATCCATCAAAAAGTATTTTCTGTGGTTTGGTAAGGTGAGGCGGGGAGCCAGTGCCTAGTTTTTGGCCAAGGACATTTCATCAGAAAATGAGCAGCAATGCAGAACTTACTCAAAAGCGTAGCAAGTTTTGCACAGCTGTAAAAAGAAGTTCTATCACTATGAGTAACAGTGCCATCTGCTGACTCCCACTGTAACCATATTGGGAGGATTCCATATTAGATAATTAAGCAATAAATTTTTCCAAAATCCAATATCTTTTCATAGAAAACAGCTGTTGTTAGGGTTTTTTTTAAGTCATCTTATAGGATTCTGGGGTAAAGATAATTTTCAGTATGACTTCTGAAGTCAGGGAATCTCAGCTGTTTTCCTACGGACCTAAGAGACAGCAGTGTTTTATTAAACATTGCTCTGACGTCTGTAGGATATTTGGATTACTTTACAATATTACACAAAGCATCAGAAAGCTTTGCATAGCTCTCCCTGATTTGCCCCCTCTCTAAGTTATTTTCTGGGCCTGATGAACTGAGTGCCTGCCTTTCCAGATGGAAGCAGGACCCTTCAGGTTTACAGAAAAACTCAAAGCAGCAATGTCTGAGCTCCAGCTGTTTGGAAGAGAAGCTGTTGATTTTTGGAAAATTAAAAAAAAAAAAAAAGAAAAGAAAAAAAATCCTAGTTGTTATGTACACTGAGTCTGCTACTCTCAGGAGCCTAAATCCCAAACACCGGCCCCAAGGGATCCAACATAACAGTGACTAATGCCAATGAGATCCATTTTAGGTACCAGTTTCCAAAATCCTGGTCATAGTATTCTTCACATTCAGGCATATTAGCTGTTTTTATTATGATTTTTGAGATAGTGGTCTGGTTTTTTTTTCAATCAAAATGCACTTGATGGAGCATTCATTTCTAAATAAGGAAAATTGCTTCCATACTTGTATCATCCTTGATCCTGTTAGGGGAAAGCTTTTTGTCTACCACCCTCTTCACTACAGTGGTTTTCATAAAAAAGGCGTTAAAAATGAACCCCTAAGTAAAATACGAGGTAAGGGGGAAAAAAAAAAATCCTAGTGTGGGGAAACAGTATAGCTGCAAGACCTGGTGAGTCAACCTAAAACCTTCTGCAAATGAAGATTTATCACATATTTCTTAGCAGTCAAGAACTTGCTTTTCAGCCTACTATTGCTAGGCTGATGTGGGCTGGTTGAAAACAGAAGATGTGACTTTTGCTCCTTCCTCAGATGTTCCTTTCCTGCCACCCCAGATGAGTGAGTAGAGCCTACAGCTTACACACTACAAAGACCTTTGCTAGGGGCTGACATCACTATATAATGCTATCATCAATTCTAAAATATTATCATAACATCATATCATTTTCTAGACCCAAACTGGCAGAAAATGCAAGAAAGACAGATTTACTTATGTAATCTTTCTTCTGTGTTAATATGACAAAGCTTGGATGGGCTAAGCATATGTAAATTAAAATGCTGAGAAAAAAATGCAGAAAATAAGAAGCAAAAACTGCAGACAAAGTCTGTTGTCAAGATTAAGAAGTTTTGGGCTTGTACAGTGTTGGGTTTTGTGTGATAAGACAAATTCTGAGATTATAAGAACCATAGCAATGCTAGAGGTGAGTGTGGGAAGGTAAATGAAAGCAAATTTTTGAGACCTATGTCTGCCAAGGAGGGATTTCACTGAAGGCTTTGGCAGAGCTTTTTTGAGCTCTGACTGAGATGCTGTTAGAGAGTTTATGTGAACTAATTAAATAAGAGAAGACTGAAATTAATAATCTCATTCAAGAGAGGCCTTTGTAGCTGTGCACAATATCTTGCAAATATGCTGGAGAAGGTTTATGCAGTAATGTCTTCTTCCGGGTCTGCTCCACTCAAGTTAATGAGAGTTCCCGAATTTCTTTCACCTGGCATAGGGCAAAACTGACATCAGGCCAACATTCACATGTGTATATTGCTGCTTCCATCTGGTAATGGGAAAGGAGCGTGTCTGCTTTTCCTCTCAGACTGGAAAAGCAAACTTGGGAGGTAGATTGAACTGTTATAATAATTTTGCTGGTAAAAGAGTTCATAGCACGATCTCTGGCTTTACTTTGTCCCTTTTTGGTACTGTTTGCTGTTCACAGAATTCATCCCAATTTATAAGTTTTACTCTGGATCTGTCTTGCTCTTTCAAACAGGAGAGGAAGGAGGGTTTTGATGCTTGAAGAGGCCCAGCTGAGTAAATCTTACTTGAACATCCACTTCCAGTCCAGCCAAGAGTTACTCCATGTGCCTTTCAGGCTGTGCTCCAGTTTACATCCCACCCTGCAATATGTTATTTTCTTTTCAGTGTGATGTTTCTGACTCCTGGTCAACTTGTTACTTTCTGAAATTGCTAGCAGAATTCATCCCTGGAAAGCTGCTATTCATGCAATTCATATACATTCCTGTATTTCTGCATTTGTCCACCTCACTCTTCCATGTTCTATGTTATTTTGAAGGGGGTCTTCAATTAACCACATTTTTCAAATAAATTTTGATTTACAGTCCTGTCCTCCAGCATATCCACAGTTCTTCCCAGTCTGGTGCAACCTGTGAATTTAATACACTTACAATTATGTCGCCTGTGACAAGATGCTGCTCAAGATGTCTTTTGTGCTGGCGCTTCAAAGATCCAGGCTGGACTGCCAGACCGGGAAATGAGTTCTGTTCAGCAGGAAGTAGTGGGTAGGATCCAGTTCTGCCCACACGGCCATATGATAGATACTGGTCATGCTGGGAACTGTGGCAGGGCATCTCAGCTAATCTGTGATAGATCCAGGAGAAGGGTTCTGGAGTTCCTCCCAGGAACGCAGGACTTTGATAAAATTCAGTCTGCACTTATTCATGAGACATATAAACATCATTCTGCTCTTTATTATTCAGCCGTGACCCTGGGACCATGTAGGAGTGTGTGTGGGCCAGGCGTGGGGTGGCTCTCACAGCTATATTTGTACATGTAAGGTTCAGTGTGTGCCCCAGAGGCTGGCCATGTACCCACAGAGGCTTCCAAGGACTTTGTCAGTGCATGGAGTCTATCTCAACATCTTCATTTTTGTGATGAGCATATGATGCCTCTCATTCATTATTATTTTTTTTATATATTTAGATGGGATGACAGAGTTAAACACTTGTTAATTCAACTACCCTCTAAATTCCTCAGAGAAAACTCCTTCCTGCCAGAGGTACTTTCATGCCAAGGCGCTTTAATGCTCCTTTAAGCATGACATTTGAATCCTTGCAAAACCTCCTTTCTATGGTAATTTTCATAGTGATCCACTTACTTGCTCATAGTGGTAAGATATGTTCATGTCTCCTTCTGTTAATTCACCTGGTTCAAAGCTGGCTTGCAGGACATCATTGTATACTATTTACTTTAGCAAGAAACTGGTGAGCAGTCACAACCATTTTAGGTAATGGTAATAATTTTTACTTGTAGAAATATTTTTTTTCCTTGAATGAATTACAGATGGGATTTTATCATGATGAAAACTAATCATCACTTGAAAACTAATAATCCTTTTTTAACAAGAAATAGAACCCTGTGGACCTCCTGTTAACCTGATGACAGGACTGCTACTGGCTGCTTTGCACGAGGAGTGAAATCAATGTAGTTGTGGTACAATGAGTTCTAGCACTGCCATACAAAACAGGCTCTTGTGCAGATACCTATCTGCAGTAAGACTGGCAATACTCAATACTGTCTCTAAACAGTGAGAATTTTTCTGTGGAACCTTTGTAGCAGAATAACATCTATGCCAATCCATTTCTCCATGTGGAGGCAAAAATGTGTTCAGTGAAGAAGTCAGCCCTAATATCTATCTGATGGATTTGGATCTTCAAAGCAGACAAATAGTATTAAGCATACAATCCTTACCTGGAAATCCTCACCTGTACCCAGGTGAGGTGAGTGGATCTTGGAATTTCCTTCCACAGTTGTGGTCACTTCACACACACACTACATAGCAACACTAATGTCTGGATGTCTGAAGAGGTTTAGATGTGGGGTTCCAGTTCCATCACACATTAGTTCTTTGATGTTGGATCGTAGTTTCGCCCATCTAGAGATAAAGAAATTTAGAACTAGATCTGCAGTCTTTGTTCATTATTTTTATTTTGATGACTGACTGAAATTTAGATTTATCAGCCTGAGAGGACCACAGATTCCTGAACTAGCAACTGGAATTATTATAGAATCATAGAATATTCGGAGTTGGAAGGGGTCAGGACAAGGGTCCTAGGGTCCAGCTCCTGGCCTTGTTCAGGACAGCCCAAAAAGTCACACTGTGCCTGAGAATATTGCCCAAATGCTTCTTGAACTCTGTCAGGCTTGGTGCTGTGACCACTTCCCTGGGGAGCCTGTTCCAGTGCACAACCACCCTCTGGGTGAAGAACCTTTTCCTAACATCCAATCTAAAACTCCCGTGGCACAGCTTCAGGCCATTTCCTCAGGACCTGTCATTGGTCAGCACAGAGAAGAGATCAGTGCCTGCCCTTCCGCTTCCCCTCGTGAGGAAATTGCAGTGAGGTCTCCCCTCCTCTTGTCCACGCTGAACAGACCAAGTGACCTCAGCCACTCCTTATATTGCTTCCCCTACAGACCCTCCACCATTTTTGTTGCCCTCCTCTGGATGCTCTCTAATAGCTTTATATCCTTCTTATATTGTGGCACCCAAAAGTTGTCTATTTTTTAACAGAATATTACAGTGGAGAGATTACAAAGGACAAGGCTGCAGTCAATATGCTGCAGAGGTGCTATTGTTCTGGCACAAACCTTTTGTTTTATTTTTGGCTGTTTGCTGGATTCATCCTTTTGCACTTCAGATTACACAATACAAAAAATTGCCAAACTGATATTCTTCACTAATACCTCTGTGTGAGTTTAATCCCCAAATTTCTATTTGTGAAACTGAACACAATTAATCAAAATGGAAAAAAAAAAGCATCTACAATGATTAATAAATTGTGAAAAGCTATTTCAGCTACTTTGACTAAGAAACTACTCAACCTTCAAGAAGAATCCAATGTATTTACTGCATGCAAAAAAAACTACTCAAGACTATAAAAACAAACTGCTTATTGTGGAGATTTAAGAAAAAAGAAAGTGAGTCAGAAACATTTGCAACCCTCTGCTGGCTCATTGCAACCCACGAGTTTGGGATTTTTTGTTTGTTCTTGTTTCTTCATGGCATCTTCTGTGGCAAAGCTTGGCTGGACTGAGGGCAGTATGTGGTGCTTTGCAGCACCTCCCCCAGGTACAGGAGTACCACATCCCCACATCCCTCGTGGCTTCATCTATTTGCCATTATAGTGACCATCCACGGAGCTAGCAATGCTCCTTTATAAGTCAAACTTCCCAACTGAGAGCTGTGGGCCAGATAGAAGACAATGGTGGGAAGACATGGAGGCAAACTCCATAGCTACCAAACTGACCCTGTTCTTTCAGTGCTCTTCCTGCTCTGAAAGTCAGCAGCATTGTCCATGTGGGGATGGTGTCCAGCTGTTCATGTCCAGTGCTGCATGCAGAGGGGCTCATCCTCAGAGCACAGCTGCATCTGAAGTTGTCTGTAGCAAGGAACTGGCAAGCACAGCCCCTTGCTGCAGGTGACTTCAGATAGAGCCACGCTCCAAGGCAGCTTGGGCTTCTATTTTTGTCCCTTTTCATTTGCTAGCAAAGTCATGAACACAAGATTATTTTTTCATATGTCAGAAACACACAATGATTATTCCCCTGCTCACTTACAACTGTTTAGTAGCTGAATCAGTTCCCAGCCAGCAATTGTGAGCTCAGAGATGGAGGCATCTGTTCACACAAACTGAGGTGTGGGAACGAATTAACTCTAGGTTTGGAAAGGGGCAAGGGGGAAGGGGGAGACTCATTTTGAATACAAGCATCTCAGGACCTAAGGCAGGCAAGACAGTCCAGGAAAATTCCCCACACCACCCTGCAATGCTGTTTGAAATGGACCTTTCCAGATCACACAGAAGCAGCTTCTGAACTCGCTAATAAAAAAATAATGAACATCAGTAAAGCTCCAGGGTTACACCTTATTATTGTCTGTTGCCAGTCTGTTTCAGATTAATTTTGTAGCTAGGCTGAAATAGTTTACCAGATTCTGTTGCTGTGCATGGCAGCAGGATTTGATATTTGCTCTGGCGCAGAAAAGCTTTCATCTGTGTGCGATGATTAAGGAATCATCAGTCTGGAATTGCTGGATATTGCTGGGTGAGGTGCCCCTAAGCTTTTGAGCCATTAAACAGAGAGTCCTGTTGGTTTTTTTCCATTTCTTTTGCTCTCATATAAGGCTGTTTGCTGTATTTCCTAAAAGCAACAGACTGCCTCTCAGCACCGGAGCTGACTTCCCACCCCTCCTCTTCTGATGGAAGCCTATTCAAAAACAGCCTTCACAAGCTTTCCCCAAAGCTGTTATGTGGTCTGATAACAGCTTCATGGACAAACACACAATCAGCCACTTAAAAGCAACTTTTCCAGGGGAATACTCAGCAATCCTGATGGCGATATTCCCGAGGTTAATTAGAATATACCAAATTTTCATTGTATTTCCATCATTACAGCTTCCCTGCAAGCTGCTCAAAAGCAGCACAGACCTTTTCAGCTCTTACAGTGACAGCTTTAGTCTTGGCAAGGAATGAGCAGGGAGTAGAAGGGAGGAGGGAAGGAGAGAAAGGAGGATGGTCACTCTTGGCAGAAATAACAGTAAGAGTTTATAACCTTGCAGAATTCACCCCGGAATCTTGCCCCTGCAGCCTTTCACACAAAACCACCTTCCCACTGTCCACACTGCAGCCAGAATCAGATAACAAAAAAGACCAAACCTCTGAAAAACCAAAATCCCTGGGGTCCAGCATGAGTTCAGAATAAAAAAATGGTGCCTCAGAACCAGATTTTGCAACCTATTTCTTGCAACGTGGCTGACCTGGACAGCTCCAAGCTCTTTTGGAAAGAACTGCCACATACCTTCAGCATGTGTTTGCCCTCACAGTGAATATGTCAGCATTCCCGCAATCTTTTCTATCTGCGTGTTTTAGCCAGGAGCTCTGAGGGATGGTTAATGATTTTTTGCCTCCAAATCCACAAGAACAATAAACACAGGCATTGTGCAGTGTGGTTTGGGCTTAGGTTTGCACATATGGTGCTTTGGATCTGTGTTTGGTTAGGTTTGCTGGTCCCAGGACACCTGAAGTCAGAGCAAACTGTGCTCGCCAGCACACGCATGCTGTGATGCAATTAACAGTTACCACCTTTTCCCTTTGAGGTTAAGAAGAAGCAGCTGCAAATTAAATGTTGCTCCACTGCTGCTGTTTCTAAAACCACAGGAAGACTTGCACATGCAGCTGGCTGAACCAATTTTCATAGCAGCTCATGAAAAAGGGGAAAGGCTGATGGCTGTGTGTCCTGATAAAGGCTCAGGAAACACAACAGTTAAGCAAAGGCAACAGTCCCTACACTGCTGCACTTTTTGTCACTTGGATCCAAAGGAAATACATAATGACAATGCTGAGAACCTTCGTAGAGTGAAACCTGTGCAGGGGCCTCATTTTCAGCCCATGCTTCAAAGCAAGATGGGAGAGCTGTAGGATTTGACTTAGGAGTGATAACCACGTGAAGGACAGGCATGGGGCATGTAACAGGACTGGAGATGAAAAGTTACTGTGACTTAATGTCTTCCTTAATTAATTGGCTTATGAGTAGAACAAACCAATGCAAAAGAAAACTAAAGGCATCTTCCCTTGCCAGTACACTGTACCTTCAGTAAGGAGTTCAAGTGACTCCCTGACTGACAATTTTTGAAAGCATAGGACAATGATAATTTTGTGACCTTCATCTTTCCAGAAAATTTGGCCAACATTGGCCAGACAATGAAAAAGTGATGGCCAACCTGCAGGCCTTATTCTCCACAGAAAACTCAAGAAATGTTCGATCCAGTGCAGGTATTTGGGTAAGCTCCAAAACCGAGTCAGAGCACCTGTGAGATCACACTTTGGTTGAATACTGCAGACAGACAGACACCCAGGAATAGGATGACTCAGGAGTTTTGTGAACTAGGTGGACTTGAAATTACATCCTACAGTAAAGGACTTTGCAAACAGGCAGCTCTAAATTCCCATCAGCTGTTGTGTGTCTGCTCAAAGGTCAGGCACCAGGGCAAAGTCAAGGGAGAAACAAAAAACTGTTAAGGTTAAAAAATTGAGGTAGGGATTCATGTCGGATTGGTAGTATTATAAGAAAAAATTATTATCTTACTGGCACCTAGAGACTAAGGAATTTATTCCTCTTTCAGTCTTGATAAAGCTAATTAACTGATCTTAGGATAAATGGTTTATTTATGATAGAGCCAGATGTTTATGTGATAATCACCCATACTACTCCTATTCAGTTGATTAATCTCTAGAATAATCTGAGGTCCTGTGAGAATTGAGAGCAGTGGGTCCATGTGTCAGGTGGGATGCTTCTCATCCCAAAATGTCAGCTGCTCTCAACCCTGCCAGTAATCACCAGGTAAAAAAGAAAAAAACCCAACCATACAAAAAAAAAGCCACTAGAAAAAAAAGGGTTTGGAGAACGAAAAAGTCAGCACTCTGGTAGGCCTCAAAAATCTCTTTCATCAGGAAAAGAAAAACTATCATCTCCCCTTGAAATCTTTGGAAAGGTTACCATTTAATGAAGGTTGTGCTGATAAGCTGAGCTGGAACAGCACAGCACCACTGCAGTCAAAAGAGCAAGAAAAACAAGTTTTCAGGAAGCCTGTTTTTTGTTAGATTGCTTTAAAACAAAATTATATCAGAGAAGTGAATGGGAGAATTCAGGAGTTAATGCCAAAACAGAATGTAAGACAACTTCCTGGCTCATGCTTGCTCTGCAAAAATGCTGTGGTTTCCTCTGTCCAGATATAGCATAACCACTTCAGCTGCACCTAAACCACGACCATCACCACCAGCAACAAAGGCACACACGAAAAAGCTGATCTGAAATGTCCTGACATTTTGAGTGTGCAGTTGGAGTTGCAGGAGATGATCTCTGGGCACATTCAACTGTTTTTTGAGGAGCTGTTTAAAGTGCATTCCTCATCCAGCCTCTTGCCTGTGCAGAGCTGGGCTGCAAAGATTAATGCTGAAATATTCCAGGATGAAGAAAAGTCTCAGATGATAATATGTTGGCAATTAAATTTCTATTGATGAAGTTCATATTGTATCACATATACATTGTGTACTGGTCTTCAGAGAAGAATAGAGATGAAATTATTAAAGTCAAATTTGTCATTTTATTTCTGCATTTAACAACATTGTATATATCAGTACATTGAACAAAATTATAAGTGCATACCAGGAAAACCCTTCAGTTAAGAATTTATTTTAGTTATTTTTTACTGTCTTCACACCCTCTGGTCACTATACAATGGAACAGAGCAGTCACCATGCCAGCAAACTTTGCTAGAATGAGGAATTACACCTGTATGGAACTAGGAAAATTTAGGTTCCCATAGACTGGTGTCAGGTAACCCCTCACTGCTCTGGACATAATGATTCTTGCTTTCTATGTCTTTACACTGTTCCCATCGTGGACCATAAATATTTCCTATGGTCATATATATTTTCCCACTGCTTTCATGTTTGGAGATAATTGTTTGCATTTTCCCATAAGACATTCCTCTCTGCTGACTTGGCATTAGATATCACTGGCTCTCAAAACTGCCCAAGCACCTAAGAGGAGACAGTACTCTCCTACCCTCGCTAAACGAAAAATACAAGTTGCACGGTAGCTACTGCAAGTTCACCTTATCATGGAATAACCACAGGCTGCAAAGCATCTCTTAACTGAGTCTGAGATCACCTTTCACTGTTACTAACAAAGAAAATCATGCCAGTTAGTCAAATGTATTTTATCAAAGCAAATGGTTAAATGGTTGAATAAAGAATTGGAAATCGAGAACATTTTAAACTTAGATACCTATCTTTCCTTGGTTTTGAGACTTAAATATTTACCCCTCTTCTTCCTCATTTCTCTTAAAATATATTTCCACTGCACTCATTAGAAACAACTGTTTATGTGAAACATAAATTATGAAACATCTAATTAGACTTAACTGCTTTTAATTCACTCTAACTTCTACACAGAAAAAAGGTAAGATGAGTTAATATCATAGGCAAAGTTTTGCTCTCCGGATTCCCTCTCCTTTTCACTAACTTTAGGTGCCGTACTCACACATATTGTACACATCCTCAGCCCAATGTGAAGTGCTTCCAGTTCTCCAGCTCCACTTCTACCCCTGCTGCAGAGTTCTACCTCCTGCATCCAGCACCCCTGTAATCCCTCTGTGCCCTTCCTGTGTCCCACTCCATCCCACTGGTAACACCGGTGTTTGGCCTCTCAATTGCACAAAGAGCAGAAATCACTGGACAAAAAGCAGCAAATGACTGAAGCACCTGGGAGCCGCGTATGTAAGGAGTGGCCACTCCCCCAGTGTGGGCTCCAGCAGGGTCTCTTTCTGCTTTTGGCAAACACTGCAGGAACTTAGTATCTCTGAGATATTATCCCTCACCTCCTTTGCCAAATTTGACTAAGGTGATGCTGCTGATGGAAAAGGAGAAGGGCAAGTGGAAAGAAGGAAGGAGATATTTGGGCAAAGACAGACAGGCAGAGCTGTCACATCAGCTTTGTTTTGACAGAACAACAGACTACCACTGCCAGCCAACTCTGAAAACATTATGTCCTCAGATGCTGTGCTGTGTTTCGTTTGTCTTCTCCTTTCCAAGTCTTTCTGAAAATGAATACCTGGAGGAGAGACAGAGCCCTCAGCCACACTGCAGGTTGGGAAGAGAAGCCTCTCTGAAACAGAATGTACGTATGCTCCTCCATCCACCCAGCATCCATCCTGGCAGTGTTTGAATGAGATGCAAAAACAAGTGGGTCTTAAAATATCTTTCCTACATACAAATCATCACAGCCCAATTCCATTCACCACTAAACTGTTCTGTAATTTGGAAACAAGCTATTTGGTGGCATGACAAATCCAAGACGTCAAATTCTGATTGCACAGATATTCATTGTTTTGTTGTCATTAATACTCCTAATCTACGCCAGTGGAAATTCTGTGCTTGTATTAACAACACATGAACCAGATAGCTGTGAGGATTACTTCTCACAAGTAAGCAGCAAGGCACCTGCTCCCCAGCCCTGGTGGGACATCTCCTGAGAAAGACGTGGTCCCAGAACTGTCCTTCAGGTGAGTGTGGAGGAGGAGGAGCAGCTCTAACTGTGAGGCAATCTGAGGCAGAGAGAGTGCTTGGAAATGTGAACCATCCCAGTATCTAAGCACATTACTCTGGGCTTTTTTTTTTATTATGGGGAGGAAGAGGTGAAGATGAAGGGAGCCAGTGAAGTTCTTCACAGGCACCTGGGAAGGAAAGGCTCTCATTGCTCTGCCCTGTTATTGCTCTAAGGGCACAGCAAAGCAATCATTGTGTGCCTTTCCTCTCCTGTTATGGCTGTTTCTCTGTGCTTGTCCTCGGAACTTCTTCCTGTCACCCCTGGTCTGGTTCTCACTGAAATGAATCATGCACTGTGTACACTGCACATCCCTAGGCAAAATATCTCATGGAAATGCAACCACAATTTAGTCACAGTTTGAATTAGATCCACTCAGGCACACATTATAGGGGGGGTTGTTGATTTGTTTGTTGCATATATACTGGCTGTTAATTTTTATTGCTTGTAAACTTTCTCTCTATAAAATCTGTGTGAAAGCTGGACTATCATGTTAAAGGAAAGTTACCAGATGGGGAAAATATGGTTGATTAAAGTGGCTGTTTCTATGTTTGCTCAGTGTTGTGACACATCTTCACACTGGGTAAGGTGATTGGCAGAGAAACAACAGCAGTGAGCACTGATGAGTGTATGCGTCATGTATAAATGCCTGGAGCCGAGTAGGGCTTTGTTTTGCAAACTTCCCAGAGCTTCTGAGCATGATTTATTGTAGATTTTTCTGCAATAATGAAGAAATTTAAAAAAATAAAATCAAATAAGTGTCACACTTCCTGCTTTAGACTACTGAATGCAAAATGAAGAAAAAGCAGGGACACTGTCTCATGCAGAGACTTAAGGTTATTTTAACACTTCAAATACTCTACAGAAGGTAGAGTATTTTCCCATCTTTCCTGTGTGCATTAGCTCCCTTCTTTCCATTCTAGGAAGGAAGGATGGTTTTCTGAGTTTCCTGATCTATCACAGACATTGAGTATGATCCGGAACTCATGTCATCTCCTCATCCTTCAGCACTCCAACTATAAAATGTGGATAACACTTCTTCTCCCTTGGTCTTTAACACTACGTATTTTCAATACAGTTTATTCTATGTGTGAGGGCAGATATATACCGAGAAATATACAGACTGATTTTCCTGGCCTCTAGCTGGTATTACAAAGTGAGAATAAATAGCTTCCAGTAAGTAGCAAGTATGGTGGACAATTCATTAACTCACCCATTGGTCTAAAAATGGACACCAGCTGGGCCTGTAAGCACTGGTTCCCATGATGTGCCACAGGTAGCAGAGATGTAATACACAGGTTCCAAGAAGTTTTGCACCTTGGGATATTTAAGCATTTGAAGTTTCCTTAGAGAGGGACAAGACTATTAGCTGTCCCTAGCCACTGGGATGGAAAGTGTAGTGGGTTGAAAAAAACCCTGAGTTGATGGAGAGACTTGTAAGCCAATCCCTTCTCGTGATTTCGCATATCAAAGCCCGCACAGCCGCGGGAAGGGGAGCTTTTGTTTTCCGGTCTCGCCCGGAGGGGTGGCGGAGGCCGGGCCGGGCCCCGCCGGGCCCCGCCGGGCCGGGCCGGGGCCCCCTGCGCCCTCCACTCTCTCTCCAGCGCAGCGGCACAAATTCTAAGCTGCTGCATGAAAGAGCTGTGAGCAGCTGAAAACAACTATAATTTGCTGCACAACTAAACTTGAAGCGGCTCTGAGAGACTGGCGAGTTCCCCCCCCCCCCTCCCCCCACGTGGCTCCGAGCAGATCAGCGGAGCTTTCTGCTTTCTGAAGCCAGCACCGAACTGAAGGAGACACCATGCAGCCAGCGAGAGAGCGAGGCTTTTCTCTACTCTACAGCTTGACACACTTCTGCTCTCATCATGGAATTTCGAGGTCAGAGAGAGACGGGGTGAGTGAGAGTCACCTGAGACAAAGCAAAGATGGCGACTGGAGGAGAGGGCAGCGGCGTGTTCCGCGCGCGTAGCTTAAAAACGCCTTTTGCATGCGGTGGTGTGAGACTGTAATGTCACAAACTGTTTCATTTTTCTGTGAAAGACATGGGGGAAGAGAGAATTCTGTGTGCAGCCTGCGGAAAAAGAGAAATGGTCCTGCTAGAGGTTTTTAGAGACTTTCTTAAAAGAGAGGGAGTTGTTGCTTTCAGGCTAGAATTCGCTTATCCTTAAAAGAAATACCCATGGTAGTAGTGTAAAAGACTACAAAATTCATGAGAAAGATGTTTTTTTCACGGCAGCAGATTTTTCTTCTCCGGGCGGAATCTGTTTTTTTGCTTCCTAACAGTTTGGAAACCACGCTAAGCAGAAGGCACCTCTCATCCTCTCAAACATGGGAGAGACTTTTAAAGACTGTAATACTGACCTGAAATCACATGTTTGTTATCTTTTTTGTGCGAGTTGGAAGAAGAGGAGAGTGTTTGGAAGAGAAAGAAAGGGAGAAGTGGGGGGTTTTGTTTTAAGTTCATATTATTTTCTTTTACCTTTAATTCTGTTAGTAATAAACCTGTTTATATTCTTTAAAGTGTTGAGCCTGCTTTTTGCCCACTCCTAACTTCTTACCTCACAGAGAGTAAAGTCAGCGAATGAAACTGTTACACTTACTTGGTGTTTCTGCCCGGTTTCAAAATTAAAACCCACGTCAAAAGCCCAAACACAATCCTGCCTAACCTGTTCCCTGGGTGCAGAAGCCCCTGTGCTGGTTACTGCTGGACATCTTCATTCTGTGACATGGAGAATGGGAGGTGGTCCCACCATCACTGCATTCCTTTTGGTAGGCATTGCTTCAGTCCTTGTTGATGCTATACCAGCTGTGTCTTGTCTCATCTCACATCCATCCTGAAAAAGCGTGGGGGACTTTCAGCCTGTAGCCAGCCATTTTCTTCCTTCATCAACAGTCTCTCATCATTCAGCTCTGGTCTCAACTCCTTTATTCACAGAAGCTAACCTAGAGCTATTTTTTTCTTCAGCCCAAAATACACCCTGATGTCAAGGCAGAAGCCTCTGAGGTCCACTTTGTATTTCCTGCTGGCCTGAGGCAAGTCTTATTTTCACGTGTTCCCTTCATCAGGCCTCACTCACTCTCTCCATTCAGCTTTCTCCTGCTAAGGCCCAGGTTCCATGGAATGCCCTAACTTGTCCAAGGACTGAGCTTTTCTGAGATAAGGTCAGGACAGAGGTCCTAGAGGGGTTCTCCCTCTTGGCTGGCACATCACTGCATGGGGCAGAGCAGGGATGCAGCACATGAGAAGCAGAGCAGGGGCAGAACAGGGAACTAAGGAAGTATTTAGACAAGAGTCCCTTCTGAGCCAAATGGAGCCCAGGTTTGTATTGAGGAGGGGTAAGGTCACCATTAACTCAACTGACCCTCAGTATTTGGACCAGCCTGCCATGAAATCCACCCCTGCAGCACCAAAGCCTGCTCCATCTGCGAGCTGCTGGTTACAGCTTCTCTAGAAGCACCTGCATGTGCTGAATTCATGGACGGGAATTAGACTGTTATATGGTGAATTAAGTCTCTGGATAACGCTGTGCAGTCTGACTGAAAACAAAGGGCCTTACTCCCTGGTCCTGCATTTGCATCCAGTTACTGCAACTGCAGTGAGCAAAGCTCTTGGGGAAAAAAGTCAGCTCCAATGAAAGAAGAAGAAAGGTATTGGTAATTCTTGCAGGGAATATCTGCAGAGAGGGAAGACGCTTTCCAATTGCATCAAAAGCTGTGATGGACGTGTATGCACTGTGCAGCAAAAAGCTTCTCCTTTGGGCAGAATGGAGAAACAAATCTAGGTGGAAATGAGATTAGGATGCATTTCAGAAGACTCCCCACAACGCAATAATAAAGTGAAGCTCAGCTGAAAGGTTATAGTGGGACCAGCTTTTGAATTTTCCAAACAAAAATTGAAGTGAAATAAGGACAAACAACCCAGAGTTTAAGTGTTAAGCATGTTAGTGCTAAGCCGATGTGATTATTTGTAGACCTCATTGTATAATTTGAGAGACTTCTGCTGTTCAAGGAGGATGGTTATCCTGGTGACAGTCTGCTGCTCCCAGACCCCAGGGGCAGGAGAAACACTAGACAGCTGGAGTCCAAAAGCAGTGGCTGGTACTAGTGTAAAGGGTGTTTCTGATGCACACAACTTTCTTTCCATTTTTGTCACCAATGTTTCTGTTCCCTAAGCCCTACCCGAGAACCCAAGAGCAACACTGCTTGGTGAAAAGCTTTGCAGTGCATAATCAATTAGAAGACTAACAAACAATGTGAAAATTATGGTGATGAATTTTATTTTTAATATTTTTACAAGTGGAAGAATAATCAGACTTGCTCTGATATGGTGATTTATGAGTTAGCTGACAGGTGATAGCTTATGATCCTCACTCAGGGGCCATGAAGTGCTTTCTGCCAAAACTATGTGCCCTTCACATATTTTTTTTAACTTGTGTAATCTAGGCTTTTCCTCTTGGACTTGTTAGCAAATGATGCCTGCCTAGTCTAGGCCTGTTTCAAAAGGAAAGACACAATATGGAATAACTTTTGTGGAAGAATATGAAATTAAATGCCATTTAACTTAGGTGTCAAGCAAAAAGAGTAATTCTGAGGGAGGCTTTGCCATCACAGCAAATGTAACCACTGGCCAAGAATACATCATCAAGGTGTCTCCTTTTTGGGCTTGCCTTTTGAGGCCAGATACGCAGACACCTTTTCCTTGACAATTCTCCCTCAGTCACTCTGAAAATCTTAGCTAAAGCTTTTGATTTCAGCATCACTCTAATGGTGTTTCTCCTAGTGGCCAGTTAGCAAGAAGAAAAAGGAAAATAAAAGGTGTGACAAAGCAAATTTTTTGGTTGTTAAATAATAATTTACTGATTAATTTTGCAGAACTCTTAGAGATATGGAAATATAAGTCCAAAATTAATCACATGTGCAAAAAAAAAGCAACACATGGGCATAAATTATTACAGTATTTGGTTCTAGATGTGCTAGTCATGATACAACTCATTAAAAAAAAAAGCTCATTCTTCACTGTGATAGCTGTTTCTTCTCTGGTGCCCATGAAATGCAGCTTTCTAAGCTGAGAATTCTGGTCTGTGGCTCTGTGGTCAGCCCAGACTGGTGCTCTGGATATACGACTTTCCTCCAAGGGTCACTTCGTGGCTTTTGGGAGAACCAAGCAGCTACATGGTGCACATAACCAGACAATCCAGGGACTGTAACTCCAGCATTTGGAGATGGACACTCACCCTGAATTTACTGCCACATACAAAGAGCAGAACTGATGGGGATGAGCTATTTCACCTTTTTCCCCAAGTTCAGAGCACAATCTCTTCTGTTGCCAGGTCCATTTAGGATACACAGATAAAGATTTTGCAAAACATCCTCGACCTTGCCACAGTGTTTTCAAAATGTTTGCTGAATTTTAGTTGAAATTGATGCATTCTGTAGGGAAATAACCAGAAGAAGGAGTATAATGCTGCTCTAGTGTAAGCAGTGGCTAAAATGCAAAGGCACATTAAAAAAATTCAAATTAAATTTGAGTTTTACAGCACCACAGGAATTGATTGAATGTATGCCTTCTTTTGACAGAGCACTCTGCTGACGAGGGAGATATTGGGGACTAGACTCCAGCTGCTTGCTGTGCAGTGAATACTGCTGCTTGCATGGCCAGGACCTCCGTGGGTTTCATCAGACTGTGGCATGGCCTCTTCTTATTAGTACTGTTCTCATAGGGAAAGACTGCTCCAAATCTCAGGCAGAAGCTGTGTGAGCAAAACCTTTCTTTTTTTTCCCCCTCTTTTTTCTCCCTCTCCACTTTTCTCTGAAGAGGGAAAGCCTGCACAGCGCCCATGCAGAAGCAGCAGCACCTGTGAACCCTCCTCTGCCTCTTGCCACATCTCATCTGTGAACAAGAGGACAGCCCAACCTCTCAGCCCACCCATTTAGCTTTTCTGCAACTCAGCCGAATGCCAAGACCCCTGTGGCAATGCCCTCATTTCAGCCTTGAGGCAAGCCCTGCTGAAATCCCAGGGAGACCTACTGCTATCCCGCGTGTCCTCACAGCTGGGACTGAAACAGCCCCATCTCCTAAAAATACACTCCCTTCTAGCCTGAGAATAGCCTGTTTGAGGGTTGTTTTTTTCTGATCTCATTTATTTCCCATCACTGTGCCTGTGATTACTCTCCCTCAAGCCCTCTCTCTCCCTCCTACCAGCATGCCTTGCCTAATTCCTCCCGCGACATTATCAGCTGGGATGATGAGCAGCTGAGCTCGGTATTAGTGCTGACGCAGGCGGGCTGACAAATGAAAGCGCGAGCGCGATCGCCGCCGGGTGCGCTTTCCCGGGAGCGGGAGATGGAAGCCGACGGGCTGGCAAACAGCGAGAGCTGGCGGCTCTCGAGCCCCTTCCGTCGGTGGCTCCGGGCGCAGAGCGACACGGGGGAAAGACCCATATGCTCCTCTGCCCTCGGCTTGCCAAGAGCCCCTGACTACCTGGCTGATCCGGGCCCTGCCCAGCGCCCTATTCCACAGCCAGCTGGCAGCTTTGCAGAGCGATTCAGTGCTTTTTATCAGGCTTTTTGTTGGCTGGTTGTTTTTTACTCCTGTGCATTCACCCTTAGGATCACAAAACCGGCATGGCACGACTGCCCAAAGCCTGCTCTAGCAGGAAATGGTGGGAGGTGAAGCACCATTTGAAAAACAAGGCATACCCTTGGTTTGTCTCCCTAGAAGAGGGACTGGATCCTCAGATTTTCATTGCCCACTGCTCCAAGGCTGTGTAGCTCCACGTCCTCCATCCACCAGCCCCTACTCAACTGGGAAGCACTTGGGATTTTTCTAAAGTCTCACTCCTTGGCATCAGCTGAAAATATGGTAAGTTACCCTTTGTTCCAAAAAACCCAATGGGTTTCCAGTTCTGCAAATGTGTAGTGAGCAATGACTGGCAGTGATTTTACATGATGAGTTCTAGCTGACTAGATTCAAAGTCTGTTTTCCCTCAGAAGACCTGCACAACACCCTGACCTGCATTTGTGCTATTACACTTACTGTGATGAACTGCCAGGAAGTCACATCAGGAAAATTATACATAACCAACCAGTATTTCTCCACTCCACTTTGGTACCAGCTCAGCCACCTGTCCCTGTGTGTTCCTCTCCTAGTGATGCTTCTGGTGAGAATATGTTTCTCCTTTCATATTTGATCAGTACAAGAGAATGACTGTGTTTATGCTCTGCTTCGCTAATAAATCCAGACTTATGTGTGAAAGAAGGCAAAGGAGTTTGGGAGAAAATCTACACTAAAACGCAGATGTCCATTCCTTCAAGGGACAAATCACACAACACAAGTAAATAAAGCTTTAAACAGCCCTTTGTCCTGTAAAATTCTCAACTCCTGGGGAGCTGGTGCTCACTGTTCCCAAGGAGACAGACCATTTCTGTATCCTGTCACAGGGACAGAAGAACCTCAGCTGGAGAGCCATTAGTGCCTGCTGCCTGCTTAGCTATGGGTTCATATTATTTTCCATCAGCCTGCATAAAAGAAATCCCACAAGGATGAAAGCTAAAAGGACCACTCGTACATACATTCTGCCTTAGGTTGTTAAAGTGTGTGGCAGAAACAAATTGTGTCACCCAGTGCTCTGTGTGGAAACCAGTGGGCAGATGGTGGCCCTTGGGGTGTGATTGAGTGGGTTTGTTTCACCACTAGATGACACTCGTGCCTCTTGAAAAGGCTCCTGCCACCCCCACTGTGGCTGCAGGTCACAGAAATTTTGAAAACAGATTAACCTGGCTCCAGGTGTGAGCTCCCTGAGCCCCTCTCAGACACAGTCTCTGCCTGATTAATTGCAAGTGGTTGCACGTTAGGAAGCCTCACCTTATTATTTTGCAAAAGAAAGGTAGAGAAAAAATGATGACTTGACTTCTGAAATTGTGTTTCCCTCCCAACAGAAGCAAACTAACGTGCCCAGTAAGAGGGCTTCTCCAACTGACCTGTGCAGCATGGCTGTGGATTAACAAGAGAAGGCATTGAGCTGGTTGTCAAAAGTATGGTGTGCTCAGGGCCCAGGTCCTGCAAGACCCCAGACTTGCCATGAAACCATGGCCATGCTGTGCCTCACTCCTAACACCACTTTCAAAAAGCCACAGGGCTTATGTGGTATTATGGCTAATACCCAAATTACACTCTCTGCAAAACCAGGACAGCTCCTTGTGCCCCGGCCCTCTCAGGAGACAGAAATCATTCCTGTATGCAAGTGCTCAAATACCACAGCGTAACACACTCCAGCCACTGCAATGGTGGAGAACTTTTCTGAGTGATACTCTTCATTCTGCTTCAGCAATTGATTGTAAGTATTTGATAATGCAAATTTTGGAAAGATGAGACAGTAAAAGAAAAAAGCCTGAGATTAAAGGAGCCAGTAATAAAAAGCCCAAGATTAAAACGCTAATGTGGCTTTAGGTTACACAGCCATCATGTTGCAGGGCACTATATAGGACACAGGGAAGTGCAGAACATGATGTTTAAGGGCAGCTGTAATTATATTTCTGAAAACTCTCCATGAAGAAATGTCCCTATACTTCTGACACATGCTCATTGGTTCTCAGACAAATACTAAAGGGGTGAAGATCCTATTTCTCCCACAAATAAGAAAAGAACATTCAAATACAGCCTGAGATGGCAGCCCTACACCACCCTCTGATCGACTTTAATAGGCTGGTAGTGCCATACAGAATCCCATGGGATTGTACTTCCACAGATCTGGTTGCAAGATGAGAGATTTATGGTTTTTATGGCTTAGCAAGTGATTATAGAGATAATGGGGGCAATTTGTCACCAAGCTAGCCTTTACAGAAACTTCCTAGCATGAAGATCTTCTTCTCACATTGTGCATCTTAACATGAACAATTATAGTCTTATGAATTTTGCTGTTTCAGGTTTCCCCCAGTTTATGATCTTTGTTTCCTCTTTTTCTACAAAAATGGAAAGCTGCTTCCCAAACACGTTTCGTCACTTGTAGTGCTGGCCAGGCAATTAACAACTTCACCCACAATCAATACATAGAGTTTGCCTGAGTGTATAATAAGGTAGGTAAGGAGATGAAGATAGATTTTTCCCGTGTAAGCTTTCCACAGTAAACCTGAGTATTTACTCCTTTTGCGTAAATCTATTTACCTCCCTTTAATCATGATGAAATCAATTAAATACATTTTACTTGTCTGCACAAAAACTAATGAGAATAAGATTTACAGGCAAGCAGGGAATTCTTGATACTGAATTATTGGACGGAGACTCGAGCTAGCCCCCAAGTTAAGACTTGAGAAAGTTAAGACTTTTACAGTGCTGGACAAGTCTGAAGATAGACTGGACTACCAGTGCCTTAAACCTGACTTTGCTCCTGTGTCAGAAGAAAGCAAAATCTGTATGCCTGATTAGAGCTATGACCATACACAGGAGAAAGCAGTCCATTTTAGGGAAGCAATTTACAGGAACAGCTTGTTTACTTTCGGACAAATAGTGCTGCCTATGAAAGCCCCATCTCTAGCACAGCTCCTGCTGACTTCAGTGGGAATCTGGTATGAGTCAAAAGTGGAGGCTCAGTAGTGCTCTGTGGAGAAGTACAATCATAATTATAGCATGGATTATAATTGGAGACTTGCAAAGTCAATCAGCCTGCTTCTGTTAATATCAACAGCTGTCTGGTGGCTAAATTGCCTAGACTAATTCTTTTTTAACACCTCAGCCATAAGACTCATCACTAGACAAATGCCATATCCTAATATATATTGCAGCTTAAACACAATGAGAGCTTCAATCTGTTTTTTAATTTCTGTGATATTCTGTCTTTTTGCCCACATACAGGCAAAAGAAGTTTATTGTAGGCAGAAGACTGCACGGACTGTTCTCCATCAGAAGGTTCTTGCAGTCTTCTTGTCCCTGGGAAGTGATGAGCTCCTGCAGACCCTCTAGTGCATGATGACATTTGAAAAATAAGCAATAAACAAAACAAATGTTTGCTGCAGCTCTTGATGCTGCAGCTCAAAAATTTGCTGAAAGAAATTATCAAACTAATATGTATCAGATTAATAAATGGAAGAAAAACGTCAATCAGCTGTTCAAAAATCCAAGCAGCCCCCATTACAATCCAGCTTGCTTGTACAGTTACCTACTCAGTCCAAGCAAGAGTACTCAGAGGGGAAAAAACAGACCCTTGCTTAACCCAATCCCCCATTTTTCTCTTGTACAACATGCAGAATGTGGATTTGGTTCCAGCTTTAGAACCTGTCCAGAGTCAAGCAGATGCATATCCAGTGGTGATGGCCCTTGTGCTGTGTCAGGCCCCTCAGTGGTGCAGGCAGGGTCAGTACCACTGAATAGCACCCTGAACTTGTCTGGAATATCTTTATGCTTGTTCATTCCCTGGAACTGTTTCAGAAGGCAAGCGTTGTACTCGGTGACAGCAGCCTGTGTTTTCAGAGCTAGGATCCACCAGCAGTTAATTCAAACTGGCCTGATTTTCAGTGCTCCAATTTGAAACAAGTTCCTCAACTCCTCACTCAAGTAATTTTTAGTTAGAGACCTACCTTTTGGTAACTGATTGGGAACATTATGACCTGCCTTTAAAATGTAATGTGTTACAAAATTAGAGGGACAATTTATGGGACAGCAGATACTTCCCTTTGCAAGTTTCTAACCCCCCAATGCATTATATCCTTATAATGAGTCAATAAAAAAAGTCACAGCTGCAGCACAATGAATGTCAAGAGGCACAATGGACAGCAGGTATTTTTGATGATTTACTCTATCAGCCTCCTGACCAAGCACTTTTACTTTCTGAAAGTTCACTGTACTACACTGTACGAGGTGAGTGCCTCTCGGCGCTTTGGCTGCACCTCCTGTACCGCAGTGAGATCGATACCGTGCACCGGTGTCAGCCTCGCTGGGGGAGGAAGGTCAGCCGAGTTAAGCCGTCAGCTGGCCCGCAGACAAACCTTGAAAACAAAAAGCGGAAAAGCCTTCAGGGGCTCCAAGGCTTAAGGCAACTGAGGCTGGACACAGCCAGCGCCTGCATTCCCGGGGGTTGGCAGCAGTGAGGATTCAGCCGCGGGTCAGCTAAGCCGGGCTCAGGTTTGCCGTGGAGTGGTCACACACTCGGTGTTGAAACGGGCAGAGAGGCTGACAGCCACACAACATCCTTCCAGTTCACGCAGACTCCTTCTCTTCCAAGTGGAATAGGGGCAGACAGGGCACAGCTCTGCAGGGCCCAGATGAAAGCACAGCGCTTTGCTACTCTGCAGACCCAGTGCCTCCCAGTTATTATTTTTTACGTTATTTATAGCGCTACTCGAAACTGAGTACACATTTTGCTATGGGGGAATAAAAGACTAAAAAGACAGCTATCCTTGCCTTCAGCCTCTGGGAAATTAGCCCAGGTCAGCGAGAATTCAGCATTTCCCTCCTGCAGCCGCGAATTGCTGAGGGACCGCGTTTGGTCCTAGGGCACTGCTCGGAGCAGGAGCCGCCCCGGGCTGCCCTGGCTGCGTCCCGTCCCGTTGGCGGCGGGGTGTGCGGGGTGTGCGGGCAGGGCTGGAAGCGGCCGTGAGGGCAGGAGCGGCGCCCCAGCAGCGCCGCGATCCCGGCGGGAGCAGGCACGGACACAGCGCCGCCTGGTGGGCCCGGCCGGGAGGGAATGGCGGCCCCGGGACATGACGCGGGAAATCACAAGTCCTTTCGTAAGATAAACACCCTCATAATTACCTTATTCATAGTGTGTATTACCTGTTCGCACCGACACGATTCACATCGCGTTTTAAAAATTCCTCGAGGCAACAATCACGATTATGAATTTTTAAAAATGACTGAATGACTCAGCCTCCTGATTCAGATGGCCAGAGTTAGGCGTCCCCGCTATAGTATCTGCACTATCTTTGATTAAATAAAATAAAATTAAAAAAAAATACTGTGGCACAACGTTTCTGTAGGTTTCTGTTTAAAGTCATTTCCATATTATTCCCCGTACAGCCACACTGCTAGCAGAGTGACAGTATGAAAGCAGCAAAGAATACAGTGGAACCTGTAAAAAAGGATGGAACAAGGAGACTGCATCATGTTGAATCTGAAAGCAAAGTACTTAACTGGACTGCCAAGAGTGCTATCTCACAATGTTCTACCCTGTGCATCCCGCTGGTGAACTCCTGGCCTCTAGCAAAACTCCAGCTGAATGTCACTGAGCAGGGACTATATCTGATAAAATGTCTCACACTTGATTTGCAATTGTTCTGCACTGCACGCCAGCTCTGTTGTACTAGTGCTGGCTGTGTGTTAAATTATAGCAATGATATACTCAGCACACATGTGCTCATAGATAGATGGGGGACAATAATAGACTTCCAGCTTATGCTAAGTTTAATGAGAAGACTGAAAAGAGAATGATACTTCATCTGGACTTGTCTCTGCATCCAATTTGTAAACGGTATGACAGGGATCTACAATCTTCTCATCTTAGCCATGTTTCCAGATTTTTTGTTGTTGTTTTGTGGTAAACAAATAAGAGTCTTTAGAAGAAAGCAGATATGGACATAGACAAACACACTAAACAGAACTTAAATATCTCAGCCTATGCATATGGTATTTCAGAGCATCAATTATCAAAACAGTTTCCATCTGCTACATTACACCTGCAATGTGCTAACCCATTATATATATATGGGAGAAAAAAAGAAACCACTTTAAAAACCTAAGTTACCAATGAAGTCTTTGAAACTCATAACACTGAATAGTTCAGATGAAAGCCATTTAAGCAAGTCTGAGAAATGTGCTTTTAGGAAACTCACCTTTTGCACTTGAAAAATAGAAAAGCATTCCCTTCCTTTTCCTAATGCTTTTGATGAAATACTGTGAAAGTCATTCTATCAAGAGTAAGGACAAGGAAAGAGGAAGTTCCTCATTCCTGCATTAGCTGAACCTCACATTCTCTCATGCCACATTTTTGTAGTGTAAGAGAGAAGAGTACAAGCATAGCTTTAGGCACTTGTGGCTAATTTTTAGTCCCTTATCTTTCTTCAGTTCCCAAGAGTAAAATTTTTATGGGTTATGTAAAGTCCTGTGCTATAAAGGCTTTTTTTCCTTTGTCTACCCTGGTGGACTAGGGGTGGAGTAGTTTAGTCTTTTGTGGATTTTTGGATCTGTGATTCTAGCCTCTGCCAACAATTGTCTCCAGAGCTAAGTCAAGGTTTCTCTGTAGTAAAAAAATAAATAATAAACCCCCATCATAATTGTGGCCTTAAAGCTGAAGGAGTGGAGTATAGAAGAGGAAGGATGGATTTTTTTTTCACTGCCCCTTTGTGCCCCTTTAGGCATTTTCTGCTTTCTGTATGTCTGAAGTAGTTCTGGTTGCTCGTAGCTGTGCCACCACAGAGTGCTTGGACTGCCTCTGTACCTGTCTGTAGCTGACAGCTAATGGTTTTTGCCACAAATAGAATGTACAGACATTGGATGGAAATCAAATCTAGCACACTACAGGCTGCAAAACAGTAATCTCCTTTTAGCAAGACACTTCATTTATATGACTTATTAGCAAGTCAAACCTTACAGAAGTCCATGAACATGCAGCTGCTGTATCACTCCTTCTTTGTTCCAGCTTTGCAATGAGCTGGCTTATACATGGAGTCAGGATCTCTCTTGCCCTGTGCTTGGTCTTGTGAGCATGGGTCTGGTGAGAATGGGTCCCCCATGGTGTGTGAGAAAGATGTCTGTGAGCACGCACCCATGGAATCCAGCTTTCTTAGGCTGAGAGTAGAGAAGCCTGGGTATTGTTTTCCATGGATTGTACTGCACCCACTGAGCTACCATGTGCAAGGCAAACACCTCCCATGCACCCATGGAAGAATGAGCATTTTGGTGCTTGCCCTTAGGGAGAAAGCCAGGTGTTGGGCAGGGAAGCTCAGGTTTCAGAGAGGAGTGTGCATCCAGATGTGACCCGAAGTGACATGTCCTGTGTCCAACCACATTCTTGTTGCCACAGAGATCAAAGGTCCTGAGTCCTATCTAACCATGTCTCCCCCATTCCCCCCATCAAGTATTTTCTCTTATTGTGGCTAGTGGCATTTTCACTGCACCTTCCTTTTGTGCTCTTGTCTCACTTCATGTAACACATTTTTTTTCCTCTCCTTTCCTGCCTTTCTACTTCTCTACTGTCTTTGTCCTCCTTTGAGATGGAGGACAACATCATCTTGTTTTTCTGCAAACAAGAATATTTAAATCATTGAAGTATTACCTGGGCTCTGAATCTATTAGGACTGACTCAAAAAATGAACGACAGGAAAAAAGGGCTCAGAGAGTGAAATTTCTTCATTCTGCAACCTGCCATGTGATTATGCAAAACTGTTCTCTTATGTTTTCTGCCAGACAAAATATGTAGACACTTTTCTTGCCTTTTGGAGGGAAAATGCTGTGCACATGCATAAATGCTGTCTCTTCCTTGAATTAAAATGAGACCTTACAGAGTGGGTAAATTGCACATTGCCGGGGTGAGCAGACTGGCAGCTCAGAACCGAGCGTGGTTTCACAGCACATTGCTTGTCTCCGTAGCAAGGCAACACAGAACAGGCTTGCTCTGCTTTTTGGTCTGTAACTCATTGTGTAAATGCCAGCCAAATTAAAGCAAAGCAGATGGGACAAGTAATATGAAGATTAATGAAGCTACTTGCATTAAAAAGTAACTGTAGATACATATTTTAATGGAAAAGATCCTTTATAATTCAGAATAGCTGGTCAAAAGAAAAGGATCAAGCAGTGAAAACTGCTAAAGCTTAGCAGAACATACCTACAAATAATTCTTACAAGTGAATAAGTCTTTATGGACTTAATCCCCATGAAATTGAATTATCAGGTCAAAGACTTATTTCTTTCTCAGCTACCTGCACCTCACTGTGAATCTACTGTTTTTCCTAAAATGTAGAAGTATAGAAATCGAACTCTGATAAATTCTTTAGGGATTATTCACAATGCAATCCAACATGCTTTCATTCTCCTGTGACTTTTGAAGTTTCCATCCAAACTTTTACAAATTTCTACTGAATAGTGGCGTTCTTCCTTTTTATAACTGGCTACATGTCAATTGAAAGACAAATGAGTATCAAGAAAGAGTACAGTAAACAAATTCTTTTGGTTTTACTACTACAAAAAATGCAACTCAACGATATGCTGAAAGATGCCCTATGCTCTAATAAAATTCTAAATCAGTGTTCAAAATTCCAGCCAATCACCAAGTATAATTGTAAAACATTTCCAGTATTGCCCTAAACTCTGAGCTCACTAGGTGTTTCAAACTGCATAGCTGGTTCACAGGAGGAAAACCAGGCTTGTCTCTCACATGCCACTGTGCTGCTTTTTGAAATTGCTTCTTCTTGATGTTTAGACACTAACAGACTCTTCAACAGTGTTTTAAGTGCAGAGAGTGGAATCACTTTTGTATTTAATTCATGAGTTGGAGGTACTTAAAGATGTGAGAGAATTACACAAAAATAAAAAGAAATCTTACCATTATGATTGCGACCATCTCTAAGACGCACACAATCTTCTGCCAGACACAGATCAGGATTTTTGAACTGCTGGGGTACCCAGTTCTCTTTTATCTATGTAAAGAAATGGCTTCTCCCAGACTCTTGCTCAGGAGTCAGACTTGGAATTTCAGGGAAGAAGTATGCAACTCTCCAAGTCACAAGACAGTTAAACTGCAACATTTAGAGATCATCACAGATACACATGCTGTTTTTCACAGAGTCCTTCCATGAACAAAAATGAGAGGCTGTGTAAGTGACAAACTGTGCCAGCTTTCTCAGAGATGATTTTCTTTAAGAAATGTTAGAAGCAACCCCTGCTCCCACTCCCCCAAACCCTCTTCTGTGGTGTGATGCCACGAGATACCTGGGATAGTCTGCTTTGATGCAGCCATTTTGCTATTGCACCTCCAAAATGAGTCATCTTGAAAGATCAGGCAATCGTGTCTTGATTCAGAAAAGTTTGCCCTATCTCTTCTGTTCTGTAAAGGGCTTGACTCCATGTGTGAGTCCTTTGCTGAAGTTCTTCACTGAGCAAGAGTGCACATAATCTCAAGCTTGTCCTTACGCCCCTACTGAATTTGGCCCTATGTGGCCAAGCTAAGTATAAGCAGGACTCATGACTATCCAAATCCCAGAGCTTTTATTATGGTAAATGTTACAAAATTGTGATGCCTAAAAGCTGTATTACTCCTAGAAGGCAAAAGAATAAACATGTTTTACCCATGTGAACACATAATTTGACTACTGGGCAACCTGGTCTACAAACTGGGGGCAACAATTAAAACACAACATACAGTTTTTCTTGTTTTCCTTACAGTAAAGTGCTAAACACAATGGCTCTTTAACTCACTGCAAATGGCTGTTTTGAAATAGTTTTGTTTTATTTTTTGTGCATCTGTCCCCACTAACTTAGCCTGTAATATAGTCCATCATGTGAAAAGCTGTTCTGTTGGTGTAAAACTGATGCATATGAAATGTCATCAGTCATCTGTTTCTGGTCCAATGTATGTAAATTCTTCAGCACAATCCAAACAAGGCATTTTCTCTTCCAGGCTCCATTATGAGGTAAGTGGATATTTTGTTCTTCTGGAATATGCACAGGGATTTAGTAAAACTGTTACTGTGCTTCTCTTAAAACATAACACTCCCCAAAGTACATGCAATTAAACAGTGTGACAGTAATTCACACCCTCATCATATCTGCATTGCTGAAATCATAAAAGAGCTAATAGAGACATTCACAAACCATACAGGAGATTTCGATGATGCCACATTACCCTTCAAAATGAGAAAATTATGAAACTTAGATTTATGTTTAACATCAGAGCAAGATTTGATAATGTAGATCTGAGTACACTGTGCCTGAGTTTAAGTCAGTTGACAGCTGATTACACGTTGAGATGGGTTGTGATCATGAAAGTTATTAGCTGAATTTTTGACATTTAGATGTTGATAATGCTGGCTTTTGGAGTTGGATTGATTTTTACAACAGAATGTCGTTATAACGCTTGCAGTGACATGAAGAACAGAACTTCAACTTGATCTTCCTCTACAGAAGCTCATTAGAGATTCACATAAGAAGACAACCAACACGTGCTATTGCCATGGAAACAAGATGGAATATTATGAAGCAGTATATCCCACATTCCAAAATAGAGAGGACAAAGAGCAATTATAGCAGAAGACTGACAGGCTTTTTATTTGCAGCCTGTATGGGTCAAAGCAAAACTTAGCTCCTGATCTTTTAAATAAAAATCACCAGTGCAGTTTTAGGACTCTGGTTTCAATTCTTCCTTTTCAAAGACAAAAACTCAAGCTAGTTAGTGTAGTTTATGATGTATGGGAGGAAGGAGGCCGAATGGAAGCACTGGCATCACAGCAGGTGTGTAGGTGTGATGATGTACAAAGCACAGACATCATAGAACTGACAGAAGAGTGAGTCAAGTTCAAGCCAAATAGTGAGGTATGGATAAAACAGAGGTGAGCAAAACCAGCTGAAGCTGAAGATCTGGTCATTAAGATGCAGAGGAAAGGCTAGTTTCAAAGGCAATGACTAGCCAGTACTAGTGGCCAGAATGCAAAGCACAAAATTTCTTGTGATTTGCATCAAATGGGTGAGTCTCATGGTTTCTTACCTTGCCTAGATAATGAAATGCTTTTGGACCTCCTGGACATATTGCATGTATACAGTACGTACTTAGTCTAACTTCCCAAGCTTCTGCTTGTGACTACACACATGGAAAATACTTTAAGCCATTTAAAACAGCTCTGTCTCTTCTAGAGATTTCTCACAATTGTAAGAGTTTTGATCATTGTCTCTGTGTACAGAGTGATAGCTTGTGAGTGGTTTTTTGGGAAAGAAATGTGCATAGGGCAACAGCTTGTGATGATGGGTTTTTTGTGTTTGATGACAAAACCACAAATACAGGAATTCTATGATAATGGAGACAAGAGCTTAGAGGAAACATTTCACCTTTTGTGTAAAAAGCCTGTGATTGCCGGCTCATTCACACGCTGGTTTACTTTTGAGAAATGATTTTAAATTCCAGCTGAGAGTCTACTGTAATTAGTCACTTTGAGCAAAGCCAGCATGGGGAAAATATAGCATAGGAAAGATAAACAAAGAGAGTAATAGGGTTTTAAGGAGTATTTAACAAGCCTTGGAAGGCTGTGTCATGAGTTTGCCACTACAGAGAATTACTGTGAGATTCCAAAACACGTAAGAGAATGATTGAAGGGAAAAATATTGCAGTACACAGAGAGCTTGTGAGTGCCTACTCAGTCAGGCTTTGGTAAGCCTCCCAATGCCAGCATATAAAAAGTGTGGTTTGCCACTATTTAATTATGATAAACGCCACGAATTGTCATCCGCTTAAGGAGCCAGGTCAAATGACTTTCAAAACTGAGAGGTTACATTCACTGCTTCAACTCTGATTCATTCTTGACTGGTTCTGTTTTGATTGAAAAAAAAAGACAAAAGACACTATGATTTTGGGAGAAGAGTCTGAATGGAATATGAATTTTATTGCAAAAGTTATTTCAGTAAAACATAAAAACTTCAATAGTAGCGAGTAGCTTTGTGAGAAGCAAAATACCAAACACTGCTAAAAAGAATACTAGATCAATTTTTTGACTAGCAACAGGCAGAGAGAGAAAATGTGATACAGTTGCCAAAAATACTTGAAAATAATAAACATTCTTTCTCATCTTTGCATACGAACTTTCCTTCCCAAACTGTCAAATACAATTCACTAGTGATAGCAACTATGCTATTTTCCCTAAACCTTTACCGTTTTTTCTTTCTCTCTGTGATTTTCTTCTTTTGCTCTGCTTGTAGGGCTGCTTCCTGAGCTGCCAGTTCTTCTTGTTTTCTGCGCTCAGCCTCCAGCAGCTGATTTCTGTATGCTTCCCGAATGCTGTAAACTCTGCTTCGTGCTTCCTCTAAGGATGCCTAGCCAAAAACAAACAGCAATACCGCCCTGCTCAACACATCAGTCTTGATTTCATCACAAGCAACTGTATCCTTGCTCTTCTGTTTCACTTTGCGACTCTCTAAGTACAGGGAGAGCATCTCTCCTTTTCTTTTTACATGGATGCTTATTGACTTCTCAAAGGAAACAGCTATATGTCAATCTTTCCACCAGGAAGAAGAGAAAGTTCAGGAGAATCCTTTTTAAACTGCTGGCATAATAAGCTAATTGTGTGAAAGGAGAATAGGGCAACAGAGTAGTTACCCATCTGGATCTAGTCCCTTTTCAGTTACTGCTTTGCTTTGCTGTCTTAAACAAGTCTATTAAAAACTAGGTGTCAGAAATGCTGAAATGGCTTAGGAGTTCCAGACTTTTAAGAGGCTAAAGTAGCCTAAATCACAATGACCTTCAATGAGACTTGGGGCAAGTGAGACTTCGACACCTCTGAATACTTTCCCTTTTCTATTTCCATCCTGAAAAATGGGGATACCTGGAAATCTTTCTATAGTTCTTTGTGGTCTACAGATGAAAGAACTGCAGAAGTGCTTATCAATACAGTGTGCATATCCGCAAGTAACTCTCATTTTAAATTCATGCTGTGAAACATTTTCAAAGGAAATACTTCCCAGAAAGAGTAGAGGATCTACTCTTGTGAAAAATTTGCCCTTCTAATATACAACATGTTAGGCATCCAAAATCATAGCAACATCTGAAAACCTGGCATGCATCCTTATTAGGAGCCGCTGCTGGAGAACTGTGGCTCCTTGCTGACCAGTAATAATTGAGTAATATAAATCAGGCTGTCTGGGAACTAGTTAAGGAGATGTTTTCAAGTAAGATTTCTGTAAATAGGTTGATTTGACATAAAATTGTTTTTACTGTCTCTTATCCAGTTTTAAGAGCTCTGAATAGTCACCCGCTGATTGATAGTGGTTATTGTATCACCACTGTAACAAATAATTTTGTTCCTGTTGATGCTCAACAGTTAAGACAATTTGGTAAAATATTTGTACTAATTTCATGTGCAAGGCATTGGCCAAGTTAATCCTCACAATGGATCCTACCCTAATACTACCACATTTATTACTTATAGACATGATTTTCTGAGGATTAGTAATCTAAATTCTTCATTTGCGGGCGTCATGCACATTCCAAGAAAACTTGGTTCTCTAACTTTTCTCTGAGACACATTAAGAGCAACTTATCCCCCTGTATAATTTTTATTCCTTTTCAAAAAGCTCTCTACAATTCTATAATCAAAAAAATAGCCAAACTGGAGATGCTTTACCTAATAAGCATCTGGTCATCTATGTCACATGGTCGGTTTATTCTGACTTATAACCATCCTTTTATGCTGATAAAAGAGTGTTTTTGCAGAGTGTATCAAGAAAGTACTAAGAATATCATATTAAGGATGTCATGTAGTACTATTTTCTTACTTTAGAACTTTTAGTTTTAACCTTTGCCCAAGTGAAATTTCAAGCTTGTTCACTGCTTCTAATTAGTAGTACTGAATACAAAACTTTTGATAATGGTTGATCAGGATATTCAGACTAGTGGCAGACATCATGGTAGTAATTAACTGGAAAGTAGTCTTGTAAACATACCTGCAGGTTCTCATACATTTCAAGTATATTTTGCTTCAATAAAACTCTGTCATTTTCTTCTTTTTGTCTCTGTTCCAAAGCCAGCTTGCGAAGTTGCCTAAAATGGTTGATTTTTTCTTCTTTACGTATCTGTTGCTGTTGAATGATAGACTCATTTCTCAGCACAGGTTCAGACACTGTTTTTCTGAAGGAAATAGAAAACAGATATTTGTCCCATATCAAATGCATTTTGGTTGTTGTCTATTTTGCTTAACATCTATATGCAGGTATTTGGCTTATATTTGGCAACATCACCATCATATGGTTAGATATGGTTAAGGAGTTACTTTTCTTCTGCTTATATATAACACCATTAAGAAAATACATTCCTGAGGCCAGGTCTCCTTATACTTGAATGTCTATTTTAAATCTATTTGTAAAATCATGCTTCTCTTTAAACATATGAAAAACTCCTACATGTGACACTTACTTTTAATTTGCAGGAAATATATTTTCAGAAGTTTTTGATATTATAATTCTGCATAGAGACAAATACAATTTATCTTTTTTTTTTTCTTTTGCTTTTGGCGGAATTGCAGGTAAGTGGATAATATAGTTTTATATTTTGTCCTAAATGACTAGTGTAAAAGTCAAGGAGTTGAAGACAAATGAAATGCTTACAAGATTCAAGCTTGTGGAAGGTATTTTGCCATATTTTCTAGTGTTTTAATGCTATTCACTACAATATAATAGCAATTTCCCTTTCAATTTAAAATTAAATTTGAGCATTTTTTCAGCATTTTTTAAAGTCTTTTAAAGATCAATGAAATGCAAAAATGCCACATTGAATACAAATGGACTTAAGCATGAAGTGGGTTCTAGCTGCAGCACAGCAAATAAGGAGGTGCATGTGAATTAGCTTGATAAGTTCATGTCCATGTTTGTAATAAAGAATAAAGTTCTTTTGAATAATAAATATAATTAATACAATTATTTCAGATATTAACAATTATTAACTGAACTGTGTTTGTTAAATATGTTATTTTAAACCAGCATAACATCCTGAAAGATTTCTTATGACTCTGAGATTGGCTCAGCTATTTGGAGTGTGGTGCTGATAACATCAAGCTTGTGGGCTCAATCCCTGTATGCGCCATTCACTTAAGAGCAGGACTTGATGATCCTCGTGGGTCCGTTCCAATTCAGAATATCCTGTGATATGGAAATATGTGCTCCTTTCAAGATGAACACTGAAATAAACATGTTTGCCTGAACACTCATTGTCTTCAAAAGTTTATGTCACGTACTCATTACATGCAGTGCAGTGATTCAACTCCTTGGACATTTATTATGTTAGGGCAGTTTACCTCATGTAAGGACTAAGGTCTATGAGCTCCCATTTTTTTTGCTGTGTTTTTAATCTTGAATCAATAGCTGTTTGTGGTGCTTGCTCGCCTGTGGTAAGAAAATATAAAACAGAACAGATTAAACTGGTTATTTGGTTATGCTAAGGGGCTCCACCTAAATTCTTAGATAAATTCTTCTTCCTTTGGCTCAGCAAAATACATTATTAAATGAGAATATGGGCTGAAGAGGATATAATATTTCTGCCTTTTTGTTTCCAACATGTAGGATAGAATCAAAGATGCTGCAAAACCCCCACATATACTAGAATGAAACTAATATATATATTTTAGATAAATCCCCTCTACTCCAGAAAGTTTGTAAATCTAAGCAAGAACATTGAATTTGCAGTGCCTAAAAGATATAAAAACAACTTCTGGGAATCATAGTCTTTTATTTAAAAAAATCAATAACAAGCTGGTTGTTCAGTCCTGGCTGTAGTTTAAAAAAAAGATATTCCCTTTAGGGGAAAAGATTTAGTTTAAGGAATACCAGTTTAAAGAAAAACCATGACATAGTAAAACTGGTATTCTGCAATCTTAGACTTTTTTTTAACCACATGGATAATAACTGTGCTATGTTTTATTGTAGCATTCTTGCAATACAATGACACATCTGATATTAAGCATGGCACCAGGCTGAGCTGCTTTGTCATTATTTCAATGCTTCCTTCATTCAATTTGTCTTGATATGCTGAAAATACTTGTGAAATTTGATGGGATTTAATGATGACTGCAGTAGTTTTCTTTTATAAAACCTCTTTTATTACCTTACCTATAGCAGTAACCAATTGAATTATTTAAAAAACATTACTGGACTTTTCCCATGAAAAATAGGAAAAGGTTTGTGAACATTAAAAAAATTACTGTCGATACACAGACAAATATACCAGCCTTCTCTGCTGGTCTCAAAGGGTGATTTGGATCTTTGGAAGTGCCTTAGATACTGCCCATCAGAACAGTATTCCCCAGAACATAAAAATCCTCATTAAGATACTGCATATTACAGAAATGTTCAATCTCATCATTGCCTATTGCTGTACTCTGTGGAATAGAACCACAACAACTTAAAGTCATTGGGGTGCCACTCTTTACTTCATAAGACTTTATATTAGACTCTAAATGCTTAGTTTAGAACAAAGCTCTAGGTGAACAACCATTAATTTTGAAGTCCTTTAGCCAGTAACTTAGAGGAAATAATAGTTTCAAGTAACCAATATTGTGTTTAAGGCATTAGGTGAGGATTAATTCTACTTTAAGTTCTGAACCTCTCCTGTGAAGATTACTTACTGGGATGGAAAACCACTAATCTGTAGTTAAGTACGGGTCACAGGTTCTAGTTCCATGAACATGAGTCATGACCAGATATTGTCACTATCAGACTGGGTAGTATTCTGACCTTTTTATGATGGCCTGATCTCAGCATATTCACAAAAGAAAAAACCAACAAACAGCTTGAAGTCTTGCACCCAGTTCAGCTTTTCACCAGAGTACAGAAACTGGCAGGGAATACATATGGAGAACCCATAGAACTTGTAACCCTAAATAAATTTAGACAGCACTTACGGAAGCTTCCAGGAAGTTGATGCTACTCAGTATGCAGTTTTTGACACCTCACTTCCAGATCACTCTCCATGAACAATTTCCATGAACATGAACATTAAGAGAATGCACTTCAGGTGTATTAATCTCTTACTGACATGCTATTTTAGCCGCTAAACACTTTTTTAGCATTTCTACACTAATGAACTTTGGTACTTGGAATTGAAGGAGAAGGTATTTTCCACTGAACTTCCAAAAATTTCAGATTAATTCAGGGTTAGAATTCTACTACAAAAGGACTACCTGAAGTTTGCTTAAGGGTAACTTGGCAGCCTCCAAGAGCTGTGAGGCTGTACATGTGTCTGTAAATAGAGCAATGAAACAATTAAAATAAAGAGAGGATAGAGAGCAAGATTGCCCTTGCACATTTGGACACCTTTATTGGGGCTGATTTATCCATCTACAACCAGTATTTAATGCAGAAGTCTTTCCTAAGGAGTGGAACATGCTGAACAGAAAGTTATACCCTTACCTGTTTTTCCTGGACTAGGTGTTAAGTCAGCACTCTCAGCCCCAGCTATGGATTCCTCTGAATCTCTCACAGCATACTTATTAATAAAACGCACACGTTCCTGAAAAGCCTAGAGATCAAAGTTTTATAATCCAGATAAGAAAACTTTTACTGCATATTTTAAATCTCAAAGAATTTTCAAAAGTAGGATTCTATAAGTCTTCAATAAAACCTAACGCCAGGGTGCAGTATGCAAGTCTGCCTGGTGCTGGAATCAGAAAAGATGCCAGGATCCCACTGAATCAGTCCTAGGATACCGCACACTTACACTAAAGATCACTGTCCAATGAAATAGGGGGAAATCACTAATCTCTGGACAGTTTAAAATAGTATTGGGATTAAACATAAAACAAAAGCTGTATAGCCAAATGTATGGCTACTGCACCTCCTTAGGGAACTATCACTTTTTCCTAGGAGCTCCTATAGCCTGATGATTTAGACTTCCTCCTGAAAAATGAGACCTTTGGGTGCAAACCCTTTCAGACTTAATTACTTTTGATGCCAAAACCAGACATCAGCACTTCTGTCTTCTCAGAAGGCGACTTTGACTCACTTGGCATTCTTTTAAGGGCTGACATTGCCAGAATGGATGGAGAAGCCCTTTGGCTTTTGGTCATCCTGGGGCTGGGCACTCACTTTCCAGAGTCAGAGGGTCTGTGACCCCTGGAATGGGCAGACATTAGGCCAGGGTTGTCAAGAAAAAAGGAGAGGGGAAGTTACTTAATCTGGATAGCACCCCCCCAATTTAGACCTTGTTTTAGCATGTTCTGTTGTTGCTGCAATTGCTGTTGCCTTAAACGACAGCTGTTTTAAAAAAATGTCACAAACCTAAGGGGCTTCAAAAATGGAACCCTGTAGCTGAAATTCAGTTGATTTTCTGATTAAAAAAGGCAACGGTGATAGAACCAGATTCTGGAGTTTTTACACATCAAAGAGGATTCATTTCCAGCTAATCTTTAGGAGGCTGTACTTGCATTTCCAGTCTCAGCACAACCAATCAAAGCTGCAGAGCTGCATCTCTCCTCAGTTCAGAATTTGATAGAGTAGTGTCAGGAAAAGTTTTGAGCTTTGAACACACTGAAAAGAACTGAGAAAATCTGAGAGTGTAACTGGCAAGACCCATGTCTGAGGTTCGTTTCTGAAGGTAATATAAAAAAGACAAATTTGGGATTCTGGCTGAATATGCCTTAAGGGGCAATTGTATTGATGGTGATAGGGAATGACTGTCAGGTGAGTTTGGAGACTTTGTTCTTTCATTTTTCTTTGGTAATGATGCTTCCAACTCTGAATCAGCACTGCAATTTTTTGCTTTGCTAGAAAGAACATGTATTATTTTTCCCTCTCAAGCATATGTCATGTCAAAAGCACCCAGATGCAGCTGGCAACTAAATCAGTATTGCTTCTCCTAAACAGTGAATTCATACCAAGCGTGTACAGACTCACGGGTAACCTGCAACGCAGAATGAATTTGGAATCCTGGCTGCAAGGGACAATTTGACTACTGATATGACCAGGTGCCAGTTCTTCAGGACAAATCATTTTTCACATGTTTATAGCAGTGTATTTCTCGATAGAATCTGTTCATGCTAAACATTAAACTTGTCACAAGTAGCAGCTTTGCAAATGTGTAGATGTAGTGGGCTTTCTAAGGAGAAACTTTTCTATGTTTTGCAAAGTAGAACCTAAAGTCTCAGTGATCTACAGAAGCCTGAAGTAGATGATCTGGATTCCTGCCTGGAATTCAGGTACATAATCACTTTTAATTCTTTAAACTGTAAAATTTCCTGTCTTCCCCAGAGTGGTGAAGAGAACGGCCCTATGAAGTCAGGTTTCTGTTGTGGCAACTGCTCTACCATCCCAACAACTCCTGGAACCTGTGAAGAAGCATCACTGCAGAGATAGCACTCTGATATTACCTTGACAGCTCTCCCTGGCTCCGCAGACTCCCATGCTTCTTTCATGGCTCTGATCTCATCTGCTCGCCGGGTGTCTTTCTTCACCTCCAGAAAGTCTGCCTCTTTCTGTTCACTAACTATGTGTAAAATTGAGTACGGTGTGTTTGAATCTGCTGGCTGAAAGTATCATAAACATAATGTAGTCACTGGTATAAAACTATTACCACTCTTTAGGATGAAGTTATGTTTTTGTATACTGGTAATTTTTCTGACTGATATACATTGTACACTGACAGACTTTGATATGCATTGTGACACAGAGGCTGCCAAAGGAAAGATTACTTTGCAATGTCTGGAAGCTCTTTCAGGTATTTTGTTTACGTTTTCCTCCACCCCCATACAGCATGCTCCACACTCCCAGTTCTTCTGAACAGTTTGTCTGAACCAGAGTATTTTGTAGTGATTTTTCATGCAATTGTTTTCTTTCCCTGCCAAGCTTTTTCCCTTTCCTTTCCTTTCCTTGCTTCACCTCGCCTCACCTCGCCTCGCCTCACCTCACCTCACCTCACCTCACCTCACCTCACCTCACCTCACCTCGCCTCACCTCCCCTCCCCTTTCCCAAGCTTCTTTACTAGAAGCCTTATTATATTCAAGTGGGATTTTTGTGTAGAAATAAACCTTGCTCTGTCTTGTAAGGTTCTTTTCCAATCACTTCCTGAAGTCTCTAAAACACCTTAACACATAGCTTCTCCAGAATCACAGGGTAAGTAGGGCCTGAAGTCTAGGAGACTATTCTGCTGTCTGACCATCAAATGAGATACTGTGCTGCATATATTTCTAGAAACCATACCATCTGAAGAAGCTTTAAGCCTAAGACTTAGAATTAGGTTTAGGAGTTCAGCTCTTATTTGAGACTGAAGGTGGGCATCTTCTTTATCTGCAACGGCTCCATCTCAAAACTTGTATCTGTTTTAGTGGTGGACTCTCAAGAACCATCATCCCCTAGTGTAAGGCACTATTCCAGAACTCTGTATAATTAGGTGTGGATATGAATCAAAGGGAAGTCTGCTGTGCAGCAAGTTTAGTCAACAAAAAAAATCAGGAGAGATTTCTTCATGAAAAAATCCACAGTTCTCTTCTTGAACTACACACCATGAGGCAGCAAAATTCCCAGCAAAAACAATACCATTAAACAAGGAGCTGTCAGTTCCTTCATTGCTTTCCATTAATCTGTTTGCAACCAATAATGCCAGTTATTCCTTTTAAGGCATAAAGGCTGGCAATAGCTTTTCAGACATCCACAGAACACTCAGATGATCCCACCCCAGGGGAGAAGAACTTCCAAGTAAGCAAGTACATACCAATTTTTCTGCCACTGTATGTCTGCATGCTAATGACAATTGTGATATATGAGACAGGAACTGACTACAGTGGAAAGACCTATTTCATCTCCCTAGGAACCTATGAAAGCCACTACAATGAGGGACTAATGGAACACAAATATGGTGAATTCGTGGAATTTAGTAAGCCTTCAGCAGAGACAGAAACTACACCAACAAAAGGAAAAACCAGTAGTTCCTTTATACATAAACAAAGAAATGAGCAAATTGTATCTCTAAATCCAGGATGCACATTTTTTACATTCAACCTTTTTTAATTCAACCTTTCTCAGGTATAAAGCTAAAACGGTGGCAAAGCAGGGTATAGTGAAATGCAAGGGACATTAGAAGTCCTTGCAGTACTGATCTGCAGACCTGAGAATATCTCTATATTCAGTACAAGGATGGGACATTCAACAAATCGAGGCTTTGGCTTTGTTCTCACCTGAGATTCAAGTGATCCTCTTTCATTCTGGAACTTCTCTTTTTCTGTCTTCTCATATACTTTATCTTTTGATCTTCTGGTTGATTCAGGAATATTTGCAATCTTTTTTACTTTGAAAGAAGTGAGAATTAGGGGAAAGTTGTGCTCCTCATCCTTTCCCCTGTGTATTACTCAGATGTAGTTATAATGCATGATGAATTAGAGAATATCATTGTTATCCATAAATATAGTTCCCCATATAAAACCCAGGGTGGAATAACAACACAAAACAACCATAAAGAGAGACAAAGGGAAGCCAGTTAATTAGTTGACACTTTCAAGTACTACCAAGAAAGAATGTGAGGACAAAACAACTTTTAAAAACATACTTATAAGGTGAACATATTGTGACAGCCTTATCTGTCCTAAACAGCACTTTACCCAGGGCTTAACCGAGAGCTTGTCACGGTGCCTGCCGTCAGTCACTGCATTGCTGCCTTGTGTGTGGGTCAGTATAAAGACAGCAATTCACAGAATCACAGCCTGACTCTCACTTCCCTTATGCAGTCTCATACAATCTCTGCCACTCACTGTTTGTTATGCACCAGGAAGGTAAGAGGCTCAAAATAGGTAAAGTCAATGTTCTCATTATCTCACATCCTGTCTAGAACAGAGAATGTAGAGACACCCCACCAAAAATGCAATGAAATTAAGGCAAACAAACATGTTTGAGACTCCATGCATATTTAAGAAAAGCAAAATTGTCATTGTTGCAACGATCTGAAAACATTTTTAATTAATTATATTATCAGTACATATGTATACTATATGTTTGAATTAATGATACTGAGACATTTGCATCACTTATTTTGCAATGTCTTAGCCGGTGAGAGTTATAAACAGGACTTTTTGCATGTCATACTCTTGTTGAAATAAATTAATAAATAAAGCCTGCAATAGCATATAACTTTAATAGCATAAGAAATGTGTCAGTTGAAACAACCAGGGATGAATCCAAAACACTATGAGAAAGATTAAAAACCTGAGTCTGAAATCTCCATTTCCTTCCACCTTCCTACTGCCTGAAACATTGAGACAAGTGCTGAAACCTAGATTTAGCCAATACAGTAAAACAGGGGACTTCTCTCAGAAAGATATGAGTGACTATTTCACAGTCTGATGAGAATAATAAGATATCTTTCACTTAATGCTTTTAAGATAACATATCTTTCACTTAGTGCTTTTCCAACTTCTTTTCACTGAGAAAAAATCATTGTACTGCACGATTAATGAGCTTTGGATGAGATCTGCAATGTCATGGCTGAGGTTATAGGGATATATAAAATTGTAAATATTAAATATATAGAAACATATTTATAATGCACATATAGCTCCAGATACAAATATATATTGTATGGTATATAAGTGTATTATGTCATAAATCATACATGTGTTTATCTAGAAATGGTATTATTCTTATCTCCTCATGCTACTTAAAAAATCTCCAATGACACCAAAGTGTAAAACTTAAATTGATTCAATGCTACCAAGGCATATATTAAAGAATGAAAGCAAAAAATTAGAGTGGTCTCCACAAATACTGAATACACTAAAACAACTCCAGAGGAAATGCAAATATGAAACAAATAGTGATGACATAATTCAAAGTTATAAAATTATTACATAAATGGCTTTCCCTTTAATTTCACATTATCATTACAGAGTAGCCCCATAAATCAGGCTGGTGTACATGCATTATTCAAGGAATTATTAATTTTTAGAGATAAATTATTTACTGTTTACACAAACACTCAAAAGACATTTAGTGTAGTTAGCTAAATGATACCAGACAAAGACTTTCTATGTCATGGGATACTACAAGCTTTGTCTGGTTTCTGTAAATATTTTGTGACTCTGAATTATAACATGTTGATGCTCTGAACCTATAGCATACCCTGGTAAGTTAGTAAAGAACAAGGAAGCATAAGAAATGACAAGGCTAGAATGAAGTAACCTGTTTGAACTCCAGATATGAAGGCTTAGGGCAAGATTAAGTTAAGATCTCCAAGCTCTGCCATGAACTGCACTGTGCAGGTTCCCACAGCCCTTCCCACTCCCTCAGCAGAGCAATAAGCATCTCCAGTTTTGGGATCATCCTCCAGACATGCCTGGAGGGGACAATGACTGCATTTTGGCATGTTGCCCACTCTGATTCAAAGGGAGATGTGAATAACAGCTTGGGACTTTTCTAAGGGCAAAGCCAGGCAAACACTTTGTATGGGATATGATAAGAAGAAAGGCAGGCAGATGATACAGAAAGTAAAAGGCCATTCCAGCTCAAAGCTTATGCATCAATCATCACAAACTCTCAGTGGCAGTTTTTATATCTGTATGGCACCAAGAAAAGCTTGGGCATCCCACAGGCTGACAGTGATGACACAGAGCTGACAGCAACTTTAAAATTAGCTTCCCTACTGCTCTTCAATTATTTATACAAAAATTCATTTAGTCTAATGCCAAATGTGACCAAAGTGATCATCCAGTCTGATGTCCTGTCTATGACAAGCTAAACAATTGCACCAAATGATTCCTAGCTGAAACTCAGCTTCAGATTGAGATACATCAATTCTCTTTTTTAGGCAAGATAGACAGCTTCTCCTGGTTTATGAAATTTAAATTACAGAGAATCTATGTTATTCATAGGTATAATACAGAGGAGTCTTTTGAAGCTTTCTTTGAGGAGATATCATGCTTTTGCTATCTGAAGTAGACTCTGAGCATTTAGTGGGATTACCCAGTAGTTGGTAGCAATGACTGTTAGCTGTCCCACGAGAGACTTTCCTATTTCATTAAGAAAAGATTGAGAAGTTGAGATGTTGCTTTTCCTGTCTTTGACAGGACCCTCAGAAGGATTGTCGACAGATAGCAATGTCAAAAATCTTCCCAAAGTTGGGCTCACCCATACACTGAAGTTACAGAAAAAACACACCAGGATAGAAGCAAACCAATAATATGGTCGCAGTAGTATCGTGGGGTTAGAGGGTGGCTTAGAGATCTACAGCACCACCATGTATCCTCTGTGAACTATTTGTTGACCGAACACCAGGCAAGTGATTAATCACTACTGGCAGGCAAGCTGGGAAAGAGAGATCTGAACATCCTGTTTAACATCCCATGGAATCCTCTCCTTGGCTAAACCCAGCAAATTCTCCTATGGGAAAAGAAAACCTATGGGAGAAACTTTTACAGCTCTGGAGGATAAAAAGGAATATTCCAAAGCACATTGCCTGTCCTGCCTTTTCAAACCTACCTCTACTACCTGGGCTGGGCACTCTATCTCCCCTGCTTTCCCAGTTGGATAGAAAGCCTTCTCTTATCAACAGCTTATACTCTTAAGTTAATTTAAGGCAATATGTAAAATACATGCTGCAGTCAGCTTTCAGCAGACAGTGATGATTCAGCTCAGGGTTGTGACAATTGCACAATAAAACTTATGATCCTACTACAAGAAAAATAAAACCAAAGAACCCAAAAACATAATAGCTGAAAATCCAATATACAAAATGAACCTTAAAATGATTTTGTTCACACAGTCAAGCAACTGAAAATGGTACTAGCAGTTGCAAGATTGCCTGCTAACTGTTCCCCTCTTCCACAAGAATTATGATCTTGAGCTTGCATTTTTTAAAATATTTTACCATTGAAGACTTGCTCTGTAACAGTTCTCAGAAGAAGGAGGCAAAAGAAAAAAAAAGAGAGAAAAGACGGAAGACCATATAAATAAACTATGTGGAACTTCCTAATTTCTGTGTACTTAGGTTTTCCTGCCTAATGCCTTTTTAATGTTTTGTTTGTGCAATGGGCTCTTTAATGAATCATTTAATGGGATTTCATATATAATAAATATGACTAAGTATTATTCACAAAATAAGTTTCGCTAACACAGTTCTTTTTACAAGTACAAACATCAACAAATACAAAATTATCATAGGATCTATATACCAGAGAATCTGTTTTCTTCAAAAATGTTTGAAATAAGTATTTATAATATTGGTGAATATCAACAGTATAATAGCATGGGTCTTCATTTAAAAGGAGAGTGGTTTAAAAGACTTTAGCATATCTTAATACAAAGTTGAAATATGGTTTTGCCATGATAAATTAGCGTTAATACAAGATTAGCTCCAGATGGCACTGTTGGCTTACATGAAAAAGGGATACTTGCAACAGGGAAAATCCGTGGCAGAAATTTTTCAACTGGCTCACTGCAGTGTTCTTAAAAATCACATGGTAAGACAATACCTTTTTGGTTACATACCAATGTTATTATTATATGAATTTTGTGTCTGACAACTGGTGGTGTCAATTTTAAATGGTAAAGGTCAGTTTTCAAATTGATTTAAGACTAGATCAGAAAAAAGACTAAATGTTTGGGTTTTCCCCAAAATACTTAACTATAGCAAGCACTCCAGATAAATACTGCTGTTAATAGGAGTACATAAAATAAACACTAAGTATTAAATGGGTATTGGTGTTTAAACTTTTTGATATAAGTTGTTTTTAAACTCTGTTGGTGGCTTAGGCAATCTGTTGGTATCCTTGTATAAACAGAAACACTCAGTTAATAAGAACTGTGAAATGGATTTGGGTTACTTTGAAATGCAGCAGTTATGTCACAAAAAATGACCCCATTTTAAAATAATCCCAAGAGAAAGAGTGCTTGTTACCACTGACTGTAGCTTAAGTGTGTTTGACTGCAAATGAGCATCAATTAACACGGAGAAGGGGAGCTATGAACTGCAATACTGCTGCCTTGAATTCAACATGGGAATACTCATGACATTGACAAGGTTCAGTGATGTGAGCTGAGAACTAGTGAAGAAACTCAAGAGATGAAGTGACCTCCTCTGATGTGCAGTTTAACAGGCCACGGTGAAGCTGTGTAAAAGGATACACACCAGTAGCCTGGCGGGTGTGTCAAGTGCAAGCTGTCACTGTGTAACTGACTCAGAGGGATAAGAGGATGCAATAGGATGCCTATTGTAAGAAGCAGTCTACCAGGGAAAATTACGAGAATAAATGGAATCATCTAGGAAGAAAAGATGATATTGTGAAGAACAAACTACAAGCAGGTGAAATCACTAAAAGAGCCGTGTACAGGCCTGTAAGCCTACATGATGTAGCTCCTCAAATGCTACTAAAACTGACTAGAGAACTATAGTAAATCAAGAAGATACATCTTTGTAAAGTTGCATAAAAATAACTGAAGAAATTGTGAAAAAGAATCTCAAATATTGTATACATCCCAAACCCAAGAAATTAAATAATATCCATCAGCAATTACCGCTGCTGAATCTAAATTCAGTCCAGGGTACTAGTAATTACAAAAAAAAAGACTTGACCAGACATTTAAAAAAAAATATGTAAATATAGTAAGAAGTGAGACATACCACTAGTAAATAAAGAACAAACAGTCCTAAAAAATTTTAGGGTATTAGCGAGTGTATATATATGAGGAAGCAAATCTTTTCTGCTTATCACTTCTTTTAAAAATTGAGTTATAGAACTTTAATATTAATGACACAGAAAATTTACTGAATGGTGGAAAGTAATATTTTAGGTTCTGCAGGAACCTAGGGGTGAAAACACAGGAGAATCAGCTGCATGTGTGTGTGATATTGTGCACCAGCAGCTGGAGCAGGGCTGCAGCCTCAGAGCTTGTAGGGGATGCAGGGGCCAGCTACTGGGCACAGTGGGTGTCTAAGTCCAGCAGGTGGAGGGATCCACCTTTATAGAAATATATAATCTCTCTAGGGGACTTCCATTCTTTCCAGCCAGAGAGGGAAATGCAGGATGAGGCAGCTGGTGCTGTGTGTGTCTGTGTTTGTGTGTGTGCTCTGAGTGTCTGTCTGTGATCTGTGAAGCTGGCTATGTGTGTGTGTGTGTGTGTATATATACACACATATACATCATGTGTATGTGTGTCTATGTGCATCATCAGCCTCACGAATGGCGGGACCTGGGAATGTGCAGTGGCAGCAGCCTTGCCTCTCTCAGGCTCTTGGGTGCAGAGTGAAAAAACTTTAACAGAATTAAGATCTAAATAATTTTGTCAACCCCACTGGTAAAAGAAGAAGCAAATATGAGCTATTTATCTGATTTACAGAATACTGACTAGTATTCTAAGTGCTTTTAATATGTCTTGGGCTTGGTTTTTACTGTCCCTTAAGAAGAAATCCTACAATAATCTGTAAAAACCCCAAAACCTTTAATTTCTCTGTCCCCTTCCTGACTTAGACATACGGACTGTACTTGGGAGATTTCCTAGTCTTTCCTCTTGCTAAATTCTTGTCCTAGCAGTACAGAAGCAATACATTTCCCAAACCAGGCCTTTTCCCCCCCTCTTGCTCAGTGCATTTTCTTAAATTATCAGCAGACATGTTTCTGTTCCAGATCTCTACCTAAAGCTGAGCCCTAAGAAGGTGAGTTTTGCAGTGTATTCTCTGATTTCCGTATATTTTGTGAACTGAAGATGTAGATTCATGCAATCAAACTTCATTTCTAAGAACTACGGAACAAAAAGCTTTGTTGCACTCAAACAGTGAAAAAATGTTGCTTGGAGCAATGTTTGTTTTTTTTTTTTTTAATCAGTAACATGGTACATTTGACTAAATATGTACTTAGATTAACCTACCTTTGATTTCATTTTTTTGCATTTCTTTTAGTTCCTGAACAAGCAAAGATTCACTCTCAGTAAGTGGCCAACTATCATGCAACACCAATGCCTGTATTGTATACTGGTGAGACTGTGAAAGAAAATGCAAGTCATAACAATTACAGCAAGCATTCAAGTCCTGCAGGTTAGTAAAGTGCCAGGTACTGAATTCAGCAAATAAAACACATAATTAATTTTCAAGCTTGCACATAACAGCATTCACAAGAAGCTTAAAAAATTAATGTTAATTCCACGGATCTTATTTTAATTCTTGTGAAATTAAACAATTACTCATGTGTTTATCAAATAAAACTAAACTGGGTTATACAATAAGGAGCTACATTCCTGTAAGATTTCCATGCAACTTACCTATGTATGCCATGTACTAAAACAAAGACATTTGTCTTTGATTTTAAGACCTAATACAGGGCTTTGAGCCCTAGTACTAGCACTCAATAATGCCTTAATTTGAGGCAGAGGTGACAGGGTCCATGGGCTGTTTTAAACATTGTCTAAACTGAATTGGAAATGACTATATTTAAAAACAAAAATTCTAATGCCAGTTCTGAGTCAAAGGAACAACTCTGGAGTTTATTTCTCAATAATTTTTGTTTTCTTAGGATATTTTGTTGCAATTAAATTCAACTATCAAGAAAAAAATCACAGCAGAAAAACATGTGGAGATAGAAAAACAAGAACTGTTTTAGAAAGTATACTTAATTTCTCTTAAATAGATAAACAGTACTAAATGACATCAAGAAAAACCTGTGGTTTGACATTACTCGCTGACAAACTTGGCTTGAATAGCAGATATTATGTGTCTGTTAGTAAAGCTTGCAGCTGACTGGAAATAGGTGTTTCTCTATGCAAACCATTACAGATGGTCTTCTATAATATCATATTTCAAAGAAAGCTCATATTGAAGCATCAGAACTTTAATTTCTGGCAGATTTTGATCTTTATGTGAAAGTCATACTATACTTGTATTGGATTTGCCAATGAAAAACATTTAAAGAGAGAGTAAATCACCTTGATATGAAACCTCCTACTTATTTAGTAATTCATACATGTACGTTATCCTTTTTTCATCACCTCATTCAAAAGCTACCAATAATCTTAATTTTGGATTCCTTGTTCTTGCCTCAGGATAGAAGATCTCTACACATACCAAAAGAATTAGCAATAACCCTTCACTGTTTGTTTGCTTTCTTTTTCTTCCCAAATCCCAGTAATTAACAATCTCTTACTTGTTGTGGGCTTCCAACATTATTTTCAAAGTTTTCCGAGAGGAAAGATTCATTTATTTTTATCACTGGAGTTTCCTGTACAAGGTCTGACTTGGAAGAAGTTTTGCTGTTCTTTAATGAATCATGACTTGTTTTTCTCAATCGTCCAGTTTCTGATCCCTTCCTTGTACTACTTTGAATAGTCTGTAGGTCTTTTACTGCAAGATGACAAAAAAAGGTCCAGAAATTATATGACTTACTGGTATGAGGCAAACAGAGGCCCCCAGAAAGTATCAGAAAGAATTAACATAGTCCATTTTCTCATACTAGATTATACTCACAAGGTTCCAATTAAAATTATACTTATTCCAAATACTACCCTGGTTTCATTTTGCATGCAAATCACGAATATCTTCAAAGTAAATAATGAGAAATTTGAAACTGTGTGTATATGACTGTTGTTATTGTTTATAAAGCATGTAATTTTTTCCCCGCAAAGCCCATGCTTCTTTCCTGCACCAGCCACTACAGCACCATGCTACACATTACAGAATATAGATAGCCTTGTGCTCCCTATGATGTAATCCCTTTGTGGCTAACCTAATTAAATAAATTGTGTAAAACTGGATGAAGGGAAGAGGTGCATTGGCCACAGTTCTGGCAATGCCTACCCTTACAGAAATCTCTTATCCAATCTCTTTGTGTCAACCTGACACAAAATTATAGCTGAATTGAGCTAAAAAAAGCCAGTCTTGAAAGGAGCCATAAAACTATTTGTGATCTATTGTTTATTAATGTATATCATTGTCACCTAAGGAAGATATTAATCTTCCTGGGAAAAACTGTGAAAACAGGAATGTTCTAAAGAAGGGCTGTTGCAGAAATATCAACTCAGAAAACCTAAATTTGTTTTCATTTCCAATGCCATTGAAATTTCTTTTGCCTGCTTGTCTACATAGAAAGTAAAGAGAATTCTAAAAGTGAACATCTCATTGAAAATTGAATAAGGACAAAGAATACCACCTCTGGGGAAGCAGCTTCACCTGTGTTATACTAACAGCTGGACCATCAGCTCGGAAAGAGATACCATTTTGACTTCACTGAGAACAAGAGGCTTTACTCTTTGTTTATTGTATAAACAAAGGATGATAGTGCATCATTGCAACACCTCAAAAGAAAAATGCACGATTTCATGTGTGTTGATGAAATATCCAGGGAAATTCACAGGAGGTGGAAGGACGATTAGACCAGATTCAGCAAAATTTACTGGTGGTGTGTCAAAGTATAAATGCCCAGTTGGAGGTAAAGTGTGCCCCCAGAAAGTCAAATGGAGTCAGGAAATATTGTTTCTTATGAAAGTCAAATGCCATTGATTATTTCCTATTGCATCTTTCCTCTGCATAAGCCAGTGCTTCCTTGTTCCTAAGAAAAGCAGTAGAAGTCAGGAAATCAAAATAAGACCTTGCAGAGATGGTCTCTTAAAGAAGTCTCAAACTCCTAATCACAAGTTATGAGTTGCTCTTCTGCATTACACTCAGAATCTTCAGCACCAGAGCTATCCCTCTTGCTGTCCCTGTGGCAAGGAGGCCTGTGAGAGAAACGTGAAGGAGGACAATACTTGGTTTTTTCTAACCCATTTTTTAGAGTGCTGCAACTCCAGAGCTGTTATTTTGTATAAGGAATGCCTAAGCAAGCCTGTAACTGTGGAGTAGTTTCTCACTCAGATGCTGCTGAGCTTTCCAGGTATCAGTTAACTTTCCATGCTGTGAAGGTGAGAGTAGACGTAATTCACAGTGGTTGGACTATTAGGTCTTTCATCAGAAGGAACCAAAATCATGAGGCTTTCACTCAATAGAAGTGCATTTGGATGAATAAGAAATAATATCCAAAGACCAGAAGCTTGAATATTCTTTTACATCTGCAAGAAAACCTGCTGCAAAGAAACAATTTGTATTCCAGATGGAAAAATAACTACATAAAGACATTTTCTAACTGGGTAAGCCTTTAGGTTACCATTTGCAATATTTGCATAAAGGTTTCTAGTCAGGAATGATCTTCAGTGCCTGTCCGAGCAGTGTTAGCAAGGGCCAGTGCAAGTAATTTACAAAAGGGTGGCTTTAAAGCAGTGGGGCCACCTAGATGTATTCCCTCGGAGTCAACAGAGAGGTGAGCTCTGCTCCAGGAGGTGTTGTGTCGGGGTTTTAGGAGATGTGCACTGCCCTCTGAAGGAATTCACCTCTACCTATCAAGATAGGTGGAGTTCAAGGGAGGCTGTATTCCTTAGGAGGCTGTATTCCTTAGGCTACAACCGGCTTCCAGGAATGCCTTGCTATCCTCCTCTTCTCTTTCTCCTAAACCTGAAGAGCTTGAGTATTGAACAGTTCTATAATGATTTTCCCACAGCAAGATCGTGCCATGAAGATATCTCAGAATGATGGAATCCCCCATAAGACTCATTCTGCTTCCCTTGCAGGAAAGGTCACTTGGAAAAGCTCCCCGAAATACATACACAGCCAGCAATTCTCGCAATGGTCACCAGGTGGTACTGTAACACCAAATTATTTTTCTTACTACATACAAAAATATGTATATGTCAGTCCTGGTTTTCCTAAGTTCTGACTAGAAGGAACTCTTACCTACCTTGCTTCCAGATTCAAACAAATATCTGAAAGATATTTATATCCTTTTTGACAGGATTATATCAGACTCTTACTGTGGAAAATAAAAGGATTGTGAACATTCATTTGCCCCTCTGTGCTTACACAACTGCGGTGCTTGTATCAACAAAATGAATTGTGCTTGCAGTGTGTGTCAATATGTAACTCCTTTATTGTCAAGCAAGTGTTCAAGGTCCAAGTCATCTGCTACATCACAGAAGAGGTAAATATATTCAAAATCAATTGGTTTAATGTAGTTTTTGAGCTGTAAAAGACATTTCTAGAACAGCTGTGACTTGAGATGAATTAACAGGCTGTGGGTGGGCAAGGGAGATAATTTTTTTTGGTGATGCTTGCACAATAATGTCACTTAGAACTTCTGGCAACACAGTGATCAGTTCTATGAGAGGCAGAACATGTGTGGTAGTGAATAAGTATCAAATTTAGGGACTGTATCTGTCTTAACTAACAAGTTTGGTGCCAATGGTATAGCAGTGTTTCCTGATTATTCCTATTCGGAGAAAACACACTTTTTTAGAGAACAAAGAAGTGCTGACAGAAGGAATCTTGTTGTATTGAGTGTGAATTGTACAAATCTCCACCTGAACTTGGCATCAGTATTTCTGGGTGTTTCTATATTGTTATAGTACAGGCCACAAAAACACTTTTGACAATAGCAAAGAAACATGCTTTTACAATGCCATAAATTGAACTACTACTGAACCTAGAGGCACTCAGTAGGTTGGGTAATACAATACTGTCATATTGGTTATACTGAGTACATTTCACAATATTTTTATTTCGTTTGGATGCTATGAAAGATTCTACACGAAGTATATTCTTTGTGATATACCTGATGTATATTAATAGGAAAAGAACTTTAGTGTTAAGGCCAATTGGTCTAGTATCTTAAAAATGCAATTAAGAGTAAAAAACCAAAAAACAGTGACAGCTTCACAGTCACTCATTCCAAATGGCAACTCTCTATATACTCACACACACTTAAAGAGCATCAGAATATTCATTTCAACTTCAAATATAGTCTAAAATCATAACATAATTTTATGGCTGCCATGGCTGAATAGGCCCTGATACAAAAACCTCCCTGTTTTCAATCAGGTTAATGTAACAGATATTTCACTGAATAATTCACAATGGATTAAAATAATTTTAAATTAGCAGAAATTATTTGTATCACAGCACATTAGAGCTACAATGTGTGTGTCTGATTTCTGAGGACATTTTGCAAAGTTCTCACATATGCATCCTGGTAGACTGGCAAAGGCAAAATGCCCCTTTTAGTTATTCTGCCCCATCCTCTCCCTTTCAGCATCTGTTGGAACCCATTCCTCTTCTCTGTCACTTGATTGTGCCTTTTAACTTATTTCAGTCTTCAGATTATCATCTTTGCCACAAGACAGTTTCCTGAAAGTGAGTTTCTCCTTCACTTTACTGAGGGTAACTTGGCAACTTATTGCCACTATTGTGATGCTGACCCTAAGCTGAGCTATTTCATACTTTCCTGTTTCTATTTCCACCAGTCTACTATTACGTTTACTAGTCCACTTCCACATTCCAAAAACAGTAACCAAAAATAGCTACTGATCATCTTGGTAACTCAGAGAGAATCGTGACAGATTCTCTATGACTTCCTTTAAAACCCTAGTGTTTTCATCTGACGAATTAGATTTTAAGAGCATGGTCTTCATAGGATTAAATTTTACATTTCTGGTAATAACAAGGTGCAGTTGAGACAGAAATCAAGATGTTTCATAAACACCATGAAATAAATTATTTTTTCCCATAAAGCACTGGATTTTCACATTATACATTATTCTAAAGCATCATGTTTGAAAACTCCATAGTTCAAAATAGTGGAGGAGAGCAGACGGAATATAATGCTATTGTGAGCTTTAGCAAAGCAATAATCCAGTACTGAACAATTTGACTTTGCCTCAGGTTCTCAATATGGTCAAACAGGCAAACTCAGATTTACAGAAGATTTATTGCTTAGAAGTTTTCATAGAGGGACTGAAGACTTTAATATCTTACATATCTTATGTATAGTGGTGTCCACGGAGAGTACAGTAGCAGACTTGTCTGCTTAAGACATCTGTTTTATTTAAGCAAACTTGAATTCTTCTGAAGAATTAATTTCAAAATTGAAACACACAGCTATAATGAATAACTCAAAATAGTACACAAATAAACTGGAAATCATTTGATTAAGAAGCAAGCTGTATAGAAAACAGGAAAACAAATGAAGATTATCAAAGAAGATGGCACAGCAGTAGTCTCTAAAATCTATTACATGTAAGAAGTGTAATGGGGGCAGGCAGATGGTACTTAATTTTTGTTTAAAATTACCTGAGCACTACAGGGACCATTGTCGAAAATATGTCTAAGAGTTATGTACCTCATTCAACTGTACTTATTGGTTTTGAACAGTAAAATTAAACAGCACTTCAAAATCAATTGTCAAGCAACTGGCTGAGAGTACATTCAGATGACAAAACTTTCATTCCAGTTTTTAGTTTTTAGCAGCCCATCTGCAATTTCATCAAATAATAAAAAATGCCAGTAGCAAATGACCAATAGTGTCTGATTGGTAACTCTTTGAGTACTGAGTCTGGCAGAGCTCTAACTTCTAGAAGTCTGGAAATGAAGCATGAATGAGGATGTCTGGATAAACTAACTCTGCCCTCTGGATTGAGCCTGAAGTTTTATCACTACATCAGAGGGAGATGATGGCAGACTACTGCTAAAATCTCAGGCTGAAGGCTCTCTCTTTTAAGTCCACTTGTTAATCAGTATTTCCTTAGTGGGACAGCACATCCAAAGAAACTGGACTATTTCTGTATCATTAAGAAAAAACCTCCCACAAAACATAAGCCTCAACTACTAACTGATATTACAGGATCACTGGAGGCTGAGTGCTCCTGGCAGAGGCTGGAAGACACCTCTGGAGATCATTTAGTCCAGTGGCTAAAAGCAGGGTCAGTTAGGGCAGGCTGCTCACAGCTAGATCCAGTTGGGTTTTAATTATCTCCAAGGGCGAAGACTCCAAAACCATTCTCTGGGCAGTGATTGACACACTGAGAGTAAAAATGAAACAATTTAAAAAAACCAAACAAAACAACCAAAACCAAAAGAACAGTAAAATCAAACAAACAAAAAGACAAACAAAACAAACAAAAAGGAAAAAAAAGGAGAAAGAAAAAAAAAACCAAACAAAAACCCCCCCAAACCCTAAACTGAACAACCATGCACTCCAAACCACCTTTTCTAATGCTTAAATTGTATTTCCTGTATTTCATTTTCCGCCCATTGCCTCTTGTCTTGTCACTGGGTACCACTGAAAAGAGATTTTTTTTCTTGCCTCTTCTCCCAGTATTTATATGCTGCCAGACTTGGGCATGCAGTAGATTCAGAATGTTAGTTTGCTGGACTACAGAAAGTTACTTTTAACTGATGTCAGCTGGATTTTTGTTAGGTACCATGACTAGTTTCCAAGTACTTAAAGAAAGCACAAGGATTTTAGCATACTTATGAGAACCCTGGTTCTCATCACTAAGAAGACTGAGCTGACAAGACTACAGTGTAATGAATGGCAATAAAATAAAATAAAATAAAATAGCCTGACTTTGAGCAAATAGGCTTCTCAGATTCAACTGTTCAGCCAGAATTATCTAAAGTGTTTGCTGTAGTTTTCAAATACATTTGTTACAAATAAAATTTTGTTTAAATTCAAGTGTTCCCATGAGTTATAACTTTTTCTCAGTATTTAAGTTGCTGTGGTAAAGAACTGACAATAGTATACTGGGAATTTATATCTTCTGTTGCAACTTTGCAAGTCTGGGGCAAGTGGCTCTTACTTCAGTGTCTCCTAGTTCCATAAGTATCATTTCAAGCTGTAGCAGAGACAGAGTAAAAAATTGAGAGTTTTTCTTAAGGATAAGTATTACATCATTTATTAAAGAGTCTTTTACCTTGTGCTCTGGGGCTCATATGATGGATAAGAAACCAATAAAATGTGTGCTTCTGCTAAAAGGACTGATGCTCAGGATGGTGCATTTAGACCACAAGGCCCAGTGCAATCTGTGAATTATCTACCACGTCTCATGGTCTGAGCATCAGCTTCCTAACAGCCAAAATTTTTGAACTGTAAGACCAAAAAATAGTAGCAAGACACTGAAAGTAAAATATATTTCAATTCTCAAGGACGAGGCAAGTACATGAACACAAATTTTCAGAACTGAAAAGCTACTTCACTATTCACAAAACTCTTTACTGAGTTATAATACAAGACCAAAAGGCAAATGAAAAAAATGGGGCTGGAGATCTTATTTCAATCAATTCTTTCAGTAACTTTCTTCAGTGTTGAGGGCCAAGAATTTCTATTCCTTGCTCAGAAATGTAGCTAATTTCACTCAATCTCAAAGCAATTAGAGATTAATGAAAAAAGCAGGCAAAACAGTATTTTCTGTGATTATCTAAAGTTTCTGTAAGAATGTATATCATCCAATGAATAAAATTATCAAATACAGGATACAATACTTACAGTAGGAGCTCAGAAGTGATTGATTACCCCAGAAATTAAAAACTGGGATGACTGCGTTGCCCTTTCCAATGACACTTGTAATTTCCTTCTCATTATGTAGGACTTGTAATTTAATGAACACATCTGAATTAGAGGTTTGTACCTGCAATGTAGCAGTAAGTGGTGCTGTGACTTTTACAAAATACCTAAAGAGGAAGAAAAAAATTATAGCAATGACCAACTATACCTGATTATTCTTTTTTAGGAAAGTACCTAAATGTTGTGCTGAACTGGAAGCAAACAATTAAAATTGAGCTATGAATCAACTGTTTTCCCGGAATCTGATGGGCTAAGCTTCCTGTAGTGAAGTTTAGTGCAGTGAATCAACAAAGCAAGCAAGTGCTGCTGCTGAAAAAAGAGGTGGTCTAGATATTTCTTTCTTTTCACTGCCTTATCAAACGTCCAAATAGACGTTTAACCTCCTATTGTACTTTTATTTGTTGAATAACAAGCCAGATTAGGGAACTGTATCACTAAAAAAGTACCTGAGGAGAAAAAATTATTTGCTTTCAAAAGGGTGGTGATAGATATCTCCTGTGATAGCAGCAGCTACTTTGGTCAGCTTAAAAGACTGTGACATTAAAAACCTGTAGAATTAAGAGTCTGAGGAAAAAATTCAAATAATTGTTATGTTTTGACCCATTGCTTTATGTATTTTATGCTTTTTGTCCATAAATTCAAATTGTTATGACTAATCTCACCAAAAAAGCAAAGAAACAACAAGACACAAAAAATCCATCACCCTGACTTCAGCACATTTGGAGCTAAATACATATATAGCTATCTTAAAATAATATTTTTTAAAGATTTGTAACAGCAGAAGGGAGAAAAGAATGAAAATTATCATGAAAAAGAGAGTTTTACAAAATTTTAGTGCATTTGTTATGTTTCCATTACATGCTTTCTTCATTTATATTTAAACTGATTCCATCTCTTAAAGAGACCTCTATCTCAAGAATAATCCATTGGTTTGAAATACTGAAAGAAGCTTTCAGGAATCAAGATAAAATGTTTTAGAATTAACCTTCAAAATCTACAAATTAATTCAGCTCTATGCACATGGCCTCTCGTAGTGCAGTGTGTAGTTATTTCTGTAAAAACTTCAGTATAGCAATTTAGTAATGGTCAATTCTGAACTCAGAAGGGATTTTAATGAACTTTAATCAATAAAAAAGGATTAATATAAACTAAATCACATTTTTATTAAATATATTTTCCTAAAAGAATCAGCAAGCTAAAATAAAACATATATAAATTTTTCTGCCAATACTGCAAGATGGAAATTAGTCTGATATATCAGGAAAAAAAAAAGTTTTATTCCTGTATTTATTAAAGCTTTATCTCAATAGCTGAAAAAAAAAAATCAAACTTTATGTGTCCTCTCCACCTGCAAAATCTTGATTTTAATACACATTTAATCCCCAGAAGTACTATGGAATTTCAGTAATTTGCATATGGGTAAGATTGATCTTATGGAAATGCAAAATATTGAATTATGATTTTAAAGTTATAGTTTGTGTACTTCACATCTGTTCTTTGTTAAGTAGTGGCAATATTTCAGAAAACAACAGTTTCCCTAATCGACTGTTGAATTTCATAGCCCATAAAATTCAGATATTTGCATCAATATTCTCCCCTTCTAAGAAAGAGGAAAGAACACATTTTTCTGGTAGAGATGACCCATATAAAAAGGAGAATTTATTCATCCTTCTCTCAAAATTTACCTAAACAGTAGAAACTCATTGTTGGGTATGTAATACTCCTTAAATTGTTTAGTAGAATAGATATTATTTACAGCCTCACGAGAGAGAAATGGAAGTGAACTCTGGGAACTGATGAAGCGGAGCTTCCACTTTCCAGCTGCCACAGGTTGGTTACCAGTGTGTGCTTCAGCCACGAAAGTGTATCCTTTCTGAAAGGGGAAAACAAGCCATTTTTATGTGGCGATAACACTACTCATAATGCACTCTCTGATGACAGGCAACACACTTTTTGTCCATTACGCTTATTAATATAATAAGATGTCCTTCATCAGCAACAATCTTACAACTCCAGTCTATTCTAACTTTTGAAGCATCTCTTATTTTAGCAATTTTTATTCGGCAAAAAGTTACATAGCAAGTTAAATCCCATTTCATCTAACCACAAAGCTGGCAGGTGTTTCTAGGGGGAGATACAACCAAAGTCCGGCAGTCACTTTCTAACCAACTTATTTGATGATCCAAAATGCTCCTTCATGCTTACGCAGAATGAAAGTAGGGGCGGATGAGTTTGCTGCATGGAAATTTAGAGATGAGATTACTTCAGTCTTCAAATCTGAGGTTAAATTAACATTTAGCCTAATTTAATAATGCCATTGCAGGTAAAGCATGAAATTCCAAGATATTAATCTTATTTTTATGAAGATATTGATTGAAGAAAAAATATTTATAGTTTTAGAAAATTCAAGTAAAAAATAATAAAAAATGAAACACAATTAATAAGGCTGGTGCGGTTTTAGGTGCTCTTTATGAATCCTGAGAATAGGAATATGAGGAGCCAGGATATAACATAAAAGGTTTCAAGCTTTGATTAATTTCTATTTGTGAAAATGAAGGCAATATGAATGTGATTACTTGAAAGGCAGGGGCAGGGGAAAGGGGTATAAGGAGTGCAATGGCCACTTGTAATGTTACAGGGGAACTCAGAATTAAGTCCCTGCTTCAGGTAATCTAAATAGCCCTACTAACTCCCTATTTCAAACATTAAAATTTCATGTTCCACCCAAGAAATAGTCCAAATGAAAATTCTTTAAAAGGTTTTAGCTTTTTCAGTCCTCTTCTAAATTCCATTTAAAGAAACCAGCATTTACCAGCAAAAACAGCTTTGTTGAAAAATTCTTATAATAAATAGGGTTGTTATTTCAGGACTATCCAATAATGCAGGGCTGTGACTCCAGGAATACTGAATATTTTGAATGAAAGTAAAATAAATTATTCATTATTCAAATTTGTGCAATTGTAGCTGTAAGGCACTTTATAACCTTTAATCACCACAATGTAATAGCAACCACTCAGAGTAACCATTCAGGAGAACTCACTTATTTAAACATCTAGTTAAGCATAGAGCCATAGGCCCCTCTGTTCTTATAAAGTACACCTGGAAACTGAGAGGGATTTAGCCAGATAGTCCACTGCTTTCTGACAGCATGGGGTGCATGAGAAGAACAATTTCTCTTGTATACTTATTTATAAAGGTAATGTTATACAATCTTAATGTTCACTATAAATATCCAGAAAATTTGAACTTAAGACCAAAAGATTGTTTGAGTGAGCACTTTCTGAATGCTACAAGCAATTAGAAAGCACAATAACTGAATTTTGTGTCTGGTAGGAAGATCAAGTCCCTACTAAGAAATAAGAAAATAGATCCCAACAACCTCAATAAATTTATGTCTCCTTCTTAAAAAACCTTCGAGAGGTTTCACTGCTTACTTAGATACCTTGTTACAATTCACTGTCTCTGGAATCAGAAAGGATTGCTTTCTAATATACCACCCAAACTAACTTTATGGCCCAGTAAGATGATTCCCTTATGTCCTTCTATGTCTAGTCAAGAAAAATAACTGAGCAGTGTCCTTGCTCAAATAGACTTCTATTTTTCTAGACTAAATATGGTGGTAGTGATGATTTCTTAAACTCTTATCTATGTAGGTCAGCTGAAGCTTGAGTGCTTATCTCTATCCTTTTCTACAATCTGTTCAAAAGACTCGTGAATAATAAAGAGAGTAGAATTAAAAAAACCCACCAAGAACTAAACCAAATTCAACTGTATCCAGCAGTGGAAAAAAAACCACCACAAAATAAGAAAATTTAATGCAACCCCAAAAAATCGAAATAATACCAAGCAAGTAGCAAGTTTCTATCTAGGCTGTAATGTCTGCAAAAAGAAGACAGACTTTAGTGCTAGTGTGCAGATTTAATCTTTATTGTCAATCATTCTGAAATGAACTTTAGTGTGTTCCAGGAGTGTCTCTGCGGCAGAGAAACACTATCTGTGACAGGATTCCTTTTTAGCTCTGTTGTAATTTGCTGAGCATAGTTTTGAAGCAGAACTAGTAGGTGTATTTTTTTTAAAAAAGGAGTTTTTATGTAATAATACTGACATTTAGGAATTCAGGCATACTGTATAAGTTCTTGCTTGATGTATTATATTGGTGACTATTTTTTTAAAAATTCTGTAATAAAAAAATGTAAGAGTCAGATTAAAATAATACCATTGTATTCTCTGTTTACTAATTGCAAAATGTCTCATCAAAGTATCACTAGAGCTTTCAGAAGCTTGGGCAGGTCCACTGAAACAATAATCAACAATCTGAAATAGGAAGAAGACAAGCTAAATTGTAGAGTGTAAGGTTATATTCTTACTGAGGAACTCAGGAGCTCAGTGATTGAGAAATGCAATAAGAACAAGTAGAAAAATACAGCATGCCTGCACAATTCTGTCTTAACACTCTAAAAATCACTCTTTACTGCTATTAATCACATTTAATATTACAAAATATAAACCATTAGTTTAGCAAACAATAACAGAAATGTTGCTTTATGAGAGGACTTCTTCAATAGGGAAGAATAGGAATCCAATAAAAAGGGCTATTTTCATTAGAAATTGACAGAATCACTGAGGCTACTGTGCTGTACCCATGGGAAGAAAGGATGGACACTTATCATTCAAAATTTTTATGGCCACAAGGTAAACATTGGTACAAAGTTTACTGTGGTCACTGTTACGCATGATAAACAAGAAAAAAACCCCAAAACAATAGCAGCTGGAAAGAGTACAGAGGAGACAATAATCAAAAGTTCACTAATAAATGTTCAGCACAGAAGCAGGTCAGTGATGGTCTCTGTTCAAACTTGCTAATAAATAAGGGTGTACTTTTAAGTAGAACACTATGACATAGCTAAAAATCTCCACAGAATCTGGGCATTTGTTATTATTTTCAAAATTATACTTTTCACAACAACTTCTTGCATTTACCTTATTTTTGGGATAAACATGAGGTGCAGCTTTGAAAAAGGCATGTGGCATTTCCTCCTGTGTGTCATTATCAAGAATATGAAGTCTACAGGAAGGGATAGTGGTAAACACCTTTGTCAATATAAGCATGTCTTCTGGGACAATAAATATTTCTCTACAAAAAAATATTTAAATTATATCAAAATTATTTTCAAAAATGAAAGGATATGTGCAACACAAAGCAAAAATATTGCTGTGGTTTAGCTCCAGCCAGCAATTAAGTACAATGCAGCTGCTCACTCACCCCCCATACCCAACCCACCTGAGGGAAAGGATCAGAAAGAAAATACAAATCTCATGTGTTAAGAACAGCTTAACAATTAAAACAAAATATACTTATAAATATTCTAAGAATATTAATATTTTTAATGACAAGGAGACGAAGAGAGAGTAACAGAACCCAAGAGAAATAAATGATGCACAATACAACTGGTCGCCACCCACTGACCGATGGCCAGCCTGTTCCTGAGCAGTGATCAGCCCCTTCCAGGTAATTCTCCCCCAGTTTATATACTGAACATGACATTCTGTGGTATGGAACATCCCTCCGGCCACTTCAGGACAGCTGTCCTGGCTGTGCTTCCTCACAGATTTTTATGCACCTCCTCACTGGCAGAGCATGAGACACTGATAAGTCCTTGACTTGGGGTAAGCACTCGACAGCCAAAACATCAGTGTGTTATCAACATTATTCCCACACTAAATCCAAATACACAGCACTGTACCAGCTACTAGGAAGAAAATGAAGAAAATTAAGAAGAAAATGAACTTAGTTCCCGCCAAAGCCAGAACAAGTATACATCAGAAGGAAAGCAGACAGATAGAAAGTAAGTTTTCAAGTAGGTTAGTGTAAAACCACAGCGTATAAATACTTCTTTCCCATAAGAGTTGTATAGGGCTCTGTGAAACTCACCTGAAAACCAGAAACCATGCATTTGGTGGTTGATCAGCATATGTTACTGCATAGTCAGTGAAATACATCTTACACCATTCATCTTCATAACAAGGAAATTTTTCAACTGAATTACAGTTTCTTTTAAACATTTCTCTGGAAAGCAGAAAACAAGATAAAGACTTCAATCAGGATGGCGTATATATATACTGACTTTTACTTATGCTGATCATGAAGAACACTACTTTGTGCATGAATGTAAAACAACAACATAAAATGTGTTACTAATGTTTCTAAAGTAGCTGTTCACTCTTTAAAAAAAACCATCATGGAGGGATCAGCTCTTTCAGACCTCAGGGCAAATATATGCATATATTTCTATCCATCAGTCTATCCACAACTATAGCTTCTTCTAATATCCCAAAATGTTATGGCTTCTACAAAACTTTACCCCCCTTTTTTTTTTTAAATAAATATCAGTTAACATAACTTCACTTTCTTATATTAAGTTCTCATCTTAAAGCTGTGGCATCATTAGGAGATTAAAATCCCTTTATGTAGTTTTAAAACTTTTGAGAAAAACAAAGGAATAAAAGCAAAACTTATTGGCCAAAGTCTTAGCTTGTTACCTTAATTGGAAATCTGTCAGCTGTTAAAAAAATATTAAGCACAAGCACATTAGCATGATTCTAACACTCAAATGTATCGCTCAGGACAATGCCTATGAACCCCATAAGTTTTAAATGTCTGAAGGCAGACTAAAAACTGCATCTCATCTTTGCTGGTGTAGAGATGCTGCAAATCTAAAATGCATGGCTAATATTTGGAACAAGGCTGTGGTTGCAAAGTCCCGATCCCATCAATGTACACAGGTTTTACAGAATTAGAAACACTAAAAAGTGAAAAAAAAAGATACCTGGTGCAAGTGTTGCTCAAACTGCTGGTTATAAGGAGTGAGGATTTATATCCACAGGCAGTAATTATTGCCAGTTTGCACTCCTCACCCCTGGAAAAACTGATTTACTGCTAGATCAGTTGTGTGAACACTTGCAGAGAGATTTTTGAAGGACTTAATGGAAATATGTGATCCCAAAGAGTGTCATGCTTGCAAATGACTTAATGAACACTGTTGAAATTAGAATAGCTGTCTTTCCAAAAGCTGTAATGAAAGATCAGGGAAAGCATCTACCTAGAAATACATCTACTTTCCTTCAAGCAAGTGCAACAAAAAAGTCCCCTGATGGGATAATAAACTGGGTACAATTAAATATCATAGCCATTTCCTTTCTACTGTCAACTACAATTCCTTAACAATCAAAAAGTTTCTTTAAATCAACTAGTTAACTGCTTAACTAAGGAATCAGTATCAGATCTATACTTATGGAACAGCTTACCAAATAGTAAAAAAATTAAATACAGGCAAAAGGTAATATTCTAGCTCAAACTGTAGGAAAAAATCTGTAACATATATAAAAATTAGATTTTACTCATGTAGGGTACACAGAATAAAGCACAGCATATATTTAGTAAAAACATTTCATCCCTTCCATCAGAGTTTTGTAATTTTGACACTAATAATACTCTTACCATGTTTATTTTGTGAAATAGCAGTTTATGACAATTGCCTGCAATAAAATTGTCTGATCTATTGCATGTTTACCTTAACAACGTTACAGCACACTGTTCAAAATTTAACTCAATCACAGTCCATAGGTTTTTCAAGGTTTCTTCGACATCAGTGTTTTCTTTAGTACCTAGAGATAATAAAAATGATTTAGAAAATATAACATCCAATTTTGTTATTGTTCTAAATTTACACCTGCCAAATACTTTTGAAAAATGCCACCTGCATAAGTATTTATTTATTTAGAGTTTTACAGAAGTCTCACTGAGCTGAAAACTGTTTTCTCCTTTGACAGAGTATATTCCATTCATCATCATCTTTGTACTTTTCTGCACTTCTACAACTGCAAAAATTATGTGATCAGTATTTCCTCCAATTTACAGTTTTTTCACTGTAACATGTTGTAGTGATATGTGGCAATCTCTGTCCCCAGAGAATAGGCTATTTAACTCCCAGCAACTTTCGTCTGCAGATACCAGGAAGGGGTAGGGATTTACCTAAACTTTCTATGTAGTTAAAGGTAAAGAATTGGGCAGCTCCAATGGATAATTCATCCCACTCATGCTGGATAACTCAGATAACAGGATGTGTTGTTGTCTCAAGGTGTCTCCTTCTATCCATGGAATACAGATGAAGAGTAGACTGTTTGATTTTAAAGTTTTCAGTAGTACAACACAGATCTTGGTTTATTCCCATAAATACCTTATACTTTTAAGAATATTTGGCACTTTTTCTAACTTGAATATGTATCGATTCAAGTCACAATCTTTGGATCTCAGCCTAAAGATCCTACTACTATGAAATTCCTTTTCTTGTGTGGGTACTTAAAGATTACAGCAAAGTCTTTTTTTCACCTGGTCTTTCTGACATTACAAACTATCAGCCTGTAAGTACAAGGTCTATATTTAATCCTGATCCGTACAACTCCACTCAGAATTTCACATTTGTTATCTTTCTTTCTTCCTGGATTGTGGACTCTGCACTTGGGCACAGTATTCCAGCTGAGATAATAAAATTGCTTAATAGGAAATGTGCTACAAGTCTTGAACTGCTATGCAAGATTGCTCTATTTGCATAAGAATGAAGGACAGTATCAGTACAGTATCAGACTTCAATACTGTGCGTGTTCCACTGATTACTCATTATGATGCTTAGGTTCTTGCATGATTTCCTTTACATTTCCAGAAAAAAACCCAAACATTTAGCCCAGCTCTGACCTAAATCTACATCAATGTAAATTCTGGTTTAGTACCTATGCAAATCCACGGGGGGTGTATCTTTCACATACTTTTAGTATCATATGCGCTAACTGAGTGGTTAGGTGTACTTAATAGAACTGTAAGTTCTATTTCATTAGTTTCAGTTAATTTTACCTAGATGTTAATTAGTGAAAAACTCTTTACAGTGAAGATTTGAATAAGATGAAGTATGAAACATTTTTGAAAGGCATTTTTAAACAACGCACCTGGTTCTCTGCTTTTCAGTATTTCCCTAATATAGGTCCCTCTCCAGATGGCTTGAATTTTGACAGCTGCTGCTTCTTCTTCAGATGTGGGAGTATGGTTCTCCGAACTACTAAGGGATTTCTCCTCACTGCTCTCTGAAGGAATGGGAGAATGAGTGGCATCAACCAAGCTGCCTGCAATGAATTTAAAAAGAAAAAAAACCCAAATAAACACAAAATAGTAAGAGAGTTATTTCAAGCTTAAAACTGTTATGATGAAAACATCACTCTTGAAATTTTGTTTTTATGATGATAAAATCAGAGAAAATATACTTTATAATTACACAAAGTCAAAATGTAAGCTACTTTGCTAATTCCAAACACCAAATCATTTAATTTTTCCCTTCATGGACAGCTATTGCAGGACATATTTTAGAATCATGTCTCTGACTGTAATTTCAAATTATTCTTCCAAACATGAACCAAAAGGATTTGATACACTAAAGTCTGACTCTGTACACAGCTTAAAAGAGCTTCACAAGATTTCAAGTACTTCTGTCTCTCAATGTGATCATTTTATTAAGTAATAATTTAAACACCAGTGTTGTTCAAAACATTTTGTTTAGCCTTGGAAGGAGCCATGGAATAAGGGTAAGATCTATGATAAAGGGAGAGTTCATTTATCTGACTGACTTTCTGTTACCAAGGAGTTTTGAAGAGGAACAGAAATTAGTAGGTTCTGAGAGGTTAGCAGTGAGCTCTTTGAAGGCATTCTTGCCTAAAATTAGCATCCTGGGAGCCATCAGCACCAGGACTTAGGGAAGGGTGTGGGGAGCAACACTCCAAGGGGCCTATGCCAGGGGGTTAGTTTGGAACTGCACGCATATGAAACAAAGGGAGCAAGACAGCATGATAGGAAGGAAACAGTGCTGCAAAAGGAAGTACCAACAAACAAAAAGGAGCAGAGGAATCTGCTTGAAAAATGTAGACAACGTTGCAGGCAAGCAAACTATCTTAAGATATTGCTTTTATCAGCCAGATCACACATTTCAATCTAATCACTTTTACTCAATATTGCTAAATCTGGCTGTGTTCTCAAACCATCATTTCTCATCACTGTTGCATTTGCAAACGCTAGAAAGCCTCTTTAATACTTGGGGACTGAAAGATTACACAAGCCCACTTCAATATAAACCAGATTAGAACAATATGAATGGCACAACCACTTTTATAAAAGAGAAGCATATAATCAATCACAGAATAATACAGACTGGAGTGGACTACTGAAGGTCATCTGGTCCCATCCCACATCCAAAGCGGGATGAATTAAGAATAGGTTGCTCATGTTCTTGAGTAGATGTCCAGTCCATTTTTTAATAATTCCATAATCATGGAGACTCCATAATTTAAGTGGGCATTCTTTCCCAATTTTTGACTAGCCTCATGGTGAAAAATGGTTTCCTAATATCCAACTGGAATTTAACATGTTCTAAGATGTGTCCTGACTGTGCACCTCTGGAAAGGTTTTGGCTCTCCCTTTCATTCATTCACCACTGTAACACATGTCAAAATGAATTTGAGCAATCTGCAAGCTTGTCTATTTTACAGTTAAATAATGCAGCGGCAAGATGACTTCTGACCCCACTAATCATTGTTTTCACAGAAGGGAAACAGACCTCAATTTTCAGCACATGTTTTAGCTCAGAAGACTGAGTTCTGCTGCAGAGCTTACATTCCCCATTTAAGGCAAAATAATGTATTATAAGATAAAAGTTGTATATATATGAACACACATATACACAGATTGACCTAATAGGTAAGAATATCCTTACACAGAACAGGAATCAGTAATATAGAAAAGTACACACAAAAAGCATTGGTCTGATGTTGCCTATGAATGAGCTGAAAACTCCATCCACTGAGGATGCTAAGTGGACTCCATAACTAGAAATACATACCTCTGTCTCTAGAAATAAAACATTTCATTTGTGAGGATAAAGAATTGAACTGTTTCTGAAAACACAAATATAAAAAATTTGGATGGACTATCACACAGAAATCAATTCCATTTATAGAAACTGTCAAAAATTACCGCAGATCAGAGGCCAAAACCCAAAAGTTATGAGCATGTATTCCTAAAGTATATATTCCTAAGGAGTTTCTTTTTTGTTCTAATATTTTTATACAATGTCATAAGAACATAAATATTTTTCTTCGCAATATTTAAGTCGAAATAATGAGGTCTAAATTAAAAATTCTGATCTTTAAAAGATTTTTTTTTTACTTAACATTTCTTAATATTTTTTCTTATATGCAGAGAAATGTTTACTGTGAAATGCTTTGTATCAATCAATATTGAACTAGTGAATGCTTTAAATCAATCAGTATTGAACTAGTGGCTGTTTCAAATTTGACATTATGATTGAACACAGATTTGTCAAAAGTCTCTCACATGTCTTAGCTGTTAATCAGAAAACACCCTGCTAATAATAAAACTAAAGCTTTCAAAGCAGCCTAGCAAGACTTTGTTCACCATAAAATCACTGCAGTTTTCTTGGAGGCAATGTAACAATTTTTTTTGAAAAAGGAGTATTTTGCATGTACTCAAGAGGCACTTTACGTATTCAACCAAATAATGTCCAACTTTCCCTCACCCCTTATGGGAACTCAAGTTCAAATCCAAAGTGCGAGAAGAAACAAATGTTCAGAATTCTCTTTTCAATCACACAACACAACTGTATAATCACTTGTCTTAACCCATGTCTCTGGAGGAGAGAGAAGCTTGTTCTGAAAAAGAACTGAGCAGGAGCAAGACTTCTCAAATACAGTTTCACAGCTAAGATAAGCCTTTAGAGAACAGCTCGACTTCTAGATAAAATTTCAGACCAGAAGGTTTTAAGAGAATGGTACACAAAGGGCACTCCACTTCCTACTTCAAAGTTGGAATTCATCCATGAGAAAGAAATGTAGCCCTTGAAATGTGCCTAAATGACTGTCAAGTGTTTGAGACTCTTGAAAATCAGTGCCACAGACCTCCACTGGCTCACTATTCAGCCGAATGAAACCAGGACAAGGTAAACAAAGAACATGTGCAACAGAGAGCAGTCAGGCAGTATTGAACTGCCAACACTGTCTCTTGTGTAACATCGTCCTCATATGCTTCCTTTCCCAGGAAGCATCACATAACTCTGTAGATTCATCATCTCATGACCGGCCAAAGTTCTGCAGGGGCCCTTTATTCACTCTCTTTCCAGAATACAGCAGGAAGAGCCATGCCGTAGTGAAGCACTCAGCTTCAGATACTTCCATCTTTTTTTCAGATGTTCACATGGCATGATCTTCCACTTGTTTCCTGTGGCTCTTCTGCTAATTGCTCCATGGGGATGGATGATACTTGGCAGACAAATAAGTATGACTAGATCATTTTCAGGATGGCTTCTCAGAAACCTTACCAGACATGACCACTAACTGCAATAAATCGTAATATCCTTGGTAAATCTTGAGGTTAATTCAGCACACAGTGGAAAATGAATATGCCAATATAAAATGCAGATTTTTTTTCAAAAAAAGCTCAGATTTAACCTGATATACTCGCAGACACAGACGACAAAAATATTTCATTCATCTGTTACGGTAGTTTACACCGATGTCTGTTAAGTTACAAAGGGTCACAGCCTCAAGTCTTGCCAAGATTTGAGCAACTAACCTGACAATACAGCAATGCTAATGTAGGCCAGGGCAATAAGCTGAAGCCAGTCCTTCTAGGCCTTTCTATAGTGTAGTTTTCAACTGGTTTTTCCTGCTATCTACCTGTCATTCCTTGACATTTCACTTGGTTTATGCTTTATTTTTTTAGTGTTCTGGATGGAACCTGAACAAAAGCATGCATTTACTCCAAAGCAACCTTTACTAAGCAGGGCAAAAAGTCAATAAAGGTCAAAAAATGTCCAGTGCCAATAGAACCAAAGGGAAACAATTACCTTTCCAGTCCTGTAGGGATCTCTTGTGATTTAGTTCTAGAAAAGAAAATAATTTTAAAGGATATCTTGGACACTGGAGGAAACAAAACTGAAACAGAACTTTTTTTCTTCATATATTTATTCCACTTTTTTGATTCACTGCCCAACTCCTAAAAAATATTCTGTCACAGTGGATCTCATACTTTAGTAATTTATATGAGATCTTTGCTGCAACCTGTCAACTGTGCTAATTATTCAAATCTATTTAAAAAATGTCTTCTATTGCTGACAAGTGTTTAAGGTTTTTTTTTTTTTTTTGAATACAGGAACCAGTAGCACATTCATCTTTAAAAAAATGTGACAGGTGTTGTTTACTTCAAGTGGTGTGATAAATGCCAATATGCTGACCCTTGTAACCTACTCCTGTCATGGGATGCAATTCTCCGAAAAATACCTGATGTCTCACAGAAGAATAACCTTCAGAAGAGAGGAGATTCAAAGGAAAGTTCCCAGTAAAGAGAGACAAGTATACGTACTTAAGAGTGCTTTCTTAAAAGGAGAGAAGTATTACAACATTGTGTCAGTAGTCAGTAAAGCTATTTGTGTAAATTTTAATTTAGTTTTTTATACTATTTTTCCAGAACAAACTGACTAATCAAAAGGAAGTTATTATCGTTTTGTTTGACCAAGTAGAAACACTTTATATTCTTTAAGTTCACAACAGACAGAGGAAAAGCTAAGTCCCCATAAAAAGCCTTCAAATGGTGATCATGTCTCTTCCCACAAATCGGATGCATTATTTTTCTGTTGTGATATGAAACCAAAGACATAAGGCTTTTGTTAATAAATTAAATGCTAATGTTAATAGATTAAAAAGTTACAGAGACTGAAAAATAAGTCCTAAAATGGAGAAGAGCCATATATTTGGTTGCCAGGCAAACTTAATTGTAACTGCGTATGCCTCCAGCCTGCATAAAAAATGAAGCAAAGAAACAGCGTGAAGAGAATTATCCCTGCTTGTAATAAATATGTTGGCCTTCCAATGGCTCTTCTCAGAGTATGTTCAGGTACACAGCACATCCTAACCACAGGCTGGAGAAGAGGCAGATGGTGCTGTAGCCAGTTCCATGCTATTAGCCCGGCAACACAATAATTTCCCAAACAGCAAGCTTAAAAAACAAGCAACCAAGCAAGCAAGAAGGACAACAAAAATTAAAATACCCCTCTCCCTCAAAACCAAACAAAAACCTCTCCACCCATCACTAAGAAATAGCTGAACTTTCAATGAAGCTACTAACTTGAGTCTTCCTTCACTTTCATTTTGTGAACAGTATATGCATTTAAGGTGTTTTCAGCTGATAATTTGAACAAAAGTGATGAGATGCAGTACATCAGGTTAAAAAAAGTAGATGTTTGTGTTTGTCAATACTGACAAATGCAACTCAAGGAAGACAAAGGGTAGTCTTATAAATTAGCAAAGGGTAAACATACTTTCTGGAACAAAGAAAAGGATTATTTCTGTTCTGAGATGGGCCTCAGATGTGCTGTCAGCAGTAAAAGTCCCAGGCTTAAAAATTAATTGTGCCTACTTAAGCAAGAAAAAACAAGAACAGAGAAGAGTTGACTTCCATGAAAATAAGAACGGGCAGATATATTTGAAGGGATTAGCAATATCAATATGTTACCTGAAAACATAGTGTCATCCTCAGAAATATCAATGTCTTCAAAATCCAAAGTGAAGGACCTGAAGGCAAATTTATATCTGTAAAGATCCTCCTTGTCTAATACAGATTTGATCAAATACCAAAATGCATTATTGAAAACCTAAAATCAGAAAGAGGAAAAGCATTCAAAGAATGATTCATTTTTAAAGACTGATTTATACAGCTTCTCATTATTGTTTCAAAAACGGTTCCCCTCTTCTCTTACCATGTATAAATGAAGTCTTAAACTTCATCTAACACATACTTTATCTGAAAATTAATCCCAACTGCAGGACTACAATGCTTCAAGACAACAATCAAGAGAAAACCTGTTTCATGCCTGGCTTATAAAAATAAGAAAATATGACTTATGCTACAGTGTGTTTATCACCCAAAAACATTCTACCAGTTTATGTGTAGGGGGTTGTGGCCTCATACCAGAAGAAAGAAGAACATATAATAATTGCTATCATGACAATGGGACTTCTAAACTCAAGGTTGGAGAACAGAGACTGTTAACTGAATGGGAATGCTTTCTAGATTAGGAGGTGCCACAGCATGGGAAGATTTGGCTCTATTTTTATTCTTTGACATATTGATGTTCTTTAAAGATCAGAAATCCAGTCTCTTCCTCCCCCACTCCTAGTAGATGGGAATTTTAGAGTGTTTTTCAGAACTTGTTTCATAATCCGAGTTGAAGAATTTACTGCAAAAGACATGATTTTTCTCTTTCATTGTCCTTAGTTTCAGAATTTTCTGCTTTCTGGAAACATCTTATGTATTTTAATACTAATAAACACCTCCTTTCTTTTTCAATTTGTAAGACTAGGGAAGAAAGAATATAGTAGATTCTTTCTTGCATTCAGAATAATTTTTCACTGTTTGTATTAAAGATACATAATTTCCATATTTTCATTCCTGAATCACTGTCAGATCAGCACCTTTCATTTATCCAATTTCTGTCTTTTTATTCTTTTTCAGCTATACATTGGTCTTCTTAGAGGGAGGGAGATGAAGAGACATGCGTGTTTATGACTACTGAATTTTTCTTAAGGTCTCTAAGTTTTGCACATATTTTATATGAGCATATGCATTTAAAATTTGTATATTCCATTCCTGAGTTCAAACCAATTTTTTTTTTCCTGGTGGACTTGGCATGAAAATTACCTCTTTTACAAGTGGTGCACCTGTAATCATTCTTTATTAATTCTGTTGTTTTGCTGAATTTTAGCCTGGTGTCAAGCCCATGTATAAAAGTGCTAGCTTAGGTGTTCTAATTTTTAATATCAGTGGTTATAAAAATATTTAACCCTTTCTTCTATTCACTCTTCTAAACTACACAGTCGAAACTGTGTGAGCTTTCTAGTACTTTGATGAAAATAAATGAATGTGGAATGTATGAGCTACTGACTGTAGAAAAATCAAGTTATAGCAATATTATCAACATTTGCATACACACAAAAATTAGTGTATCTTCTATAAAAATTATTGTTGTGATCTTTTTATAATATTGGAAAGCTATAGCATAGAGATCTACAGAAAAGTGTAATGTTTTCATCATGTATCTTTATCATACATACAGAGCGGAAAAGTTAAGTAAGAATGCTGCAGTTTCAAGAAATAAAGAAAATCAACTAAAAATACTGTGAACGAAAGAACTCATTACTGCCTTCATAAATATAAGCTGTAATAATGTTTTCCTGCTCCATCAACATTAGGCACAGAAAGGGGCCATTAGACTTTTCTGCATTTCAGGTAGTATCTTTTAAATTCAAAATGAAGCTGTAGTATAAAAACAGCTCATGGTTTCTGCCCCAAAGTATGCTAAACTAGATTGACAAAAATAGACTCAGTTTAGAATATGCTACTCTGTGCACATTGAAATTTTTCTTATTAAAAGAAGATAATTATCGTACAGTTGCAAGTTATGCCATTTGGGCTTACACTTTATAATGAATGCCACATTCAGAGCATGCAGGTGGTCCTTATTAAATGCACAGTCATTGTTTTGAATAGAGTAATGAGAATGTTAAGCAGTTATCCAGCTTCTGTAGCTTTTAGATATGCATTCATTAAAATTGTTTGTTCACCTTGATGTTTTCTTTAGCCGTTTTAGTACCATGTAGGCCAGGAGGACAATGAGCTACTTCCAATTCCTTCAAGGCTTTAGGAAGCTCATCCTTATTGCTGAAATTATTTATCACATTTCCAACAGCTTTCAGGATAGTTGTAGCCTGTTCTATAAATCGACAGCTCTCCTGAGGGGAGAGAATAAACCAACCATTGTTAGAAAGATTGCTTTAAGATTTTCTTTTGTTTTCTTTCTGGACTATGACAGAATACAAGCTTTCTTTCTGTGATGAAGTAAAAAATTTTCCTGAATTTTTGCAGTTGTTATTATAAACTGTAAAATCAATTACATCTCTGATATTCAAAAGCACATAAAATTCTCACTGATTTTAGCTAGTGAAATAAATAACAGGCACCACAAGACATATCTATTCATTATTTTATTTTTTCCTATATTATTAGTCCTAGGAAATTTAATCAAAAGTAAGATCCATATAGAGACTTTCTACTGCAGTGATAATAAGACTGTCAGCTGTAGTGCTCAGCATCTTCTGTTATAAAAGGACAAATTAGTATTTGTATCCTGCTGAAAATAATGATCAAATATATGCTGCCTAAAGCACCATTAATCTTCATCAGGATTTCTGTGTAAGAATGTGGACACTTTCCTGCAAATGAGAGTCTGCAGAGAAATTGCTGTCTTCAAAAAGAAGTGCAGAGAAGACCCAAGGATAAAATTCTGCTTTATTTTCTTGATGATAAATAGCTTTTCATCCAAAAATTGAAGGCAAGGGGATAGTAAGTCACAAGGTATTTTTAATGCCCCAAACTTCTTATATTTAAATTACATTCTTTACTACAATAAATGTGATAAATTTGCACAAGCTGTTCTAGTGCTCTATTATTAGGACCCAGAATCTACACTCTTATGTAAATTTGCTGTTGCCTTTTCAAACACTTTTGCACAAATGTTCTCTAGAAACTCTATTCCCTCCCCTCAGGGACCTCAACAAATATTTGGTCCTACTGCTTGCTAAAGAAACCTTGAAAATATGGATGACAGTGGTATCTCTCTGGATCATGGACAATGAAGAACAAAAGCTGTAGTAATTTCTCCCCTGGGCCTCTTATCTCAGCTATGAAAAGCTGTTTGGTTAAATTGCTCATTTTAGATGTAAAAGCTGCTCTGGGACCCGGTGAGTAATATGCGATCTCACGGGACAAAACATACTTTACGGATGTGAGAATTTATTTAATAGGCAGGTATTTTTTAATACTAATTAATATTTATACATGTATTGTATGACACGCCTCAAAAAGCGAGCTATGCCCTACTGTGAAATAAGTATTTCAACAAGAGTGTTTTTGATATTTTATGCTGCTCTTTCTGTTGCCCTTTCTTGGTTTTAAAACTAAAAGCCAGACACGGTTAAGGGAGGAAGGGGTTTTACTTCGGTATTTATTTAAGGATCTTTAGGTGAATCACATGGTCCAGGTGGAGTGCGCCGAAATGCACACTGGAGTGCACACACACGATAAATCGCGTATACAACTTACAGGCCTTGCAAATTAGCATATCTATCAAAGATTCTCCAATGAGAGACTTGAATGAATCCCCCCATTCTGAGGAATCTCCCCCCTGGATGGGCCTATCTTAGTTTACAGAATGTGTTCTAGAGAGGACTTTGGTGTCTGGGGCTTTCTGACCCTTAGAAGCGAGGCTTCTGGGATGTTTGGTCTCCTGGCTTAACAGAACATGGGGTATCAGACTTAGGGAATTACAAGTATGTGGGTTAAAAGCACTAAGGACATATAAAACCTATATAAAAGGCTATATAAAGGGGTATATAAAAAAGGCAATAAATCATCACGGCGTCACTCCTATGTAAACCACAATACTACCCAATGCTAACTTATGTATTTATGTAAGATAACTTTTGCAATATGCATCCAGTACCTGTTGTGCTGTAACACACGTATCTTTAATGCCCTTATCAATTTCATACTAAAATTAATACCATACCATTGAATATAATAACTCTAAATGGAAATCCAATACTACTTCACTTTAATTAATATTCAGAAAAACTGTTATCACAATGTTTGATTAGTCATTATGCATACCTTCTGAAGAGCTGGCATCACAGCATCCTCTTCTCCAAAGACACATGGCACCATGGTACACAGATGAATGTGGTGCCCTATGGGACAACTTACAGTGAAGAGCAGTATGTGTCGCCTATAAGCAAGAAAACAAAACCAACCAACTTTTTTTTTAAATTCCAGCAATTCTTAAGATTTTTTTTCCATGCATTTGGTAATGTCATTGTCAGAACTGCATTTAGCTAGAGAAGCTTGTCCAGGCCACAGCTTAAAAGTGTTAACCAGAGATCCAGCAGTGAGCGTAAGAAAGGAGAGTTAATGCCGCACACACACACTGGCATTTTTTAATTACATCTTCTTTTGACTGAAATTTAAACGCCCCCTAGCCACTAACAGACAGTGGGAAGAGAATGCCTTCCATGCTTACGAAGTGACTTCCCTTTTGGAATGAAATGGGGAAGTGGTCAATAAGCCCATTTGCATTCCACGCCTTTTGTAAATTAAATCTGATTGAAAGCCTCCTGTCTCTGACTGGAGTAGAGAGAATCAAAGGTGGGAAGCTTATAAATTTGAGGTTATGATACCTCTGTTAGCTTTGAAATTTACAGGTGCAAAAAGATACACATTTTTGGCCTCCCTACAGTACAGAGAGATACAACTTTTAGAAACTACACTAAGAAAATACATGTGAATGCAGAACTAGATGTGAATGCAGTCTATTAACATAATAACAACTATTCCAGTTTTAGTCTGAATCAAAAAAAAAAAAGATTAAAGATCTTTGATTTAATTTCAGGGTGCTAGTATTGTGGTGTTTTCTTTCTATGCCTATTTATTTGACATCTTACTTAATCTTTTAAAAATACATTTTGTTTCATCTCTTTGAGATGAAACTGGTGATTTTCTCTTTTTGGAAAAGTAGAAGGCCTCAGCAAATTAGTCAGGAATGTTATGCTTATGACAAAACATGAAGATGTTGTTTTCCTGGTTTCCCTGGAAGAGTTTTCAGAAAATAACATATCAAGTGCTCTTGCTTTTTATCTATTTCTTTATTTAAACAACTAGCCAATTCCCCACACTGAATATTTAGTGTTACATGCAAAGAGAAAAAAATCATAAGCAGTATGTGAATGGGAACTAAGATATGCAAGACTTCATGGATAATGTCAGAATTTCTCCTGTCATGTTTCATAAATCCTGTTTCAAAGAAAGCATTGAAACCTCCTATGGTATCATCATGCTTTTACAGTTCCACTAAAAATGCTAATTCCTACATTTTTCTTGCTACCCCAGGGAACATTTCAAATCATTCTAGTTAGAAACACTTCTAAGTAGGAATTTGTAGGAATTTAAATCTTTTTTTTAGCAAGTCAGTGTGATTTTTCTAGTTAAATGCTCTTGAGTAAGAGTAAAGAACTCAAAATCTTTATACAAGTTTTGGTAAATTCACAGCAATTTGGCAGTCTTACCAAATCTTGTCTATCAACCAGTCTAATACTCCAAAAACTTTTGTTTTAGGAAATAAACTCTTACTGCGTTACTGTGTGAAGTAAACAATCATTTCAAGCCTTAGCTAAAGCATCAGGACAGAAATTAGGCCTCATACATACCCAACAGGAAGGTTTACCACAGTAGCCTTGGTTGCAGATGTATGCATCTTTAACACAAGCTCCCCAGGAGTCACAGATTTCCAAGAGAAACGTTCAACCCTCAGCACACCCGCTGAACATTTTTGTTTAGTACCTAGATTAAGAAAACAAAACAACAAAATACAAGCCACACAATATGGGGAGGGTGAATGACAATAACATTGAGACACACCTATGCAGAATCTGGAGCTACTTCACACTTATTAAAGTCTTCCTGTAGTCTTTGCTAACACGGAAAAAACCAGTCATTTAAAATGCATCGGCGGTAGAAAATATGGCTTATTTGTACTATTTGCTAGAAAGTAATGGTTAAAAAAATGTGTTACTAAGATGTATACATCAGACATCTTCCAAGTCACTTAAGGCTGCTGTAAAACTCCATAGAAATCCCTTCTGTCCGCATGCAAAGGAAGCAAACAGCCACAAAAAACTTATATTTATTTATATTTATAGCTTATAGTTTAACTATTCTAACAGAATGGTCAGTTTTGTTTTTTTAAGCTTTCTTTTGGTTCTCTCTACTCCACTCTAGATGCACTAAAATTACATCCATGTCCAACACTTAAACGTCTGATTAACCTAAGCCAACTACCATAAAATGCCTGAATTTTTTTCAGCTTTCCAGAATTCCATTCTATGTTTTTCATGAAATACAAGGGATTTTCATTTAAATCATTCAAGTTGCTAGATCTTGAAAAAGCCAAGCTTATTGTGAACCAGTTTAAAAATAATTTCAGAAATATACTTTGGTTATATTGCTGCTTTTGCTGCATTATGATCAGCTAAGGCATAAATTAGCTTGCAAGAGTGGAATCTGTAGAAAAGAAACTCCAAGAAACACAAGGAAATCCATTCCAGAAATATACAGACTAAAAGCTTCCAGCAAATCATAATAAACAGTAAAGGGAGAGATCCTTCCATGAAAATGTTCATCATGAATATGAAATAATGATGAAGTATTGCTTGAATATTAGTGTATTAAAATCAATTTGACTAGTCCAAACTATTGCTAAACTCTCAAACTGTGCCCAAGTACACGACAGACAAACACAACAGCACAAACATATTCAAGAATGGGAAAACAGAACATTAACATGTACTTTTCCATGTTGGCCTTACCTGCAGTAACATACCAGTGTACTAATGCCGAAAAGCTAACCAGGATTTCAATGGGCGTCAGACTGTCCACAAGTAAATAATAGAAGACTTCGTCATCAGTGGACTGTAGAGAAAAATGGACATTTGTTCATCTTTCATTTTCATTGAATGCCATCTGACTGGCCTTACACAAAGTAGGAGTAAGACTTCCGATATGGTGACCTTAGTTATGGTATGGGAAGTAAGCAATTAATTGTCACCATTTCTTCCAAGTTTCAGACATGTCATTTAAGCCCAGAGCCTCACGCTGCACGTATAATAATGCTCAGTTAAAAGCTAAAAGGAAACAGAACGGTTTTTAGCATGACAATATATCTACTTTTGTATTATATTCATCGTATGTACCTCAGTGTAGTAGTTGTACTTGGCAAACAACAATTAACAGAAGACCAAACATTTTATTTTGTGCTGCAACTTTCTGATTCAAATTAATTAAAGAAAGATTGAAAGAAATAAGTACTCTTTTAATTTGTAGATATAAGTGATCCTCCCTCATAAAGGGGTTTTTCTCCTACAAAACTCTATGGGGGCAATATCTTTCACTCTCAACTTTAATACATAATTCCTATGCCAATATTAGAAACTATAGAATGATTCTACTGTTCCTAGAAATTCTTCAAAATCTAATGGTGAATGAGCTTCTTTCTTCAGAACTGTTACAGTACAGGTCTTCCTGGATATTCCAGAGACGTATTAAGCCTTTTTTTTGTATTTTTATCTTCTTATCATATTATGAAAATGTTCTTTTATTAGCATGATACAGAATTTACCTAATACTGTAAACATCTCTTTTTCAATGTAAGAAATCAGAATGGTTTTACAGCAAAGGGTTAGGGTTTTTTTGGCACAAGAGCACACAGGCTTACATAGTCTTAATGCTGATTATGGCTTATGAAAGTACATCGTACAGTCATTAAGAAAAATTCTTATGATGTGATTACAGAGAGGTGGGAAATTGCAGGTCTACTACAATTATGAAGCATAATCCATGTAGTTAACCTTCTCAGGACAGGATTTTACATGAAGTTCACACCCGGAGTTTACATTTCCGTGCTCTACAATTACACTTCAGATACACTATATAATAAGAGCTGGAACAGGATATTCAAGCATGTTGAATAACCTTCTGATAATATGAATGACAGGTTTAAAGAAATTCCATTATTTCAATGTAACTAAAGAGTATTTCTAAATCCCTGCAACAGGATGCTGTAAATACCAAAATGACCTAGCATTTAAAGAGAAAATGGAGGGTTATGCTTAACAGAATCACAATTTGGATTTTAGGTGACAGGTGAAGATGAAGGAGAATTGAAAGGCAGATTCTGTAGCTGAATCATCATTAAATTCAATTTTGACATCAAATTGTTAAAGGTAGTTTTAAATCAAAATAAAGAGTGGATGGAGATCTGATTCACTATCAATTTTCTTTACAAAAGCCATTTTTTTGTTATTGGGTAGTGGCATTCCACAGCATTTTTTCTTAGTCTTAAACACATACACACACACACACACATATATATATAATGCTGAATATTTGCTTGCAAACATACATTTGTATTAACTATAGTAATCTTAATGCATTACTATTTTTCAGCAACAGCAGTTCTATGTGATCCACCAATATCCTTTAGGATATATGTAATATCTAACTATGTAAGACTTTGACAAAAAAAAAAGCACAATACAGTCATTTACCGTAAAACATGTCTTCTGATAATTATAAGCATATGTATGTGGCTTGTGGAAAACATACAGGTTCCTAAGAAGAAAATAAAATTGAAATATAACATATTACTGCAAGAAAATAATCAGTATAAATTACATAGTTTAGGTAAATGTCTATTTCATAGCAGAAGATATTAATTTTACTTTCATAAGTCAGCCTCCCAGCTATTTCTCAAAAATGGTTCAACATTTTTAGTTATTAAAAAGGTGAACAAAATTAATCTCCAGAGAAAGCAGCTGAAATTAATTTGCATATTTGCTGCATTTCTACACTTTTCCATTGGAGGTAACATGCTAGTATTACTCTAAAACTCCCATGCCCACCTAAAAATTACTGTAATAAAGTTTTATATAAAATGTAACTGTAAGGAAGGACTGTTTTATATATTTTATTAATGTTTTTTTCAGTTCTGTGCTGTTTGCAGACCTTCAGAAAGCTAAGTAGTTCCAGGCAACAATTTTTTCTGATTTTGATTGCACCAAGGGAGACATAATTGGCTTCAGCTTTAATTGAGGATGGAATCAGATGTGAACCAATGTTTTGATTACTCAAAAATTCCACAGGGATCCTGATCTACTGATGACATACCAATTCCTACGATGACTAAAATATTCCTCACTTCTCAAAGCTGATATGAACTATGAACATTCATCTTATTTTCACTGTATCTGAGATGCAGGTATGTCAGAGAAGGAAAAGCTTTCAACTGAACAGATGAGTAAAATGAAAATCTTAGGTGCCTAATTTCTTCTGAGGGATAAATTCTTCAAAGGTCAATCAAGATGCTCTGTCAACAGCTACTTTATCAGTTGAAAGTAAAACTCTCATCAGTTTATTTTCACTCTATCAGTGAAAATAAACTCTCACTCATTTAGAGATAAGAAACTGACAAATGTTTTATACCTTAATTAATATTAATATTGGTCTACAAAAGGTCAACAGTAACATTGGCTAACAAGTTAGAAAGTTCATATATCACATTCTCTCTGTATGACACTGTGAACAAGACTTTTAAAGGAAATTACATCTGCTTGTGATACTTTTTTTTCCTGAATGCCCTATCTTCCTGGACCTGGGACTACCTAAAAATAGCAGGCAAATCTTAACAAGGCCTAAAGTGATCTATGACTTTTTATTCCTAAAGTTCCTGTACTGCTGACTGGTATAAAAACCATACATTTGCCTTTAGAGAGTGAGCAGAGATTAATATCTGCTCAAGAAAACACTCATTTATGAAAATAGAAGCTTCAAAAAGAAATCTCAGTTACACATTCAAACAAAAAAAGAACTGGGTGAATTTTCTCTGATAAAATTACTTCCCTCAGCAATCTTAAATGTTCTAAAGGATATGTATTGATACCAGGCTCCTTAAATCTGAAAGGCAGAAGCTAAAGGTATGATGTTACAAGTACACCAGCTTTTTTTATGTTTTCAGAGGCATAAATGCCTTGGAATTATATTGAGAAGGGAGTGAGACAAAACACCTAGCTGATCAAGCAAAGCTATGCTGATGGCAACAGACTTCAACAACCTTTTTTTCCTCTTTAGAATCATGTTGTTCTAATGCAGACTGTGTCTGCCCAGTGCCTCACGGGTTGTAAAAGGACCTAATGGCCGCAACACTCCATGACCTGCAGTCTTCCACCCCAGCTGCAGTCTGACAGCTGCTTTATGGAGCTGGTGGTTGTGTCCTCCACTCTGTTCTGGAGGACACACCCAAGGCAGAGAGCAGGGCTGCAGCTACAGACCCACTGTCAACAGGGACAGTAAGACTGGTCTGAAGAGTAGCCTTGAAGCCACCCTGAAAGGCAGGATAGTTATACAAAGAAGATCTGTTAAGAAGATAAAATTTTTATATAGTCATGTTTTGAATTTTACCATTGTTATACTGTATAATATGTGGAATAAAACCCAAACCCTCTATTCCTTACTGGAAACAAATACAGAAGTCTTCAAAGCTAATCCAGGTTTCCCAGGAAACTGAAGTATTTTCTGACTCTGTTTCGTCCTTTGATTTAGCCTCTGTCTGGCTCTTCATATCAGTATCAGCTGTTTCTGACATTTGTTTTGCATCTGAATTGATATTCTCAGATAATTCTTCTGCAAAGATAAAAAGACACACAGAGCCAATACAGGGACAACATGCAAGTTAAAGTTGTATCATTCTTAAAAATTATCCTAAAATTACGTGGAAATTATCCATACATCAGTTATTATGCATACAGTTTAAAACTAAAAGCAATCCCACTAACCTAAAGAGCTTAGTGATTGAAACAACTCTATATGGAAATTTAGTGTTTGCGTCTGCAACTGCTTACGTAGTCTGCCTCAATAAACCACCACGTATTCAGCTGTGCCCTAGAATCTTCAATATCAGCTTGTTAGGTACTCATTTATATGAATTCTGCAAACCTAAATTCGTCTATATAAAGAAAAATACATCCCCTTGTCCAAAGACCCTATTCAGTGAAAGGCTAATGAGGCAGTATTTTACAGCCCACAGAAAACAATACACAGAAATGTGGAGGACACAAAGACGTAGCCTTGCCTCTGGTACTTGGTACCCCTATGATGCTACTCACACAAACCAATCTACTTCTAAACAGAAGCAGATTTGAACTAGATTACATGAATTTTCTTGTACGAAAATCAGAACTAACGTCAGATTCATACCAAAATATAAACACAGACATTTGTAGACAGATTTTGCAATCACTCAGTAACTTTTTGTGTTGTAATGTAACTTTCTCTGCATTTATTCTGTGAGATTCATATAAATATTTACTGAAAATGTTTGACTTGGCCGAGAAAAAGTTTCGAGAATAGCTCAACAACTGAGAATAGAAAAACTGAACAGCTATTAATTCAGAATGCTTGCTGAGGAAAAAGATGAGGTAATATTCAAACATAAGGTATAACAAATGAGAAAGCTGTTAGACACACACATAATTTATATTTAAATGTGCTTTATAATATTTCATTATCACCAAGACACACAGAGCTAATGTGTGGCTCTAAATTAGTTTGCAACTATCTTTCAAGAACTGAAAGAAATGCGAAATAAGGAAAGGCACCAAAGGCCTTTTTCCTTTCTTTCAACTATGGAAAAACTACCTAAAAGCTGAAAAATCTAGACTTTTTCTTCAATTTAACAACATGGGTGTTAGGCTTCTGGTAAAATAACCACCGTGCTCTTATTTTTAAGAGCCTTTTATTTTTCTGACCAAATCCTTCAAACATTCAAAGTAATTTAAAAAATGAGGTATTCATTTTGAAAAAAAATTGAATACTCTTCAAATAGTGAGGTAAAACACATTTTAAAGGAACATTCATTAAAATGAAAACTGGTTTTCAGTTCTTTCTTTTTGCCATTTTTTTCAGAAAAAAAAAGAAAACTATAATTCACAGTTCATAAAAAAGAGCTCTGTGTACAAAATCCACTGTATTTTCCTGGAGAGTAACTTATGAGAAGTGTTTGAATTTTTCTGAATACCAAACTGAAGATTTTACTCTATGTAATTATACATTACCAGTTCTTTGAAACCTTCTCCTGTAAAACCAACACCCATATATAAGTAAGACTGCTGATATGCGTACAAGAGGATTAACACTGATGCCAAACAACATGGGAATGGCAGAAGTCTGACTATAAATTCCACACACATTTACCTTTACTGGGTAACTCTGCATTTTGTTGGCACAAGGAGATGGTCTCCTATACAGTGAAAAAGCAAAACAAGAAAAAGTAATGATGGTGATTATAATCTTGCATTATTTTGTTAGAGAAAATACCTGATCTTGGGGCAGTCCTTCCAGAGACAGAGGAGCAAGCTGGTACGTTATCATCATGAGTTTGGGCTGGTTTTTTTTAAAGGAAAAATAAAAGTAGCAAATTTCATTGTAATACCTACATACATATCACCAACAGACAGATTGATGTTTTTCTTGAGAAGTATATGTGCTCTGGAGTCTGAGATAAAAGCTGTTTCAGATACCTACCACTCCACTATTAAAACAATGTTCTTTGATATTACTTGTTTTTGAAAAAAAAGTAAGATTTATTCTAAGAACTAATACTCCTATTCTACAACCAAATCCATTTTTTTCTGCTTCCATTCTTGAAAAATATATGGAGGGCTCCTTTTCCAACAAGCGTTTCTTGCTGTGCAAGTGACAGTACACAACTGTCATTAACAACAGCATTCTTGATTACAATAGCATCTTTTGTTTTCTATCACTGTATAAATAAAAAGTAGCCTCTTTTTTAATGTTTTTGGCAAAGAAGTTTATCCTGGTCAACCCCAGCTCCAAGCTAGAATTGCTGAACTAATATGAATGCAATATAGCTGCTTACACTTGAAGTTCAAATGAAGTTAACCAGCCTTTCAGAAAGTCCATTCATTAAATTTATAAAGACAGGGTCCTTGTCTTTGAGAGATTAAAATCTTTGATTTAAAAACATGTGCCTAGTTATCCTTCCTTCTGACTGCCCTCTAGTCTGCAGTATGACATAACACTGAAAAAGAGTCACTTCCACATCTTTTTTTTTCTTTAATGAGGTTGAGCAGGAGAAAGAGATTGCACAGTTTTCAGTTTACTTCCTATTTGAATGTGGTAATATCAATGGCTTAGCTGGACTAGCTTTGCCTTTGCAAAGACAAATATTAAAGGCTAAAAAGGCAATTACAAACAAATTTGCAAGCTTCCTTTCATACCAGGTCTTCCTTTACCTAGATTTGTCATCCTTCTCCCCACCCAAACTCCTCATCTATACCCTCATATATATTTACATGTGTCAAAGGTGCTGATGCTGAAGCTGGTAGCATTGACCTGGGCAGAAGTTGGACAATCACGGTAATTTTCTGTTCTGCATTTCAAAGAGGAGCTGTGGGAGCTGTGCTGACCTCGAACTACTTTTATGCTTTTTCAGTACAATGAAGAAATATACTTTGAGGGGCAGATTGACATAATTTAGAGAGTCTGAGTTAGACTGGATGGCAGGTCACAACAGTACCTAAATCTTGCACAAGGTCATTGTGCTGGAAATCCAGGTCTATCTCAACCCTCCTATTACAGACTACCCTGCATACATTATGTGAAGGGACCTTTGAATGCTTCCTTAGAGGAAAACCTAATGGTTTTCTACTTTTAATTTCTAGCTGCAGTAAAAGTCTTCTTGCAGCATTTTACAGAATCTCTGTGGGCTCAGGACATGAGAACAGGCTCAGGAATCTCACCTCTGGCAAAATTTTAGGTGTTTGATGTTTTCTGAATTAACAAAGGAAAGAGCTGAGCAAGTGAACTACAGATTTAAGAGTCTCTATCCCAAAACTGGAAGCAGGAATTAATTTAATACACACAGTTTAACTGTAATATTGTTTATTAAGCAAATTTGGAACTCCCATTTTTGCACAGCACAAATCTGAAATTCCATTCCAAATCTGTTATGGGTTTTTCTTAAATGTTCATGAGTGAAAGATGGGGACAGATCTGATATTAAGAGCAATTAAGGGAAAAATTAAGACTGCTGAAGTCATTAACACTTGGGTTAAGAATTTAGTAATCGAAATATATTGCATTTTACAGGGTTTTTTCAGATTAATTTCTTGTTTTACTAGAGCAAATTAGCTGAAAAGGGACACAATAGGATCTTGCAAATACCCATATTCTTCAGCTCCTGTTTCCAGAATTCTGTACACACAACTCTTCAAAACCAGTCAAGCTGTGATCATTTGTCATGTCACATTGATAGTCATGTCTCAAAATATGAATCTGAAAAGTCACATGGACTATCTCTTCCCTTTAAACTGTGACTTCAGAAGAACACATGTACAGAGCTGTCAAAGTTCTGCATGTGAGCCTACAACTTCCAAGATTCCAATATTGCCAAACTTCTTGCAGGAGTCCCAGGATTTACTAAACAGATATATGTCAGCTGTACAATTTATTGAGTTTCTTCTCAGAAATCCTGGGCATGTCCAAAATCTAAAAAGTATGAGATCTACTGTATAAGCCTTGGAGACTGCAACGTCTGTACAAGTCTAGCACTTTCTGCCCAACATCCTGTTCATGGACAGTACACATGATCCACGTTTCCAGTACAGACATGAGGTAGCTTAATTTAGAGCTACTTTGTCGGTACTAACAGTTGGCAGCAGGAAAGCCTGGAGAGATACAGAAAATCCTCAAAAATTGAGTCAACAGAATTTCCAGTAAAGAAGGAGAATGTGCCCTGGAAAATCTGGATGCTCAGTAACTTTACCCAGTCTGAGCTGTGAAACCAGTCTAACCACAGCTGTGTAGAGACATCCATAGGCTCATTTAGTCAGTTTTTGAAGCACAAACATAACATGGTCAAAAACTGTCTGCTTTTCTAATGGTAGAGGATGTGTTTGCCTCCCTAATCCCCACTGATATGGAGATAACTGGAATGTCAAGGAGGTTCTCATCCTTTTATACTATTGCCTCATGTACCGTGCCTAAGACATTGACACAGAAAGAGAAAATAAAGGCATTTTTCCTCCTTAATGAACACACATTGCCAGAAAAGTCAGCTCTGCTGCCACAGTATCTGATACAGAAAAAAATTAGATAAGACTTTGATCCAGCTATGAAATATGGAATGATGCACACAGATTCTGGGAGAAATACTTATTGTTCTTCCTTCAATGACTGAAAAATCTTAATGAAAAATTGTGAGGAAAACTCTGCAGTTAACTTAAAAATCTAATTTATCATCTATTATGTTTCATAATCACTAATGCATATTTGTAAAAATAATGGCAATTCATATATTTATAGCTATCTTGTTACTTTCAAGGATACATTCATATTTTTAAGCCTCCTAACATTAGCAATATTTTTATTTTAATCAAATCTACCAAATAATATGTTTTAAAATTTTTCTTGTACTCTTATAAAAACAGCAGCCTTTTTTACTGTAGAAATGATGCATGGCAAAACTTAACACACCAGTTTTTCTGTGAAAAATACAAGTCTTCAAAAAATAAGCTCTCTGGATATAACTGCAGGTAAGGAATAAAGTTTCAGGTACTCTATTTTTAAGATTAAAAATCTATTTCAAATACTTCAAAATGACAAAGATGACTAAAATATTTCTTAAGATTTAACCATGTATTAAATTTCAAGGTTTGATGTTGACCTGAGAGTTATATCATTAAAGGGTTTTGCATCTAAAGTCATTTGGACACAGTCTTTCTTTATTCCTCTGTCACTGTGTTTACTAAATGGAATATCAGTTGTCATTTTATCTGTGATGTGAGAGAAGGTAACAGAGGTGGGTTTTGAAAAGAAGGCAATGTTACAAAAGAACAAACATCTGCAAAGCTGTGCACAAACTGAGGTACAGAATTAGCTTAAAAATACTGGATTACCAACTTAGCATGTCTTTTATTCAGTCTCTAATGTTGAAGCTGCCCAATATGTATGTGCAAGTAGGTAATTGTGGGCCCATCAAAGTGTCTCTATACCACGAATGTCTAAATGCCTCAAGTCCCTCTTCCAATTAATGTACTTCGTATGTCATGTGTAATTCTTTCCTGAAAATAATAAGCATTTTTCAAAATGATAAAACTTGTAAAGAAAATAGATTTTTTAAATTTTCTACCTAGCCTTCCTGTTGACTCAATACCGATTCACTACACTTAAGAAATACAACACAAGAAGGATTAGAGTGAAAAGGAGAAAAAGCTTATTAGGACACAACAGTCTGTAATGTTTATGTGGAACATGAAAAGAGCACACAACAGAGCATGCAAATTAAATAAACTCGTATCAGCTGCACAGCAGAAGGTAAGACTGAGTTCGAATATATAAATGGACAGACTGAAATAAGAAAAATGAAGGAAACACGAACATTAAAGAACAAGTTTATTGTGTTTGAGTCACTGGGAGTGAGTGGAGACTTTAACACTTTTGCTCTAGAAATTGGCATTGCCAGGGAGCTTGACACTGAAGAAGCCACAGAGAAATATGAGTGTTCTGCTTAGGATGTAAAACATAGCAATCAGGTCAGTGTATTAAAATATCTAGTAGCCATTGCACATACTGATGGTAAACACATTTAGATTAGATTTTCTTGCTTTGCATTTTCTCAAATAGAACACATAGAGCTTTATTCTCAATGGAACTGGAGATAACTTCTATCAAAAAATTCATCATGATGAAGAATATTCAAGTAGGCTTTTGAATGGTAGATCTACAAGGAAACATTACTCCAGGATAATCTTTTTCTCAGAAGCATTTGACAAAATTACTGTTGCATAAAACTGCAAGGCTGTGGAATTTACATATGATGACTGTTTCGGTTTTTTTCCTGGCCACAAAGTACTTTCACCTGTATTTCAATGTGTCCTACACTTATAAATTACTTAGTTTCCTACCGAACAAGAATAAAAGAGAGCCTCTCCGTTAAAGAATTTGGCCCTGTGTTATGGAGTTTTTTAAAAAAATTAACAAAATGCATTGTCTTAAAACCAGTGATTCAAGATCAATTTAACTACTAAAAATAGGTATTTTAAAATATTTTTTCCTAATGAAAATCCCAAAAGCTTTCAGGACTGTAAAATCAGTGAATGGGAAAGTCAGAGGGAAAAAAAAAGTTTGAAAAATTAAATAATAAAGCATTTCTGGTTTTTGGCATGAGTACTTTGGGGACATGAGGGATAACGGCATGTCTTTCAACTTCATATTTTTCAAAGAAGGTACATCCAGCTCCCAGAATTTTGTCTTTCATGTATCACTAGTCTCTGTTTCTGTGACAACAGACCTTAGGCACAGTGAATCAGATATTCAGTAATGTTACTTCATGCAGTTTATATTGGAGTGAATTGAGATATGCCAATTTAAACTTGCCGAGCATCTGGCACAGCAGCTGACTGAATTTCAGTCAGCTTAAAGCATAAAACTGCTGTATCCCAAAGATTTACCAAATCTGTATCAAAGGTTTTAAAGCAGATGTCTCCTGACTAGCAATCACACAGTTTAAAATGGAGAAAAAGTTATTCACATTCAGTATATTACAATACAAAAATCTAAAAATTAGCAAAAACCTAGTGAATTTGGGATAACAAAGTTTCTCTTTCAGTGTTTTTTTAATCACTAATTGATTTGTTTTTTAAAAGTATATATTGTTGTTTCAAGTTTTAAAGCTACAGAAAGCAAGCTCTCCCATTATGAATTTGACAGAGGCATCCACATAGTTTTGCTGATGAAAAGATTTAATATGTGAAAAAAAGAAGATTGTTCTTCAAGTTAAAAACCATTTCCTTTTCCAATCTGTAAAAACGAAGTTCTACTTGCATGCTTTAGCTATTAAGAGGCATAGCTGTTTTTCAGCTGAGGTTTAAATTAAGGCAAAAGTTCATGTACAAGTCAATTAGCTGCTCAAAACTTCTTACGTTTCATGTCTGAATCAGATTGCCCTCAGCCTACATCACATTCAGGTCTTCTTCCAACCATTCCAATTTTATCAGTGTCTCTCTTTCATGTATTTTCATACTTGCCCTTGTCTCTCCTTGACAGCATGTCCTACTGTGATAGATCAGCCTTCTAAATCACTCTTGGATGAGGGGAGACAATCTAAGGGATGTTTCACACTGCTTTGATGCTTCCAGCACATAAACTTCTATTAATTTGCAACTAACCAAATCTGTATTTGTACACCTAGAAACTGAAGTAACGAAAGCAATAATTATGATATACTATAAGATGCTACTTACAGCTCCTTTTTACCCTGCTGCTTTTGTAATGATTTTGGCATGATGCCATTATTAAAAAGACTTTTAAATGTAAAGTACTACTGAAGTACTAATTAGGCTATTGTTTATAAAATGTACACAAAATACTGAATAGCTAAATATATCACAGAATCACAGATCACAGATATATTCTATTGTAAAGTATTCTTCTTCACTGCAGAATTGCCTTATTTTAAAATCATTAAATCCACTAGTGATATCCACACATGTACATTATGTAAACACACAGTATAGATATAGATCTGAAATATAAAAAGGTATGAGTGTACTCTGCAGAGGAAACATAAATAGGCACTCTAAAAATTACATAGAAAATTACTTCCCATTCATTTCAAAATTTACCAAAATAAATTTTGCTTTCTTTGTTCATGAAGGTCATGAACTATCCCTATTAGTATGTCATTTGTCTTCAAACACTTTTTTTAACCCTACAGACAGTCACTATTCACTAACGAAATACCATAAATGTTATCCCCAAGTATATTCATCAGTTTTTCCCAAAAAATAACAACAGAGATTTTAAAACAATTAGGTCACCTTTACTGCTGGACTGCGTGGATAAGGACTTGGTTGCTGTTCTACCTTTACACAGCACTATGGATGAATATATTTTGTAAGTTATTTTCTATATTGTAATGACATGGAATTTAACATATACGGAAGAAGTACTCACTCTTTATTCAGGAGAGAAAACAAATATAGTGGGACGAACTGTAGCAAACATTTACAAATTGAAATATCACCTTCCCCAAAATATAATTGGATTATTGAATCAGATCCAGATTTTGAGTATAGCATCATTGAAAGCACTTGTATATTGCCTGGACTGCTTTTCCCCTGAATTTTCTTAAAGCCAAAGAGAAATGCTATCAAATGGTCTTCTGAGTAGCGTTTGCTTCAGTAAGTATGAAATTGAAGAGATGCTGGCACTGCCACATGTGTTTCTTTGTAGGCAATGAGCAAATTAAATAACTTCAGTGTAGCTCTGTTTGTTTGTTTTAAGTGAGTATTTAAGTCTCTATTTCTTTATGTTGCCAATTATTTCCCTATATGACATATTTTTTCTTGAAATGTATTGTTCAGAAACTCTTTGAAAGTATCATTTTTTCTCTGTTAAGCAAGTAAGATTTAAACATTAGAAGGAGCATTTTGTTAAAGATTTATCTAAAAGCAGATTTTGGTAGCCTGTACACATTCCAATTTAAAATCAGAAACAAGAAAAAAAAATCAGTTATTACAAAAGTCAGTAATTACAACTCCCCAAAGTCATCCTAGTAATGTTTTATTAAACTTAGGTAAGATTCATCTTATCTATCTTGGATGACTTCTATCTAGCAACTGGCATTGGCTTGGGTGGTTCGAGCCAACTCGTAGGCAGTGCTGCATGTAGCGAACCTGTGTGGAGGAATGTCATTCTCTCACAGAGTTGCACAGGAAGCCTGAGGGGTTAAATCATGGCTGAGGATTCCTTTAGAAGGCAGAGCTTCTCAAATTTAAGAGCAGGCCCACTGAGCAGTGAAGCCTTAACTCTTTCTCTAGATCTCGCCAGAAGTCTTTCCATTCAGTCCGAAATGAGGATGCCATTTTAAGGCATGCTTTTATAAAGTTTACATTTTTCTAGTCACATGCTTTCACTGTAGCTGAAATAAACTAATCATAATATAAACTAAGATTTATTTAAAAAACTGCAGACTATCTTCTTAACATACTCCAATCAAAAGGATTTTAAAGAGCAAAACCAAGATCGTGTTAGCAATAGAACTTTTAGAATCTGAGGAAAAATCATAAAAAAGAAAGTTAAAGGAAAAGGTATTAAGAAAGATTTCCCATCCAATACACATCAATATAACTATAGAGTGGAAAAAGTAGGGAAGTTACTTAAAAAGCAACAGAAAAAAGCTTTCTGAAATGTCTTTGAAAACATTTATTTCAGTATTAAATATTTTCTATTTTGTCTTTCGTTATCCTTTGTAATAGAAAAATAGGTCAAGGTAAAAAAAACAGAAATATTATTACCTGAGAATAGTCTTCTGCATTTGAGTGTCTCCCATTTTGATTCACATCCCCATTACTGTCACTTTCATTTTCATCAGTTTCAGTAACAGAAGTGAGATTGGATACAGAATGAAATCCTTTTTTGAGGGTAGACTGTGGAAAGTGGCTAAATAAAAAAAGAAAACTCAAACAATTTAATCCACACATTTTCTTCCAAATGACAGTCTTCATAACTATTCTTAACAGAATTTTGTCAAAATAATTTGTGTCTCCTGTATTTTGAGAGATTCCTAGGGCAGCACAGAATCCATATCTTCATATATTTCTTGTCATTACTGGCTTGGCACTACATACAAACCTTTGATAGAAAGACCTCTTAACCAGCCCTAAAAAAGGCAAAACCCAAGCCAGCTGAAAACTAGATGACAATGCCAAAAATGAATAAATTACTATGGCCCCTAGACAAGAAAAAATACTACTTGAATGGAGGTAAGGCAAAAAAATAAAATGTTCTGTGTCAGAATACTTTTCGTCTTTTCCCTCAAATGGGTCTCCATAGCTACCAGACAGCTAAAAGACGGGATAACCAAGGAAACCTGTGCAGGCCTGTTCTGGTCCTGATCACTGATTTCACTGGAGGCAGAAGTAAAAACTAATGGAAATATAAGTAACTCTTTGCTTGTTAAGTAAACTAGAAGAACAAGACCAAAACAATTTTGCATACATGCCAATTAGACTTAAGTGTGTAATTGTGTTATTACAGCGAAAAAGAACAAATTAAAATCTTAGAATGTGTTATCTAGCCCCTTTTTTAAGGACTGAGATAATGAAAGATCAAGATCTTTTGCAGCAACAGTCACAATTATCTTGCCTTTGAGTGTTTCAAAATATTTTATTAGAATACAAGGAAGAGATAAAAAACTTTCAGTCCCAACTGTGTACCTCAGTCCCTTATCTTATTTACACAGCTATATTACTTTAATGAAATGTTAATACCTGCTATATATTTTTGGCGACTACCTGTTGATTAAATCAAAAAGATTAAATTAGCTAATTGTCATGGAAACTTAGCACATTAAATAAACTATCCTTCCCCAAATGGGGTAAGTTGACCATGAAGCAATCTATCAAATCTGAAAAAACAACATAAAATCTGTTAACATGCAAACATTTCAACATCTTCATTATTAATCTCTAATTCCTTTGATAGCCTGTTAATTGCTTAGAACATTATAATGTATTTCTACTCCCACTGTTTGAAAACAAACAGTAATTAAATACTTTTAACTAACAAAAGGCAACTGTATCAGCAAAAAAATTACATTCCCAGAATATTCCAAGGTCACTTCTTCCATGGACAAATGCTGCTGTTAAAAAAAAAAAAATTAAAATGTCTAACTGGTTAATTATCAGTCCATCCAATTATGATGATCAAAATGCAGAACCTGCCACATACGTAATTTAGTCAGTTTACTTAGAGATGTACTTAACAAAAGGTGTACACACCCTAAGAAAATACACAGATTTCCAACAATTTACAGCCTGTTGCTGGACTCAAGAAAAGACGTATCCTCCAAAATGACATAAACCTTATGGTGTACACTGGGTATAAGATACATTCAATGCTTCATGAAAGAAGCTCAGTTGTAATAAAAGAGGCAGGATTAATAATTCTAGAACTTGTCTACTGAATGTTCACATCATAAGCTGAAGCCTGAAAGAAATGCATTATGCAGTGGGTCACAGGAAAAAAAAACATGCCTCTGATACACGTTATGGTAATCTTTCTTTTCTTTTCAGGGAGCAAGTACTATGCTGAGCAAGGAACATTAACTAGAAGTCATGTATACCAATTTCTGAAACTTCTCTAAGACACCCTGTATAAAAACTCTGGTTTTCAAGGGTTTATAGAACTTCCAAACAGTCTTTAACACAAGGCATTTATACAAAGCTGTATTTTGACTGTGAGCTTCTTCACCTGCACTCTCAGGCTTGTTGTAACAACTACCATGAACAGAGAACAGCCTCTTATATTCAAAAATGTTAAGTGTTCCATATTCAAATTGTGATGCCCATGAAAACACTGACTGGCTAGTAAACTATTTCCTTGTTATGTGTAAGAATTAAAAAAGACCAGTAGTTTGAGGAAAAATTTGAAATACATCAAAGAATATTCGTACTTCTGGCAGAAGTGATCTATGGAATATTCTACATCTTTAGGCCCATTGGGCAGAGAATCTGGCAAAGCACCTGACAGCACTCCCTGTCCTCCAATGCCAGAAGTCCTGAGAAGTGTGCACCTGCCTAGGGGACTGCCCGTACAGGGTGTGACAAGTGGGGACCCGTGTGTGCATGTCCACCCCCTAGTAAGCTTTCTCAGCAGTGCAAATATCAGCAGATTGTAGGCAGAAACAGCTAAGCCTAGAGACTTGCATCTCCAACAGGAAGTATGTGCTGCACTCCCAGAACAGGAGGTGTTTGTAAGCCTCAATGACAGGAGGGGGAGCATAGTTGCATATGTATGCCTCTGTGTGCCTGATTAGAACTTCTTGGGATTAGCTACAGGAAGGTGTTCAGAAGTTTTTAGGTGTTTATTAACATTTTGTAAGCGTCTAGTATAGTAATTTAGCTGTTGTATTGCCAATATTGATCCTAAATGTACAGTTTACTGATAGCTGATTAATTACATCACATCAACAGAGTGCTTTGTCCTGATGTGCTTCAGACACTATCTGAGCAGTTTTTCCCTGTGACACAAGCAAAGATAAGCCATTGCACTTTCACAGTGCACTTTCACAATGCAAATGCTGAAACTGCATTACATACTTACATGTCTGTTGGTATTGTGATAACACTCAATTTGTAATTGAAAAACAGGCTAGCAATCTCAACATGTTCTTCAGGTTTCTCTACCACAGGCTCTGGGAAAAAAGAAATTTGTTAAATATATACATTCATGAAAATATTTAATACTACTAACTTCAAGAAATAATTTCCAATGGGGATTTGTCACCCCTAAATAATTTTCCAAGTATCATCCCATGCACTCGAATAGAACACAAAAACCAAGGGTGGCTCTAGGTGACATATCATGAAAAAATAAATGCTTTACACTCTGATCCTCAGCCTGCAAAGTATTAAATTGTGCCTAACTTATATGCAAGGTTTTCCAGGGTAGCTCAAAACAACTACGGCAACACTTTTTGCCTTTGCCAATTTCCTCTATTTCTTATCCCAGTATATTTTGCTAGTCTACCTGTAACACTTTCATACTCAAGCTGTCTCATATCGTGCATTAAACTCCATTATGCAGTACCGACAAACCCTAGAAAAAAATTTACTCTGAAACAATGAGTTGATGCAGCAGGACTAGTCACATACTTTAAATTATTTAAAAGGTGTTCAGAAGCTTTAATGGCTCTGCATGAGAGAGCTTCTGTGTTACTTTGATAACATTACCTCTTCATTTGCTCCACTAGAGTGCTTTTTTCAACATAAATTAAGATACTTCTCAAAGCATGTAGGAAATATTGCTAAGAGGAAGTAATACAAAATTGAGTTCAATTGAAAGTAAGCTAACAGATGATAAGTATGGTCCTGAAAATGTTTCAAATAATTAAAATGTAATTACAAATTCATTTTGGAGTTTTTAGTAGACAAACCTTGGGGTTCAGATGTCACAACAATTTTCTTTTTCTGACGGATAAGCTTCCAAGGAGGAAGTGGTGGTGGTTCTGGCGGTGCTACCAGAGGACAGGACCTAGTTCTAGTGATCAGGACAGGATGGCTGTGTATATGGGAAAGCCCATATTGCCTCATCTTCTCTGAAGAATCAGCCTATGGAACATGGAAGGATAATCTTACTGGGTCAGATCTTCTTTCTCATTATATCTGTCTATCAAACAAGAACAGTATGCACACAAAGGCATCTAACAGCTTGTGTAACAAATGAAATGAATACAGTTCACCTGACAAGACTATCCAAAAACATGCTGATTAGAATTTTATATTCAGCACAAAAAGTATACTTAGAAGTATTTACATGTATTTTACTTTTCATAATAGATTCATCACTTCTTTCAACTTATACAACCTTATACAAGTGAAGAGAATGAATTTGTAAGAAAGCAATAGGCATATCATTATCTTTTCAATAATCATATTTAAAAATACTTTCTGAGGGAAAATGTCCTTACTTCATGCTGAATTTATAAAGTGGCAGAATTCAAAAATCAATTGGTCTTTTAGATAACTTGTAAAATCTCCATAACTTATTGCTTTGAACCAACACATCACTAAAGCCAAGCTTTTTATTTGATGGTCTATTTATAAAACACATTAAAGACACTTTAGTTGACCTGTATATCAAAGCCCTTAGGAACAGACTTAAGAGCAATTTTAGATGTCAACATTGAGTGGTGCTCTTCCCATTAAAATAATAATGGTCCAGTACTTAACATCACATCTGAAAGTTCTGTTACAAGATTTGTACATCCTTTTAATTTTAAAAGCACACTTTTTTTTTACATGCTAAATAAATCACCAATAACTTATTTCCTTAACATGCTCATAAGCAAGTCTTTGATTGCTTCTACTAATTTTAAAATGTTCCCGAGGTTCTGTATTTATGAACTCTTCAGAGAAGAATGTTGTTGTGGTTGTCAGTTATTTGAAGAGTAGGGAACGAATTAAATTAAAAATGCCAGTTAAAACATCCAAGATTAGAAAAGATTTTGAAGATAACCAGTCAGGTGCCATAAAAGAGAACTTAGCTGTTGAGTACACTACACACTTTTATGACTCAATTACTGATTTTTTTTAAATTTTATTTGAGCAAACTAAGACAAATTCAAGCCACAACAATCCAAGGAAACCCATACTAGAAAGCAAAGTTAAAAGGGATACTGCAAAAATTCAGGACGGAAATTCTGACATAGCTGCAGTCAATTAGAAAATTTTCTCCAAGTTTAGGAAGCAACCCTTATTCCAGTGAATCCATTTTCTAAACTTTATTTCAATTAGTGTAGTTTATCTCAGCCCTTGAATAAACCTTGAAAATGGTGGGGTTTTTATCCATAAGAAATCCTCTACACTTCTATATTTAACTTCTGTCAACTTCCATTTTTCTATCAAGTCTTTACTAAAATACTGGTTTAGACATATAGATTCATCTGTCTCATCCTATTTGGTCTGCAATACCTCTTTTTCAGTAATCTCAACATCCCAACAGACTATAGTCAACTTTGAGACTCAGGGCGTTAGGTGGCAGGAAAGATATAATCCCATGTTCCTGCTTCCACTTTGCTTTGTGATGACTAGCATTACTTATTATTAGCAAAATTACACTATTGACTGAGACCCTAAATTAAAATAAATTAAAATAAAATCACAGATAACAAGTTAATCTTCAAAATTACATAAAATACACAGCACAATTTTAAAAAAGAAAATAGTGGAAGAATTAAGTGCACTAAAGCATAACACCGGCAAACCATTTCTAGAAATTTCTTTTTTCTATGAAGCTTACCAGTCTCCTGAGAAGGCAGCTTAAAATTTAATGATCTAATTATGATAGACATGATTTAAATGTACAAAAAAAAGGAAACCTAATTAATAATCAACTCAAGAAAGTCTTCTCTGGCATTATAAAAAGCTTTCTGAGGAGTGTGAGTGACTAAGTGAAAATATAAGTGTTGTTTTTACGCCAGCTGCATTAAGTGCTACACTTTTTCCAGCTGCTTTCACCAGTTACAACACTAATGATAGAAATTGATATAAACATGTTATTTCTTATATAAAAACAAACAACATATTGGAAAATGTATATCAGAGGAGTCTTAACTGTAGTCTTAAAAAAATTAAAATTCATGTTTTTCAAGTAGCCCTTAAAGTAATTAGACTTTCCATTCAGAAGTATCTCATCATGATACATTTTCTAGTCCACATCTAGTCTCTCCCAGAAGACTTCAGCTTCTGGGATCCTGAGGAAAGTGGAGGAAAACTGAATAAAATCAGCAGGCTTTGGCAGGAAAATGCATGTTCAGAATACAGAAGTACCAAAATACAAATTTAACAGATAGTCATCATCTAGTGACTATTTCACTGAGCTAATTGTATTCTTTTTGTTACAACATAGTTGCACAAAAATGAAACACTCTGACAATAAAATAAGTAATGCATTCCTGTCCTGAGAGCACAGAATCTTACCATTCGCTTTAATAAAAAAATATCCTCTTCAAACAAATTCAGCGGTATACAGCCAGCATACACGACCATTTCTGGCTGGGTTGGTATGGGAGATTCTACACAGAAAACATTAAAATGCTTTAGAACAAGGTAAACAGTAAAAAACTGCAGCTGTACCTCACACTAAATTATTCTCCTTTCTCTGCCTTATTTTTATTACTCTTTTCTTTGTCTGACTCTGTTTTATTCAAAAGAAGAGCTCATTGTAATATACTCGAAAAAGAAGTCATGGATGGAAAAAAACCACCTCATTTAAATCATCAACAGCCTTTGCATATTTTACTTATTTTACATAAATGAGTAACAGAAAATACAACTTAAAAATATGACAGGTCAGAGGTAGCTTTCAACATTGTTCTTTTGTTCTTCAAATTTTAAAACCAGGAGATACTAGTAAAAAACAATACACATAATCTGTGAAGATGAAGTACAAACATCCTGATTGGTCAGTACTAGTTAAATGCTTCTCACCACTGAAGACAAAATTTATTCTTGCCAACAAAAGGATCCAAAGCCAGACCACTGGCCACTGCTGCCAAGAGATATGAAGATTGGGATAAGTAATTTGAGAAACACAGTGCCTGTAAACCAGGGTTACTGCTTTCACTTCTGTCAAACAGATGAAAAAAAGGAGGTAATGATGGCTGCCTCAGAAAGCATGAGAGGGCAACCCCATAGCTCTTATCCCACATACCTTATCGAAGCTTGTTTTCCTGTAATTCTGCTATAGGCAAGGAATAAAAACAGGCACACATTCACTTTGTTAACCCCAGAAATCTGTTGCACTAAACAACCATATCATCGTCTCCTATTCTTATCTGTGAAAAAAGCCATTGCTAATTCCTGAATGATGAAGAGAAGCCAAGGATGTCTGAGAATCATTTCATTCATGCTGAAGGGAAATTAAAAGTCTAAAACATAATACTTGAAATAAGAGTCTCCGGTTTTACCAAAAAGACATCTGAAAAAGGAAGCTATCTATTTCTCTCTACTTTTCCTTAGTCATCTCAGAAAACATGTGGAGGCAGGACTTCAGTACACTGGTTGTGACACCTGTTTTTCATCAGAATGCTTTTTTAGGAAAAATTTCTTCACAGAAAGAGTTGCTAATCATTGGAGCAGGCTGCCCAAGGAAGGGGTTAAATACCTCCATCCCTGGAGGTATTTAAAAGATGTGTAGATGTGGTACTTAGAAACATGGTTCAGTGGTGGGCTTGGCAGTACAGGTTAATAGCTCGGTTAAATGAACTTAGAAGTCTTTTCCAACCTAAATGATTCCATGATTCTATCCCCATCTAACACTCCAGTAAAATTATCTGTGTCTGTCATTGTTCACTTCAGCTTGACCTCAAATTTAAGATAATTGCTTCCTATGTTTAGTAAGTATTCAACTGGAAGTTACACTAAGAATAGGCATTTTCTGTGAAATGAAATAAAACAATTCAATCTGCATATAAATAGGCAAATGCTGGGAAAATATGATTTATCAGACTTAAAATCCATTTATTTAGAGGGTATGCAACATTTTATTCTCAAAGAAGTACAATACCTTTGTATCTTAAATATTCTTCTGGGAATTCAATTACCCAATTAAATATAAGCTAAAGGTAAGTAAGAGTTACTTCCCAATGGATTATTAATATTTCTCACTGCATGCTTGTGATTCGCATGTTAAGCACAGCTCTTGTATTAGTTGTGGGTTTCAATTTATTCAAAAGCAAGGCTATAATTTAGCTTTAATCTCAGTCCCTACCAACATACCTGATCTGTTACAAACACAGCAATAGTAGCTATGGTGTCCTGCACGTTACAGAACACTATGTGCCAGAACAAGGAACAGTGATCTCATTGGTTGTGAGAAGTATTTCTCAAATAAAAGTATTTAATCAAATACCAGGTGGAATGTAAAGCTGTCATACTCAGTCCAGATGGGTTGTGAAATAAAATGTCTGCAGGGCAGACAATAAACAGCAATGAACAAATTATTAGAGCATGCAAATGATTAACCAGGCACATCATACCCACTTTAATAATACTGCTAAAATACTAGTATATTACGTCAGTGGCTTTAGAAATTACATATTATTTGATCTTTTTTCACTGAGAAAAAAATGAGGACGATGTATGCAAATTATCTGGCACCAAGTGTAATGATGATTAGAGTGAATTCAGCATCTGGGGAAACTAGTTAAAACTGATAGCCTAGATAAAATTGTACTATTAGATGAAAAATGTTGTAATATACAGTACAAAAAAACAGATTCAGAAGAGCCTATTATTTATATCCATCAGTGTGGATATAAGAATTCTGCAGTGCTTTGTTAGAAAATTCTGAATCCATGTAGCTACTTACATTTCACACTTGCAGCTTTGCAAATTTATTTTCAGAGAATGAGTACTAAATAACCCAAACAAATGCTTCAGTCCTTTGGAGAAGGGAAAGTAAGATTTGAATTTATCGGTGTAAAATATATATATCCAGCCACTTAAAAAGAAAGGCCAGGAATTAAAATTGTTGGTTTTAATAGATCTTAACTGTTTTTATTTGTTTATCATATATCTTGAAGACTTGAAAAGAATTTTCTCACTCTTAATGTTTCTTTTAAATATTTATTTACCAAACAAGAGCTGATGGTGTAGTTTATCTTTCCAAGGAGTAATGAGGCCATAGGAGGGCCACAAAGATGATCTGAGGTCTGGAGAACCTCTCCTATGAAGAAGGGCTGAAAGTTTGTATTGTTCAGTCTGGAGAAGAGAAGGCTCCAGGGAGATCTTAAGAGTAGCCCTCCAGTATCTAAAGAGAAGCTTACAAAAAGCTGAAGAGAGCTTCTTCAGGCCATGGAGTGATAGAACAAGGGGCAATTGTTTTAATTGACCCTTCTGAAAGAGGGCTGGCTTAGATGTAAAAAGAAATTCTTTACTGTGAGGTGGCTGAAGCACCAGAACAGGTTGCTCAGAGAAGCTGTGGATGCCCCATCCCTGGATGTGTTCCAGACCAGGTGGGAAGGGGGACTGAGCAATCTGGTCTAGTGGAAGATATCTCTGCCCATGGCAGAGGGGTTGGAACTAGATGATCTTTAAGGTCCCTTCCAACACAAACCATTCTGTGAAAATGCATCAGTTGGCTTTCAATATCCTGATCATCGGGTGTGCAGCTCGGATGTTAACTTCTGCTGTTGTGTTAGGCATGGATTAGCTTTGCCTATTGGAAGGTATTTTTTTGTCTTCAGAAAAATAACCTATGTGCTCTTCAGAATTGACATAAATATCACAGAATCATGATATGCACTTGAAAAAACAGAATATTAGGCTTCAATCCATCTTGTAAGTGAAAACTCTTGAATAGGTAAAAGAAAAATTGTAAGAACTTTACAGTTATGTGACATCTCACTGACTCTGATGATAAAATTACTGATCTACTTATTTGATTTCAAAAACTTCTAAGCATAATAATTTCTCAATACTTCTGTGACATAGAAAATATTATTATCTTAATTACAAAACTGGTATCAAGGCGTAATGAGATTAGGAAAATACATGGTTGGTTTGTAGAACAAACTCTCAAATTCCTAGCTAGTGCCCTTTCAAATGGCATAGTATTCCCTTTCCAGCAGTTCAGAGATTATTAAGGAACTTAGTTTGGAGACCTAAAAAAAGGAAAGTAGTGATACGTTATAGAAACAAGGCGACTAAGTACTGCATCTCATCTCATCTCATCTCATCTCATCTCATCTCATCTCATCTCATCTCATCTCATCTCATCTCATCTCATCTCATACCATTGAAAAAACTATTTATAAAACAAGGGGACTCCCTAAGTATGAAAGGCTAGTTACTAGAAGAAAAAGCTGGTGCGTGGAAAAATGCAGATTGTGTGCTAAAATGGGTCAGTAGGAACATACGAATTGTCTGCAAAAACTTCCCAAAGACTGGCTGATTGATAAGCCAAAGGACCAAAGAGTTGGTTGCTCTCAGGAAGAGCTCTGACTGACCATGTCAAGGGCTTGTTATTCATCTGGATCCACACAACTGGATGAATAGAGAAAGAAGTTCAATGCTTCAATGATCCTGCAACTCATACTAAATTTGTGGGGTGCAGCAGGCATTGGTCTGAGTGTGCAAGTGATTCAGAACTGCATATGTTTGTACTGGATCTGGCTGGGATTGAGCTTTCATCAGGGCAGCCTGTGTGGTGCTGTTTTAGATATGTGACCAAAACACTGCTGATAACACACCAGTATGTCAGCGACTGCTGAGCGGAGCTCACACACCATTAAATCTTCTGTTTCTCACTCCAGGTACGCTGGGGGTGGGCAAAGGGTTCAGTCCTCATTCTCTGCCCCATCCCGCTGTGGGGAGTGAGCAGGCAGATGCGTGGAGGCTTAGCTGCCAGACAGCATCAACTCTCCACATTATAGCCCACACAAAATCAAAAGCCTGTAAGAGAAGTTTCCAAGTATTTCAAAGTAACTGGTATGTCAATGTGTATGAAACTAACCAAGGTCATGAATACACAATGCAATGAACACAGAACATTTTGCCATTTAAAAAGTCAAATATAAACAATATCTGGAGTAGTTAAATTACTCTTTAGAAATAGTCCATATTTATCACAAAGAAGAAAAATTTCCTTGAAGTCAGCAGTCAATAGGTAGAGAAACGTGGGGAGAGATAAGAAGCACATGGCAGCACAAAGGAGCACATGGCAGCACAAAGAGGCTTGTCTCCGCAGGACCCCTACGGAGAGCAGCCTGCTGGAAGCTGACAGATGGGTAAACAGCGAGTGATCACCCCACAGAAGGTCATTCAGAAAGCGTGGTGCTGAGGTGGCAACATGGGATAGGTCACATAGTGAGAATTACCATGTAAGGAAATACTGTGCCTTGAAAAAGTGTATAAAACCAGCTCATTTCTTTGAATAAATGATTCAGGTTCCCTGCCGGTCTGGGTCCGTGTCTGTGTCCCCCACCAAGAGAGAAAAGCTTGCAGCAGGGAAATAAGCACTCTTATCATTCTGGGAATGAAACCATTTACAAGACACTTAAATTAAATTTAAAAAAAAAAGAAGAAAAAAAAAGTTGCTGCATTAAATAAAGTCACTCTTACAAAATACCCCAGAACAAGTCAGGAACTTTTTACAACTACTGCCTCTGGCATCTGACTTTGAACCAAGACCTAGTTTCAGATGTTATTTTATGCACAACAACAGTTCTACTGTCCTGGGCCACTTGGCAGAGCATGTGTCTCATAAAGCCTGCAAGACTTCCCTCTTATGGCTACAATCTCACAACAAATACGCATTGTAATTCAGTATTATTTCAAACTGCAATTCCTTTTTTTTTTTCCCCTTGCAGTCTAATAATCTTAAATATGCTCTGTTATTATAGAGATACCTACCTCTTACTCTTCTCCAAATGTCTTTTCTGGTTCAAGCTTAGGATTAAAGAGTTCTCTGACCATTGTACTTGAGACCTGAATTAATAATCTTTCTAAATAACCTCTTCACAGGACATTAACTGTCTTTCAGAAAAAAGTATAAACTGTGCTTTAAATGGCAGAATAAAGATCTAAATATCATGTCATTTTTCACACAGAAGCACTGCCTCTTTGTTTTTAATGTTCTTTCACTCATTTTGCACTTCTAGAATGCATCTCTTGGATCCTTTTGCTTCATCTTTGCTTTCTTTTCCCCGTGACAGGCTTGAGTACTAGTTAGTCACATCACTTATATTCACATGAAACAACTCATTTCCTACTCCACACCTACCATACTAAAGCAAAGTACATTCCTGCAATATATTTTAAATTTTATTGGTGTTTATGTCATTTAGTGGTATGTAAGGTAGGAATTTAAATAAGTATATTTGCTGATGACAAACCACAGTCTTGGTTTGCTGTAGTTGAAAATTATTTAAATCACTAATTTAAATCAGGATTCAAATCAAGAAGCAGGAATCCCATTTATGTAGTAAATTTCATTCTTGTTATATAATTTTTACATTGCAGTTATTTCCCTAAAGAAAGATGTTCTACATAGTCTCACCTACTGATTTGCAACCACAAATTATTCAATAACTGCTTTTTGCTGCCAGTCACATGGAAATGCCACATGTATGCAAACATAAGCAAAGCCAAGAGTATATTGTATATTTGTGAAGATTTTCTATAGTTTATGCTAGTAAATACCTTAATTGATTGATTAGGTGTCTGATTAGTATTTACTTCTGGTTTGTTTAAAATGTATTTTGTTGAGGTTTGGGTTTTTTTTAACATTAAATATAAATGCACAAAGCAAGAATTTACCTAATTTTTATGCTATTATGAATATGTCAAAACAGGAATTAAATTTCTGTATAATCTGTATTTCCTGGACAAAGATTAAAAAAAAAAAAAAAAGAAGATTTACATCATGGAGTGATATTCTAATGAATATTTCTGCCCCCCCAGCTCCCCTGCCTTTGGCAAAGAAGCATTGCTGCTTTTTCCAATTGCAATTTACTGTGTAAAGTGGATATTGAACAAATATCCACTATGAAAGAGGAAGGGTTGTTGTTTCTTAAATATGGAACAACTGTAAGACAGTTTACCACCTAAACAAAGTACTGCAATATTAAAACTTAATCGACGTTGAAGATTTTATTAGGTTAGAATGACTTCACTGTGTACTGTGAGCTATAAGTAACTACAATTTAAAGAAAATTTTAAAAAAGTAAATATAACCTCCCCCCAGTTAAGTTCAAAACCAAATTAAAGCAAAGCCCTTTGCTTTACATATAACTCCTATCTGTATTTTTAGCTCCAAAACAATAGGACTTACTTTCAGTTAAGTCCTGAAGGCCTTGGGCTTTTGCCAACTTTTCTGAAGACTGAAGTGCTACCTTGCTTTTTTCTTTCTCTCCTCCTTTCTTTTTCTTTCCTACTTTTTTCTGCTCTGCTTTTTCTATTAACCAAAATAAAGATTAAATATTTTTCTTTTTCAGATAAAAATTTTCAGTCATCAAATATCATACGGTGCAAATGCTTTAATAAGATTTTAGATAAATTTTAAAAACAAGCAACCACAAACTCTTTGAAGTCAAGAGCTGAGATACAACAAAAAACTAATGTAATTTAATTAAAAGAAATAAAAATAAAAAAGCAGTTCTTAAGATGTAAATGCATATTTACTGAGAAGAGCCAGGAAGGCTTCAGTCCCACCTTTTAGTTATTGCACAACTTTCATGTCCTTACTACAATACATGAAATCACTGTATTTCTGGCACTGTGCAAAATGTTTTCTTCATTTCTTTGCTCTCATGCATCAGTAATTACAAAATAATCAACAAAGATGATGCATAGATTCCCAATGGACATGGAAGTAGAAAGTCTCCCACAATCCAAACATTCTTTGAAGCCTTAGAACTTAGACTACAGGAAAATACTTCTTAATGCAAAAACAACAACAACAACAAAAAGTCATAGAATCATAGAATGGTTTGGGTTGGAAAGGACCTTAAAGATCATCTAGTTCCAACCCCCCTGCTGTGGGCAGGGACACTTTCCGTTAGACCAGGTTGCTCAAAGTCCCATCCTGGCCTTGACCACTTCCAGGGACTGGGCAACCAGAACTTCTTTGGGGAACCTGCATCAGGGGCTCACTATCCTCTGAAAGAATTTCTTTCTAATATTCAATCTAAACCTGCCCTCTGTCAGTTTAAAGCCATTCACTCTTGTTCTATCATTACATGCCCTTGTAAAAAGTTCCTCTCCAGCTCTCTGGTAGGCTCCCTTTAGGTACTGGAAGGTGCTCTAAGGTCTCCCCGAAGCCTTCTCTTCTCTAGGCTGAACAATCCCAACTCCCTCAGCCTGCCTTCATACAAAAGGTTCTCCAGCCCTCTGATCATCTTAGTGACCCTCCTCTGGACTCGTTCCAACATGTCCATATCTTGTGCTGGGGACCCAGAGCTGGATGCTGCACTCCAGGTTGGTAGAGCAGAGTAGGGGGAATGACTCACCTTCCTCATCCTGCTGGCCACGCTGCTTTTGATGCAGCCTAGGATACAATTGCCTTTCTGGGCTGGGAGTACACACTGTTGGCTCATGTCCTGCCTCTCATCCACCAGATCCCCCAAGTCCTTCTCCACAGGGCTGCTCTCAGTTCTTCTTCCAGCCTGTAATCATGCCTCAGATGTCCCAATCCAGGTGCAGCACCTTGCACTTGGACTTTTTGATTAGATTAGATTCACTCATTAGATTCTCATGGGCCCAATTATCAAGTTTGTCCAAACCCATTTGGATGGCATTCCTTCCTTCCTTCGTGTCAACTGCACCACACAGCTTCATAGCTTCACAGAATCACAGAATGGTTCAGGTTGAAAGGGACCACGGTGGGTCGTCTGGTCCAACCTTCCTGCTCTACTAGAGCAGGTCATACCAGAGCACATGGCACAGGATTGCATCCAGACAGTTCTTGAATATCTCCAGTTTAAAGTCATTCCCAGTGAGAGAGAATCTACAACCTCTCCAGGCAATGTGTTCCACTGCTCGGTCACTCGAACAGTAGAGAAGTTCTTCCTCATGTTCAGGTGGAGCTTCCTGGGCACCAGTTTCTGCCCATCGCCTCTTGTCCTATTTCTCAGCACCACGGAGCAGAGCCTGGTTTCATATTCTTGGAACCCACCTTTTAGATACTTATACATATTGATGAGGTCTCCTCTCAGCTGTCTCTTCTCAAAGCTGAACAGGCCCAGCTTCCTCAGCCTTTCCTCGTGAGAGATGCTCCAGTTTCCCAGTCATCTTCATTGGCCTCTGTTGGACCCACTCAGGAGCTCCACATCTCTAATGTGCTGAAGAGCCCAGGACTGGACACAGCATTCCACATGCAGGCTGAGTAAAGGGGCAGGATCAGCTGCCTCAGCCTGATGGCAATGGTTTTCCTAATGTTCTCCAGGATCCTATTGGCCTTCTTGGCCCACAGGGCACACTGCTGGCTCAGGGACAGCTTGTTGTCGTCCTCAAGGACCCCCAGGGCCTTTTCTCTCATAGTGACATGGATGGCTTCATGTCATCCAAACAATCCCAAACATTAACAGAGCATCTGAACAAAGCTTTTAGGCTCAGAGTTGGAGATTACAGAGCTGTATCATGACACAATGGTTCCCTGATTCTTAGCCATTTCAGTTACTAATAGAATTTTTAAGTCTTAGACAGGATTAAATTTACTTATTTTTCTGGGAAAAAATTACAGCATCCTCTTGGATGAATGACAGTGCTGTTCCCAGTGGCATGTCCATTCCAAACTCTGAAACAGCTACCACACTGATAGGTGGGTCAAAATGATAGCAAGATTTCCTAAGAAGAAAGAATACTACCTCAGCCAGGTAATTTCTAAGACTTTTATACTTTTTACATTGGGATATAGTATTTGGGATTGAAAGTGAGGAAATCAGAGATCTTTCCGAAAATCTAGGAAGAAATAGAAATTTTAGCATATGATTTGTACTCTCCAAAGGCATGAGAAGTGTTGTGAAATTGCACCCATGGCTTCAAGTTAAAAATAGCAACTAAGAAAACTCAGTCTCAAATAAAAACAATGAAGAATAATATACTGGAACAAACAAGTTTCTAAATCTAAGTTTTTTCATTTAAATTTAAATAGGATTAGCACCTCTTGAAGAAAATTTTTGCCTGTATCTAGTAGCATAAAAGAAAAGTTGCAATAAATAAAAATACAGGTAGATGGTAGAACTATATTTGTCAGAACTCTGTAGCTAATCACACTTTACAACACCTATTGTGAAATTTGTAATTAATTGATGGTCAGAGCAGTGTTGCCTTTGGAGAAACTGTAACCTCTCTGATTGTTACCTTTCTGCAAGGAACTAGTCTTTAGAGAAATGGCTGTGATATGGAGCTGAAAAATCCCTGCCATAAAGTGAAGCTATTTCTATAAAATAAAAGTCTAATACTTCTTCTAATGAGATCTATAGCTAAAACAAAAGTATTTTGAACTTACATCATTGCAACATGTTCAGTGAAACAACAAACCCACAGAGTTGTATGTGGCAATGTTTGCAAAATATACGTATTTGAAACAGAGATGATGCTAGCCTTATTTATGCTTGGCCTACAAAGATAACACTACCTAAAATTACAGACCTTTGCTAACAGTATTGGCTGTCTCTGCTTTCTCAGTTACATCAGTCAGCTTATTCGTAGATGACACTTCATTTTTTAACTCTGAGTTTTTGATCTCTTCCGTTTTTTTATCATCCTGAGTAATCTCAGGTTCTGGAGCCTTCTTCTCGGGCAACTTGAATTCTGGCACAATCTCTTTCAAAAAGCCCCAAACTTTGTCCAAGTATTCAGGCCTTAAAGAGAAAATACAAATGTATATGTCAATGGCAGGGATATTTCCAGGAAGAAAAGAAGGTGTGATTTTCATTTAGACAGCACTATACCACAACTGACAGTCCAGCTCTAAAATATGCTACTGGGTCATTTTAGTAAGATAGAACACACTGTTTCAGAAATATTTGTTGAGACAGATTATAGAAAGACCCATAAAAAATGAGATGGTGGCTAGAGATGCATGTAAATAAAGTGTCCTTTCTCAAGATTTTTAGCAGACAAAAGTTGTGGCAGAGAAACTCGCAGACCAGTTTACAACTATACCATATAATGCTGTGATTCTAGCTCTCTATATTAAAAAGCTTCCCAAAGGTACTTCCAAACTGGGCTTTCCTAAATGTTCACCACAGATAATTTCATGCCTCTTCCACTAATTCTACCAGAAAAACCAGCTTTTTGATACGACATAATAGTTGCAGTCATGCTGGTTTTCCACAGAAACTCAGTGGTTCCAGAAATAATCTCAAATAGGGTCATGAATAAGTTTCATGCAAGATAACTGCATTCAACTTTTTTTTTAAAAATAAATTAAGTGATTGTAAAGTGAGCTAAATTCATCTTATACTACTATTCCAAAGACTCTGTGGTATTCACATTTTCATATTTCATGATATAATATATTTGCAGTAAGTTAATACTGGTTTTGCTGTTGCAGTTGTAAAGCTAACTACAAAAAGAAATAAAATTTAGGCTACTTAGATTTTTAAGTCCGTGAGCTATATACACACTACTGTAGGACACAAATATATCAAAAACCTAAATTGCAAGCGTAGTTTGAGACATAAAAATTACTGAAAAATGGAATAAAATATTCTTTGACTGAAATTATTTAATAGTGAAATATGGTTATAAATAAACAATTATATCTAAGTAAATTATACATAAACCAATACTACTTGTTATCTCTATGTTCATTTAAATGTATATATCAAAAGGCAGAAAGGTGTAATTCAAAAGAAAAAGTCTAAATATTTAGTGTCAGTATCCTGGTAATTCATTTAGTAAAAAGAATGTCAAGCTGAAAAGTCAGAATGTCTTTCTTTAAAAATACAAAATGAGCATAAAACACACAGGAAACAAGAAAAATGTTATTGTAGGTAGGAAATACTATTTTTGGTACAAACTAAAAGTCTCCCAACAGTTACAATTTAAAGGGTAGAAACACCATACTAGCTGACATTGATTACTTCCAAATTCATGACATATACCTTCTATGGTACATTCAGATATAAAGTTATTATTATCAGCAGACATTTTGTAACTGCATACTAAATGAAACATAGATTTCTCTAACCTTGTTTTCATCACACAGTTTAACATTAGTTAAATTAATTTTATAAGGAATAGTCATCAGTATACATGATAAATAGCTTTACAAGAAACTGTATGCCCTACAAAGGAAAACTCAATAAAACTGCATTTCTCAAAGGTACATTTCCCAGGTCCCTGAATTATAAACCATTCACTTGCCAAAACTGATGGTGAAAGACTTCTAGGGCTGAGCTTTATTTTTCATAATGCCTTATAGAATTAAATATTAAACAACTAGCACATAAATTGTTTAATAAAAGAACTTACTGGAGAGGAATAACTTCTGGTATCCATCCGGTCAGTGTATGTAAAACAGTAAATTCCTCCATCTCTCTTTTTCCAGTTTCATGTATACTGTAAGACAAAAGCAGACATTTTACAATTATAATGTAACCAGCTACAGGAAACTCTGTAGTCTACATGGCTTTCTGTGGGAATAAGACCATACACAGAATAGCCTGATGAAAAACAAGTCATTACTTGCAGTTTTAGGAATTTTCCAAACCACTGCTGACTACTCACCTACAAAGTCAATGCCTTTGCATCAGGTCCATTATCTAACTGTTTCGAAACAGTAACAAACCGAAAGTGAGATGACAAAACATACCTAGTATTTGCTAACTTAATGATAGCTTTGGACAGCAACATTGGCCAAAGTTCATTTTGGCAGGCTGTAGCAGGTAATAACAGATTCTCTTCTTCATTGAAAGGCATAGTGTCATCCACAACGATCTTTCTCCAGCACCCCTGTGACAGGGGAAGGGGAGGAAAGCAGAAAGAAAAAAATTAGTTTGTGGGCTGGCAAGTGAAGAGTATGTAAGAAAACTTTTAATGCTTTCCCAAGAACCCAATTCTACTGTAATTTGATTTACATCACAGACAGCTTCAAAAAAAGTTCTTAAATAATATATGAAAAACATGGAAATAGTATTCCTAGCATTTTATTACTGGTCTGACTTATTTATTTCAGAGATTAATTTAATTGCAGCTATTTCCAAATATATTTCATCTCATATGTGTAATACATCATGTGCATGCATTCATTCCTGTTTCTTCAGCTGCCATGACAGATGCCTGAAAAACAGTAATGATTAAAAAAAGGCTTAACTAAGATAGCAGCTTTGTAAATGCCACTTGAGGTCTCAGTCTGAAAAATACCTGTGATACAAGCAGTCCCCCTTGCTTCCCAAAAACTACCTGGGGATGTTGACTGCAGTTAGTCTCCTGATAAGCATTACAATAGTATTTTATAAAACACTACACAAAATAACACAAAATGATCAGATGTTAAAAAAAAAAATCTGTATTTCCAGGATGAGAAACAAACAGGTAAGACAAAGTACCGATATCTCCAATACCAGATATTTCATTAGTAAACTGAGCTAGTATTCCACAAAATAATAATGTCTACCATTCTCCAAATTAAAGTCTCTGTCCTAGTGATGAAGATATAATAGAGAATTGGTGGGCCGAAAGCAAGTAGTTCTGTTAACAAAATGATGAAGAATGACCAAATCACTAAAGTATTCACCATGTGTTATCAGAGAGTGCAAAAATACTGTTCTACTTGCAACTAAACTATGGATTAAAGCTGAAAGGACAGCTGATTACTCTTTGAGCTCTATAGGTCTCAGGAGAAAGCAAATTTAGGCCAGAGGGCAAAGATATGCAAAAAGCATAAAAGAAGCTAGTATTTTTTAGGATAAGAACTGTTTTGTGACAACCAAAACAAAGTATGTAAGACTTCCCAAATTTGAAAAGGACCTAGTCAGTGAAACGATCACATATTCATCTCCTCTTCCAATAATTGCTCAAGTTTAATAGGGAGAACAGTACAAATTGGTAAGTAAAGGAAAAGAAACCAAAGAAATTAAAAAGAATGTGGATGGAAAAAGGTGAGGAAAAAATAACTACAGAAACAAATTCAATAAACCTCAGGAATGCAAAGTGGAAGTAGAATGTGGGATAAAATTCATATATTGTGCCAATTATGTGAAAAAAATTATTATACATAGGTTTGATGTCGTGCACAACAATCCTTCCAGGACTCAGTGCAGAATATTAGTGAAATCAGTTCATTATTCCACCTTTTGCCCCCTTTTTAATTTAATTTTCCACTTTCTCATGTGAAATCTGTTTCTCCTCTATGTCTATTGATATTTGTCTTTCCTTATTTGCACAATTTTCTTTAATCTTCCAGCACGTGACTCTCTTTTTTTTCCTGTTTTTCTTTCTGTAAAATACAGCTGTACAACCAGAGGAAAAGGAAATTGAATAAACACACAGGCCCAAACCAAAAAAAACCACAAAAGTGACAAAGAAAATGAAACACCCTGGTAACTCTTGTACACACTTAAAAATGTAGTCTTTTACCACATGACTACATAATATCTGCAGCATTAAATTCACTAACAGAATAATGTCCTCTGCTGAGGAACTTAGGCAACACAATTTATGCCTTCTCAAATTCATGCAACTCATTTTTATATGAATACAAGTTATTCCATATGTAGAGGCAGTAGTAAGGGGTGAGGAAAGCAGACATGTAAACCAGATAAGTGTTCCCCTTACAGGGAAGGTCACTTTCAAGTTTTTGTTTCCAACTGACTGTCTCAAAAATATTTTCAACTTTGGGCAACTGGAAGTTTAGTAGGGTTAGTTATAGGTCTTAGTGTGTTGTGACATTTTCTGTTTCCAAAAGAAAAAGGTAACTGAAATAACTCCAACAACATAGACAACTTTTATATGTCAGTTTCTTTATATGTCATTATTGCTTTATTAAAATGAGGTTCAGTACACAACTAAGTGTTCCCTGTTGACTGTCAAATGTGTTAAGAAGTTATTGTCTGTTATCTTTGGAAATCCTTGGGATGTTTTGGTTTTACCAGTACATCTTCAGAAAATAGTCCTCACACTGGAAGTTTCTAGCTATCTTTAAATACACTTAGACACAAACAGCTCTGTAAAGTCAGCCAACTGAATTACTTAAACATAAAAACCAATTTTTTTCAGCCTAATACACTGGAGGTGTGGGCCACATGCCTGACTCTACTAAGCATTTGTGTCAAACCTACAAACTACAAAAATAAAACATTGTCTTTGCAAGTAATAACACTTTCATCAAGCCGCAAGTTGGAAAAAAATCACATGAACTGTAAGAGGCATTTTAATTAACAAGCATCAACAATCTGTCAATATTTCTACTCCTACAAATCTATGTATTTTCAAAAATAAAATATATGTCCACTAACCATTAAAATTTGCCATGCTAGCTGCATCATATTTATATATTGTTGGAGGAAACTACTCACCATCCAATAAAGTTTCAATACATATTTTCCAAATTTATTGTACAGTGGTATGTGTTCCTGGGTAGCTTTACATAAGGCATAAATGTGTTCCCAAGGTTTCCAAACAAGAGTGGATGCTTCACTATTTAGAGAATTTTCATTATATATCTTCCAGACAGCATAAATTTCACTTACAATCCATCTCATCAGCTAAAACAAGGGAAAAACAGAAAAAAATTCTTTTCAAGTAACATATTTTTTAAAAAAAAGTCAAGTTATATCGTAACGATCAAAGAATAAAACAGATCCTGTTGTAAATAAAAAAGTGACATAAAAATATAGCTTTGGTTTAATGGAAAAATTAATTTCACTGTTACAACTTCTCTTAAAATCATTACAATACCTATCTAAAACAATACAAGACTTTATGAAACTAAGTAAAGGCACATTGTTAATAAAGGTATTCATCATTTAACAAAGACAAATGAAGAAACATGATCTTAAAATAAATTATGTTGCAGGACTTGTGAGCTGTCACTTGTATAATTGCTTATTAAAAGCCAGCTGCTAAAAATCAGTATTGCCTTTAATAGTCATTATTTGTACTTAGTGAAAGAAATCCTGAATTCTTAAAAGTACTAGTAATTTTTAAGACTTAAAATAGCAGCTTTAACTAATCATGCTTCATGCATGTGTTTTTATAATCTGCAGATTCCTGATGTATGCCATACTCTCACAGTATTACCAAACTGTTACAATGATTTATATAAACAGGAATGAAAACGAGCTTTTACTACAAGAAACTTGGCCTAAAATTAATTAGTGGTTCTATGGACACTCCAAGAAACTTGTCCTAAAATAAATCAGTGGTTTTGTAGACTTCAAAATTTACATGACCTGTTTTCTGGTGTATCCTCCCATATATCTCTGGTGCTGAATTTTGAATTTGCATTGAAGTACTGAATGAAATAGAAATTATTAAGTAATATTATATCAGTAAGGCACTCAGATGCCTTGGTTCTACCCATTTTATATTTTCCCATGACCTGCAGAAATTCAGTAAACATTCATCCAGCTCTGGAGAGAAGGAAAAGCCTGTCTGGGTCACAGACATTTGCACAGACATGCAGGCCCACTATGACTTTCAGAAAATTTGAATAAAAAATATAAATCCTTTCTAACACAGTCTTCATTTACTCTTTTCTTTAGATAATATTATCCAATAGTAATTACCTTAGTTCATAGACTGCACATATCTATTTTTAAAAAAGTTTGGAAAACCTCTTACCATCAACAATTTTTCAAATTCTAAAAAAGGTAAACACTAATTATAATAATCTATATCATTTCTTGCCATTTTATTCCCATCGTTGTTTTTCCACTTAAAAAATTTGTCACAACTTATTTCTTCTTGGTAGGAATATGGAGTGAAATTCAAAAAGTTAAAGAAAGATAAGAAAAATGAATTTTTTTTTTTTAAAAGAACATGAATGTATTTCCACCTACCTCACAACAAAATATGTGTTCATTTGCTGAAACAAGGTCAAATGAGGTTTCATTTTTGACTACCACAGGAACCTAGTAGAAAGTATATTAGTTAGGTTCATAGCTAAATTATCTGGAAAAAATTAAATGAACATTAGCATTTAACTGCAGTGAACAGGCAAATGTTGGACATCTGGCAAACATTCATTACACATTTGAAAACTAGAAGTGAGCAGTTTGCAAATCTTGTAGATGGTTTGGTATTTCTTAATAAAACTTCCTTAAAATGCAGATGTTCAGAATTCTTAAAAAATAATAATTATTTTTACCAAGAGATTTAAACAGTATAAAATTAAATAATCACATAAGTAAACTGAGATGCCTTCAGATGTTTTTAAGATATTTGCAGTTCTGCATTTAAATCGTGATCATAACATTCCCTTAGCCACCCACAGGGATTTATTCGCTCATGGGCAGTCAGACAGTGGTATTGTCAGTATGAACAGTGACTTTATCAAATCTTTGGCTCCGTTACATAGTTTTCATGACTACTTCCTTCTTATACAGCCCATTTCCTTCTTTTAAGCAGTTTAGTAATACCATGCTGGGATTGCAGTTTATTGAACTAAATGTACCTGTGCCTCTCATCACATACTGGTGTTCGTTGCTTGATTCTTTGCTTACCACACTAAATAGGCTTGCTTATGCTTTCTCTTATAGTTACAAATACATCAGGTAACAGTGTGTATCATTCTTAATAGCCTTTCATCATTTGACATTTACATTAATTTTTATATAAATATTCTGGTAATCATTGCTTCTTGATTCAAAATACATATCGCACCAAAAGAAGGATCAAAGTTTTAATCAAGTCTTAAAGAAAACAAATGCTTTCTTCTTAGTACTCTAGAGATGGATTTTAAAAGCTATTTTTAACACAGATACATGTTTCCACGACTTTCTGGGCTGCCAGCTCTCTTGCCTTCATCTTTCACATACCTCCACTCAGTTTATGCATTTTGGCAGCGTTTTCTATCCAATCTTTTGGTCTTGTCAATTACTCCTCTGACCTCCCCCTCTCCTTCCTCCATTACAAATTAAACTTAGACCTGTTCAGTGTCTAGTTAATAAAAAATGGAACTGACAAGCTGACAGAAGGAAAATTGACAAGCCTAAAAAAAGTTGGAAGGGTGGTCCAAGCACTTTAAAATTCAATATTTCATCTGAAGTAAATAATTTACAAACTTAGACTAGTGACAGTATTGGAGAACACTAACCCTTGAAATGGGAGGCTGCTTATTTTCTCTGCAATTAATTTTAAAAATAAACTGAATAACAGCTATGCATAATTTTAAAATGTTATGGTTACCTTGCAGACAAGTACTGTCAAAGACATGAACACGCACTCTATGTAGCCCAGAAAAATATGATAGTTGGAGTCAAAAAAAGTACTCCAGTTTTGGTAAAGTTAGTTTATGGTTTCATGGTAAGTATGTACTTCAGATGCCTGCTTCAGGGAAGCCTCAGCTACAACATACAGAGATTTTTCTGCCATGACAGCAATTCTTAAATGAGAAAAAAAGAACACAAAGAAAAATAGAAAGGCATCTCTCTGTCCAGTTGTCTTCCAAATGAACAAGGGAGTCAAAAAGTGAAGCAGATGTGGGAGGATACACTACCATGATGTTTTGCACCAGGAAGTGCTGGTCCATGGTGGTCTCATCCCATTAATAAAGGCTCTCAGATTCTGCATAGTATCATTGAGGATGCTATTATTACAGCTAACTGTAAAGAAAGGGGGTAATATAGCTAATCTTATGTCCTTTTAGACAATGGGAAACCCATGTTGTGTGGCATCCAGCAGACCTCTGATTCATCTATGTAACATTCTGTGCAGATCCCATCCATTTTGGTATTACTGAGCTATGAGACGATTTGAGCTATGAAAGGATATTCTTACAAGAAAACAACGCTGCTCATAATTTCTGCTGTAAAATGAAAGGATGCTGTGGCAAGAAGTTGCTGCTGTGTTTACATAAAGTCCAGGAGATGCAGGTGACGTAATTGCCAGTAACAAGCAGCAGCTGCCTGCCGGCTCCTCCGTTACCATCAGCAGTGCGAGCTCCCCCTGTGCCCAGGTCCAGCCCCAGGCCCCAGCCATGTGTGCAGCACAGGTCAGCTGTCACACGGGTCACTGACCCCTTGTGTACACTGCTCTCCGGGACAGGATTGACTCTGTGGTCAAGTGGCTTTTACCTGTTGAACTAATTTCCTCTGCTAATTTCACTCTACTTTTAACAAGCTCGGCAAGTAGCATTTTTTCATCACGACCTTGTTTGTTTCTTACCTCTTTTGCTAAAAACTCTTGTGGACGTTTCCATGAATGCACTTTTAAGGATGCTGGCAACCTTATTTTCCCTTCAGGATCATCAAATCCAGACTACATAAAATATACATAAACAAAAATGGACCATTTTTTATTAATTACAGTATTTTATCTTCCATGAGATTTAAAATAATATATTGTTCACAGGATAATTCACTTAAGGAGCAAAATAGCATAAATAAGAACTAATAGTATCTACAACTGAACAAAAAGAGCCCAAAGCCCAAAGTGAAGATGCAGCACAAAAGCCACCTATATCGTCCAGAGAAGTTTATGTGGTCTGCACTTTCTAAGAGGTCCATACAAAATGAATTTTTTTTTCTTTTCCCCTTTCAGAAAGATCTCCAAAAAAAGCTTAAATTTTTAAGTCAGGTACTCTTCTACCAAGTTATTCCTATGTACTTTTTCTAAATCACTTATTTCCACAGCTTTTTAAGTTGAAGACTGAAAGCAATATCTAAAGTGATATTAAGACACACAAAAAAAACATGTTCCATGCATTTAACACTGCTCTAGAAACCAAAGAGAGCTATAATTATACATGAATTAGCCCCTTAAAGAGAGAGGCTCATACAGTTTTCAAACTTGCATTTCTGAAGTGATGCTTATCCTCCATGTGCACAGAAGGTGTCAGGATGTATGACATCTGTCTACTTGCTAGCACAATGTAGGATGAGGACATGCCTCTGATACAGGTTGTGTTGACTGAGAAACTAATCAGTTACATGATTAACGCCTTTTATTTGTGCTTGGATTTTAAACAGCTTTTAGGGATGTTATACATTCATGTGTGTTTCACAGTCCATGATGCACTCCCTCTTCTACAGACCAAACAAGAGAAAGAGTTGCTGGGAACAAAAATCTATGATACTTTGAGTACTTAATGATTAAAGGAAGGCAAAACAAAACACATCACAAAAGCGTAAAAACCAAACACAAACCAAAGACTCACAAATAATCTTCTCCCCACATTTTTTATTTATTTGTTTGATTGTTTAAGTTCCTTCAACATAACGATCTGCAACAAGCTATTTAAGTACCTGGAGGAAAAAAGATAAATTGGTGGGGAGGGGATTGAAGGAATGTTTTAGGAATACCTTTTTTTTTCTGAAAGCTTGAAGAAAGCCTTGAAGCCTGGACCATACAAAATGCATTAACAGAGTTTATATTCTGCTTTTAGGGATATTCAACCCTGACTTCATGGCATAGCAGGAAAGTTTAGCACTTAAACAGTTGATAAACCAGAGGAGGCAGATGGAATGACACAACACTATGCCAAGAAACACTGACAAAAAAACAAACCTGGAAGGATACACCTTTCTTTAGGTTACTAGTGCAAAAAATGCTCTGAAGAAGAATATTGTAGGTTTAGCTAAATTTGGCTGAAAAAATGAAGTTTTAACTTATCTTTTATCTAAGGTGGCTATAAGAAGAGACAAGTGCCAAGTCTCAGGGGTTCATGCTCTAAGGAAAGGAATCTCAACCACAAGTTCTACAGGAAGGACATGGAAGAAATGGGCACAAGAGACAAAGACAAGGTCAAATACACAATCTCATGAACACAGTGCACTGCTCCAAGAGAGGGCATTGTGTAGGGGTGCTTGGTAAAAGACTTTCAAAGTGTTACAAGGAAAGAGATCACTTCAGACTGATTTCCCACACAAGAAAATAGGACTGTTTATATTCGTGTTCTAAGTGTACTCAGAGGTCCTGGGTGCCATTACTAATTCTGTTTCTAACTAAAATAGCCTATACGATGTTGAATTCTGGGTACCTGCTTGGACTGAAAGAGGCCACATTACAAAATACTTTAGATCTGTAAATTCATCTGCTATGACTGACATATAATTTCTTTAAACATGAAAAAGGAGCAATGTTTCATACAGTTTGTAGCTGAAGAACTGAAGAATCCAGTAAACAACTCAGAATGGCTCTTGTGCTAAAATAGAAGAAAGGTTTTCACATAGAGCTATTTTGAAGTCTATGTATCATAATAATGTCTGGTGGACCTAAAAAGTTAGTGCTAGATAAATGTTGAGTACAGCCCAAAGACAGCAAATGTGGTAATGGAACAGAAGAAGGACGCAAAGGAAAATTATTTACTTGACAAGTTAATGGCAGTATTCGGTATAGAACTTATACCTTCTCTCAAAACTGTACTTTGGCCCCATAGGATAATAATATAGTTAACCTTGGGATAAGAAAAAAATAATCTATAAAAATATATGGTAGCATATTTATACTACACCAGGACATATTCAGAAGAAACAGATGAACGTGGCAGACTTTGCATATAAAATAGATGATAAAGCATGGTATTTAACGCATTTTAAATTTCAATTTAAAATGCTAAGTTTAGGAAACTCTTCAAGAAATAAGTTTACTACTACTCTGCATAAGAGACACATACATTCTGCAATGATAACCAGTTTGAAGGAGTAAAAATCCATGAGACTTTTAATTCATTCCAAAGTTGGAAAACAGGAATTTTTCTGCATCTGGGCAGGTGCTTACTTTCTGCAAAATGATGATATTCCTTCAAATCATTCTCTACCTACTAGAACTGCAGACGGTGTTTCAAATATCCAGAAACTGCAGTGTACAAGAGAAAAGACTTCAACATCCATTTTTTGCCATAAAAAAGATGGATGCATCAAACTTTTTGAGTCCACAGAAACTGCAGTGCCCTGAGAAGGGCATGCCCTGACATACTACAACAGTCCAGCTGTTCCCACATCCCCCAGTTTTAGTTATGTTATGAAGTAGATTTTGGGGTTGTATTTTTTTTAAACCATCACTGTACACACATTAATGCATACAGATACGTTAACAGTTCATTTTAAAAGCAGCAAATAAACAATGAATAATAGTTCTGGTTTATTACTGTAGTTTAGTAGGGAACTACTTAAACATATTGAAAATATATGATTGAAAATTAATATATTTATCAGTAATACATTATTTTGAAGTTGTGACAAATACTCTATTAAATACAAGTACAAAAAATGAAGTGGAAATAATATGTGTCACACAACTTACTAAAATTTGACTTTTTCCAGGTTTTTCTTTTCCAGATTTTCCAGATTCCCATTTTTCTGCATTGATGTCTGCATCATTCCATTCTGGCCAAATAGGAAATCTCCACTTCTCATTGGCAGCACCTGCCTTGGAAGTCATAGATACCCTAGGAAACACACAGTGGCATAAATAAAAATGAATAGCATATTAGACAAGGGTAGTAAGAAGACCTTTATCTTCTAAAATATCCTTTTTTTAATGTACTGTAATAGAAATTTTAGTGTTTTTAACTACATTAACTTCTTTGCCACTAAGATAAGCAAACCTATAGAAGTGCTTGATGTTGTTATTAGGTATAAACCAACAAAATACTTAAATGCATTTATACAAGGAAATCTGCTGAAGTAAATGGGATGGCTGAAGCACAAAAGCAGAGTTTGAAGACAGTTTCTTCCCTCTTCTTTTCCTCTGCTTCAAGCCACATGGTTCTCCTTCTTCTCCTGTGCCAGTCCTAGCATTCATCACTCAGTTCAACTCACTCACTCATCTGAAAGCTTGCTTTCCTTTATTCTGAGTTATTTGCTTTAAATAACCAGAAGGAGTTTGCCATGGATAGAAGATGTCCTGGGGAAAAGGACTCTCACTTCTAGGCATCTGTGAGCTGCTAAACCAGCCAGTGCTGCCTCCAGGTAGTTTCATTCTCAGGGCCTCTTGCGCTACCACCCCTCTCACTACCTTCTTCTTGGGTTTCACAACTCTGGCAATAATTTTGCTGAGACTGAAAGGATTTTCGCAAGACTAATACACAATGTGTTCATAGCCACAAAGTAGTGCTAGTGCACCTTCATCTTTCTAGTGCATACAAAGGGCTGAAAAACTGAATTCCCTAGAATATTCACTCATTGTTCCTGTGTAAGTGCAACAAAATGTGTAACTACATTCTAAAGTCAAACACAGACTACTTAAATGAGTAGTCTGACTACTGACGCATTACTCAAGTATAGAGAAATAAAACTACAAAAGCAAAAGCTCAGCTGGAGTAGAAATAATCAAAGGATGTTAAGGACAAGGAAAAAAGCTTCCAGAAGTACAATGGCAGCAAAAGACAAATAAGGAAGCACATGTCTGCTGCTCAGTGGGGTGGAAAACAACTTAGAGACAAAGAACATGGGAAAGGCCAAGATACTCAATGTCTTTTTGTATCTTGGGTTTTGTTGGCAAATTTGGCTCTCAGGCCTCCCAGTCTGTGGGAGTGAAGCATTATCTACGGTAGAGGAAGGAGCTGGGCAGCACTTAAGCCAACTGGACACACACAGCTCCCTGGGACTAGCTGCAATGTGAGCAAAGTTACAGAGGGAGTTGACTGGAGTTGGATTTGGATCTTGGTAACTACAGTGCTTGGAGACACTTTAAACTCAAATAGACACGGATCTAAGCAACCTGATGTAAACTGGTCCTGCTTGAGTAGGAGTTTGACTATATGGCTCCCAGAGGCACCATTCAATCAATGTTTTCCTATAATTCCATAATACTTTAGTTGTTAGCAGTAGTAAGGACAAAGACATGGGTAAAAATAAAGATTTCTCACTGTCTAGACATTAACTACATTCATCCACAGTACCAGTAACTCTTAATGGAAGACAGCTGTTAAAATTCAATACCATCTGTGCCTTCTGCTGTGCAAAAACCACCCAAACATAGCTTCTACTCCTCTAACTGGAAGGAAGATATATTCTGTAGAGCAATACTTCGCTTTATTTTTTCATCTTTGTCACCTCAGTCATCTGTAAATTGACTCTATTATGTTTGATCTTACATTAATGGTATGATATTTTCTCCAGTGTCTTCTTGAGGACTCAAATGATGCTTCATTCTGTATTCAATAATATTTAAAAAGCAATTTAAAAACCCTGAAGTGTTTATCAGTTTCTCTGGATTACCAGGAATGTCTGTATCATTTCCACTTGTTTCAAAGAACCTGTTGGATCTGTACTAACTGCATGCATGAAGAACAATGAAAAACAAAGTGCTGGCTGTATCAACAGATTCAACATTTGTGGTATTTTGAAACCTGAACACTTCTAACACTGATTTAAATACAACTCCTGGCAGTTTCTTACCTATAGTAAAAAAATATATAAGTTAAAATTCTCATTTTTGTACTTTTTTCTTACTTCAGATGAAATATGAATGGCATATGTAGCAATTTTAAATATTTAAGGACTACTCCTAAATTTTTTGTATCTTTTTTTCTACTTCCAAATCTGCATTTGCTCTTTTAAAGATTTATAGAGAAGCATGAAAATTTCACTTACTGGTAACAATAATAAAGATATTCTGATGCCATTCACAAATAAAATTAATGATAATTGCAATAATTCAGAGAACCATGGAATGGTTTGGGTTGGAAGGGACCTTAGAGATCATCTAGTTCCACCCCTTCTGCCATGAGCAGGGACACCTTCCACTAGACCATGTTACTCAGCACCCTTCTTCATTGCTTGCTATAAGATTTCTGAGTGCTCTGGGACAACAATGGAATAATAAAAAAGCATAATTTTTAAATGCAACAATGAGATATGGGAGATTTACTTAGTATCACACTAAGACAGAAAATTACTTTCCACCACACTTAGACATAACAGAATACCCTCAGCATTAACAATGTGGAAGACACGGAAACAATGCTACCTATGACTGAGAAGGCTGAACTAACTTGTGGAAGTCTAATGCTACTGCAGCTCAAAAAGGATAACTTAATAAGACCTGGAAAATTCACAAATAACTGCAATTTAATTGGTCTCCAAACATAAGTAATAAATAGTAATAAACGAAAAAAGACAGCTGAATTAATTAAAATACAGTATTTGAGTAATGCTATTAAGAAGTTCCTCTGTTACAAGAATTGAATAACTGAGAATTCTTTGAAATGAACTGTGAAACACAAGGACAATGCAAATTACTGGTATTTTATGCTCAGGCTGGATGGCTTCATTGTGTAACAGTATTTTAAAAACCAACTTACTTGCAGACTTCTTTTTAATCCTGTGCTAAACCCTAAAGGAGAAAAAGGAAGAATAAATTGCCAAATGAAATACCATGAAGCTGGCACTAATTCACCTCTGACCCTTTAAGCAGCTTCTCCAAGAATACTGGTATAATTGATATAGTGCCAACAGGGGAAATAGGGGATGGCAGGATAGACAAGCACAACAGGGAAAATGCAGACAGATTGCAACCTAAATTTTTCAGAGATTTCAGATTTAATAGAGAGACAGGAAACAAGCCCACAAGGTACTGCAAGTGTGCTCTCTCGAGTTAAATATAGTCATTTAGTCTATAGACATACACACTACTGCACTCTGTAAGCAAGATCTTTTCAGCTTGGTCAGTGGAGTCTAAGAAGCTAAGAAGCAAATATTTTCTTCCTAAAATAGATAAATCTACCTGCAAATTATCTATGACCAATCCTTACAGAGGGAACCCAGCAACACTGAAGGCAGTCTTCTTGAGAATTACAGAAATATTAGCAGTTACATTCAGAACAGTGTGGCTACTCCAACCTTCCTTTCCCAGTACTCATGTCATTCTGGATCATCAGACAATAATTTCATGACACCATGCAGGTTTTCTTAGAATCCAGGAAGCCACCAAGAGGCAGTAAAAAAAAAAAGTGTCCCTTTCTGTGGATTGTTTGAACAGTCAGAAAAAAACAACTTCTGTCCTCAGTAAAAGCTTTTATATTAGGAAAAAGAGGGCAGAGAACAAACAGATGGTTCAACTTTTTCTCCAAATCTGCCCTGCAGGGAAGTTACTTGAGTTTTTCTCTAATCTCTTCCAACCTCAAAGACAAAAGGCTCCTTTGAAGACCTTATTTATAGCAGAAAGTTCTTTTAAACTATAATCACTGAAATGATTTTTTAAAAGTAGCATCTCAATATCTTAGAAACCCAGAGCAGAAACCATGGTAACACTCAAGTTCATAACAATCTCTAAAGGATAGGAGAAAGTTTGGCCAAGTATCAGTAACTGTGGCAAAATGATTTGCTCTTTTTCTTCATACCTAGTGCCATTCTTCAGAAGAGGAATGAACAGAATGGGTCACAATCATATGATTTAATAAGCAGCTAATAAGGCAATACAGTTTTCTCCTTATTATTAGAATAGTCAGCAGCAATTACAAAATAAAACCAAAATATGAATGAGTTGTTTACAATACCTTGCCATTAGTCTTATCTTGGATACTGGAGCCAAAACTTATAGGATTCTCTGCAAAAGCAAAATATACGTGCTCAGACCTCTTACGTTTGGGGAGACTCAAGCCATGGATGCAGTTCGGGAATGATGAGCAGAACAAATAATTGCAAACCATCTATCACCAGTCGTAGTTGCTTGCAAAGCCTATGACAATAGGTTTTATTGTCATTTCACTTTTGTGTACTGGGGTAGGATTTCTTCCTCAAAAAGCACAGAGTGCTTCCTGTGCGAAGCAAGATCAAACTGTAGAAAATTAAAGCAAAGATAGAAAGAAAAGACGAACACCAACAGATTATTCTTTATAGAAATATTATTTTTAAAGGGGTCTGTAATTTAGATCACTACTTTCAAGTGTGATGTTCTCATTTCTAAACATAGCTTATGTCCTTATAGGTGTCAGACAAAGTACTAATAGAGCTCAGCAACTTGTCAAGAATGAGCCTGTTTTGAAGACACACACATTTGCTAAGAGAGATGGTCACCTAACCTTACATTTAGCTTTGCCAGCTAGAAGTCCATGTTTTCTTACTTTTATTTGCCTTCATATTAATGGAAACCGGGTTGTTACTTCTTGGTTTACTTTCCAGATTCTAGGAAGGGGAAGAAAAACCCTATATGCCAAATCCTTTGTGCAAATTGTACACAGTAGTGTGCCTTGGACATTACTTGAAAGAAAAATTAATGGAAAAAGGGGTCTAGAAGCATTGTAGGTTGTGAAACTTTAATTTTTTGTTCATTCTCCTTGTTTTCAGACGGATTCCATTTGTTGCCCTATAAATATTGTCTGAATTTTTGTCCTTGCAATTTTAGAATTCCAACTAAAATTGAGTATCTTTTGCTGTTTTGTCCATTTATCCCAACTAAACCTTTTTGCTGTATAAAGTCTTGAAGTCATAAATTGAATATAAAACACAGAATTGAGTAATAGACTTGTGCCATGTGTTAGGGGAAAAAAAGGAAAATGCATTCAAAAAACTGGCGACAAATAGACTGATAAGCAACTGAACAGTTAATATAGATCACAATGGATTTGTTTTATCTTGTGTGACTAAATCTATGTAAAGCAAAAAAATTTTTTTTTTCATGTGTTTTTTGAGGAATTACTGTAAAATTAAACCTTCATGCTCATAGCAAGCTCATGCACACAGTTAGAATTTTGGACCCTTATCCTTCTATTTTTGGCATTCCAAGAAGAACAGCTTTTATTGCACAAACTATCATTTGTAAACTGCTCAAAGACAGAAGTAAAATCAGGTGATGCTACATACTTTAGAAACAATATCATGGACGTGCTGCTTTCAAATAGCAGTCCAAGGCCCTGTAGCCTGCGAGAGCAATGCCAGAAAACTCAGCTCACCATTTTCAGTGCTGAGAGACAGCTGTAGTGAAATTCTCTGCTCCTGATTGTATGGAGCCAAAGATCTGCTAAAAAAAAAAGCTTTGAATATAGAATGGAGTAAAAATACTATTTTACTTTGATGCCTTAGGTTTTAACTTTTATATTTTTCAGATCCTGTACTGATCCTGAAAAACATTCTTCACAGTGGAAGGTAACAGATTGCCCAAAGGTCATTCATTTGACAGCCTTTCATGTTCTACCACACTGGAGGTCACTTAGACCTTTAAAGGACATCCTTCAAATTCTATTTTTTTAATTACATTTCCAAGATTGGAACATTGAAAATTAATCCCAAGAGATGCCTGCCAAGGCAGAAACACTACAATATCTAGCTCCCAAGTGAGCACTTGTAACCTACAAAACCAAAAATAGTCTAGAGAGGTGGGCTTTATATCCAGTTTTACAGGTAGAAATATGACACACCAATACCTAGATAATGTCATAGCAAGCACCTGGAAAAGGAGTGAGTGTCTTTTCTGGCGATTTTCAGGTGCCAATGTCAGCCAAAAGAAGTGATCTCTGAGTGATTCTTCCAACATGGTTATGGTTGACTCTGAGCTGTGCTCCAGAGGTGGGATTGTGAGCTGGTCCAAATCCTTTAGGTTAACTGGTTTCAAAAGGTGGGGGTGACAGGCCAAATGAACAGACTGCCACAGACAACAAGGGGTTCAAGCTGCATCTTGCAGTTTTCCAACAAGTCACAGATTTGAAAGCAATTAATATCTACATCCAATTTGCAAACCAAATTTCTGTCTGATCAATGTGCTCTTCTTCCAACTAGCAGCAAATGACATGGGGTTATAAGGTTACAAGCTGACCTTAGATTCAGCTGTAAGAATGCTGAGAAGATTGCAGCACCTCTTTTGACACTAAAGTTTGATACTCAAATATATCTGAAGAATATGAACTGCACTTTGCTCCTTTCTTTGGCATTGCCTCTTTGTTGGGTTCTGTAAAAACCTCTTGTGCCTTCTGTATGGCACCGGAACAATTAACCAAGACCTAAAAGTCTCTGCATGGCAGAGCATGCCAGTCCTTTTGTGGATTTAGGCCAACTCATTTAAAAAGCATTTTGCACGTATTGTTAAGAAAACCAGGAAATCCCATTTCTTCTGTGGTGGTTACAGAGACTTCACAGAGGATAAAGACCACTCTGCTTAAGAAGATGAATAATGCCCAGCAAACAGAGTCTCTAACATGATACTTTAAGAATGCTTTCTAGTTTCAAAGCACAATTATTAGTATTTTTCTTTTGACAGCACTTTTTCTGCTATGCAGTTCTGCTGAAAGCTGCTTTTCTCCATTACACTGTTCATTACACTGCTCATCATAATAGAAGTCAAAACTCCTCTTGCACAGTCTGATTGTACAGTCTCCAACCAAGGGCCCATGGAGTGTTTGCCTACAAGATCCTCTGACAGTGCTTTGAGCTCCACGGAAAGAAAAACCTAAAACCAAGATCAGGAGGGAGTACAGTATTTAGTGTGATATTGCTCCTAGTATATTACTTAATATTTTCATGCCCATGAGTACATGAAGTTTGAAATCTACAGATCAAATAGGCTGAGCTCTCAAGGGTTCATTGTTTTAATTAGAATTAACTAAGAAAATTAATTTGAATACATAATTTTCTAATTAACATGTAATCTAGTTAATGAAAAATTAAACTTATTGGTCAACTTATATACTATTCTAGTATGCTTATCATATTTACCTGGGGGAAAGAAACATTATCTCACCACAAAGCATGAAACTAAAAAGAAAGTCAAAGGTAGAAGGGAAAAAAAGTACCAATAAATTGACTATGTAAAGTTGTACTGCGTTTACACACTGAAAATTTCAACAGGTGCTGAAAGCAAGAGCTTCATCTTTCTGGTCAGAAATTCTTGAACTAATTTAGAAATTTTTTTTCTGATACTGACAAAATTACTGCCCTCGGAAATATGAGTTACTTAAAAACAAATAGACAATAAAAAACAATAAATGAAAATTGGTTCTTTCACAGTTAAGAAAGACAATGCAAACTCTTCAGGAAAGTCTCTAGCTTTAGTTAGGTTAGAATTCAGGTATTAGTACCACAGTACAGTAGTAGAGCTTGCAGATGTTCAATCATGCAATAAATAACTTCTGAAGAACAATCATGAACCAAAGCATTTCAACCAAATTGAACCTAAGATCGCAACACATTTATTCACTAACACCGCTACATCTGGGGAAAGTACATATGTGCAGGATGGTACCAGTTGCTCAGTGTTTCAGATGGTTCAATTTCAAGGTACATAGATACTTTTCCCTTCAGTTCTGCAGCTGGATATCCTGGAATCCTGGGCCATTACAGATTTATGTTGTGCCTGAATTATTTGAGAGACCAGGAAATGCCTTCAAAAAGGCTCCAGAGAGCCATTCAAACCAAAATAATTGTTTGTCTTTGGATTGCAATTAACAGCATGCTAAATGAGACAAAGCATCCTCAGGTTTGTCAGGAAAGTAGCTGCAAACTGGAGATGAACAACTCCCAGAGTCTTGTGAAGACTTAACTGGCTTTGGTTAGAAAGGATCTGAACCGAGATAGAAGAGCCTCCCAACTTATAAAAAATCAGCTTTGTAGTAAGAGTATAAAATCTCATAATATGTTACCACTTACAGCAGCTTATGAATGCAGTGAAGGTTTAAAATTTTTCATATAAAACTTCTTTTCCTTGCTAAGTCCAGTGAGTAGCTGTACTGGGTTTGGCTAGGATTGAAGTAAATTTCTTCAGAGCAGCTTGTAGGGGGGATATGTTTTAGATTTGTGATGGAAACAGTGTCGATAACACAGCAATGTTTCAGTTATTGCTGAGCAATGACTACACAGAGTCAAGGCCTTTTCTGCTTCTCACATGGCTCTGCCAGCACATAGGCAAGGGGTGCACAAGAAGGGACCAGAAGGGACCAGCCCAGACACCTGACCCCAACTGACCAAAGAGACTTCCCTTACCATATGTTGTCATGCTGAGCAATAAAAGCTGGGGGAAGAAGGAGGAAGTGGAAGATGATTGGAGTGATGACATTTCTCTTCCCAAGCCACCATTACATGTGATGGAGCCCTGCTTTCCTGGGGATGGCTGCACACCTGCCTGTCCATGGGAAGCAGTGAATGAATTCCTTTTTTTGCTTTGCCGTTTACCTACTAAGCTGTCTTTATCTCAACCCACAAGTTTTTGCATTTTTACCCAGATTCCTTCCTTCAACCTGCTGGGGAGAAGCCAGCAAGCAGCTGTGTGGGACAGAGCTGCCAGATGGGGGTAAACCGTGACACTTGAAACTAATTGTAATTTTAAAGACAGCCCAATTTCCAATAAACAGGGCAGAATTAACCATAAAATGGATAAACCTAATCCAAAACCTGCAAAATCAGGGCTAGCATCCTCAATGTCTTTTGTCCAAAATGTTCACTCTGTTTCAGTTCTCTGGCAGAAGTTAGTTATAACCACCAAGCCACACTCACCTTTGACTGTAGCTCATGCACAATCAAAAACAAGCATAAGCACCTACATACGAATGTAACTAGCTTTTACAATAATACAGCAACCCTTCTCTCAAATAAAACATGTTGCAATATATGTTGCAAGGCAAAGATGTACCACTGGGCTCCCCCCTTGGACCATAAACAGGAGAACAGGAGTACTGAGTGAGAGAATTGGTGAACTGTTGCCCAACATCTTGTCTCAAACAATATTGCAATTGAAAACCTGCAAAGAGTATAAAGGAATACCTAGTATATTTGTCAAATACTTTCCCAGTCTCTATTTTTAATAATAGTGCTCTAGCACTTCACGAGCTTGATGTAGTTGCTATGTATTTATATAATCTTCAGTAGGTTTCTCTTCTGCAGGCTTGTTCCCTGATTCCATGTAAATTTTTAGTGCCCATTAAAACTTACATTAACCAACATGAGAGGTCCAGCACAACACTAAAAGCAGCTTCAAGTTCAATTACCATACCCTTATCCATAAGTCATTAGTTCTTACCATTTTTAAACTTCAGCCTATCTAACAAAGCCAAAACATCAAAAAATTAATCTGGTCAGTCTATATTCTCTAAACCACCAAATCTTAAGTATACTTACCTAAAGAACACATACTGGCAGTGGATAAAACCTCAGTCACAAGCCATGGCTGAAACCTTATCCTAGGCATATGGAAACTGAAGAATGAACTAGCAATGCCATTATTTTTTTTTCTGCTCTTATCGTCCCATCCTTTAATCTTAATAACAAACATTTGGTAAGCCTAGGCTTTGGTGCAGCAACCTGCTACTCATTGCAATCAACCCAGCATACAGCCAAACTTAAATAATTTCTTCCAGCCAGTCCAGCCTTTAGCCTGTTTCTGCTGGTCTTTAAGGATACATCACCAGTAAATATTGCTCGTAGTCACTGAGCTCTCTAAAAAGAACTCCAGCACTGCTCTGACCTTCCCCTATATACATTGGTGACCTCTGTCTGTGCCACAATTACCCCTAAATCACTTGCCTCTCTTGGCACCGACCATTAACTCCTCACTTTTCTCCCTAATAGCCCAAACCCTAATTGAGATAGATGCTGATGGCTTAAGTTTAATTCAGAAGATTGGGCTTGATGGCATAGAGCTTAATCAAATTAATTTAAAAAGCATTTTAATTCATTATCCATTCTTACTAGCCCGAATCTCTTTCAGTGCTGCCAAAGACATCAATTCCTATTCACCATAGCTGTTGAAACCTGGGAAGGATCAGATTCTCAGTAGCTTCTAATGGTGCAATTAAGAAAAGCTACAAGGACAGCAGTTCTTTTGAGCTCTTCATGTCTAGCAGCTGCCTAGCTCCTGAAGGGAATTGCTATCTAATTAGAAAGCAATAATGAAGAGAGACCCAATGGAGTATCCTGCAGAGACCCAAGGGAAGTCTGGCTAGCAAGTCCAAAGAAGTTTCCTGCCTTCTCCATATGCTTCTGAGGTCCTGCTCCAACAATGCAATATATCCACCAATAATCCTGATTGATTTTCCACAGTGCAGATGTATTGTGCTGACTGTTTTAAACACTTGCGGGGAAAAAAAGAAGCCTGATTTCACTAGAAATTAAGAAAAGTGGTTTTAAGGTGATCAAAATATTTTGCACAGATGTTTGTACACATTACTCTCAGAGGATTTCTGCACTAATTTTATCCACAACAGATGAAATTATAACACTGTAATTCTTTTTGGTAAGCATTGACAGCTTTCCGGATTAAAAAAAACAAAACAAACCACCCTTTTTTATATTACTTATATTTCTATTTAGTATTTTGATCATTAGAGACACATAAAAACAAGTCACATTTACTATCAGACAGTATTAGTCAAAAGACACTTTTATCCTTGCAACTGCAAGCTTCGTTCTAAAACGAAACAGAAAATCTATCTTGCAATTACCACAGAATACTAAATTTACAAGGCAACATTTTCTCAGGCAGCCTGCAAACATCCATTTCTCTTTCAAATACAGGAATAGTTATGTTACTTAGGTTCCGATAGATCTACACAAAATTTTTACAGTAATTGTCTCTGTCTCATAAACATCCCAAAAGGACTGAGTAACAGAATGCACACAAACAGATATCAAAGAGAATCACAGAATCAAAGAATATTCTGAGTTGGATTCCACTAGGATAATCTAAGGCCAACTCCTGGCCCTGCACAGGCCACCCCAAGAGTCACATCATGTGCCTGAGAGCATTGTTCAAACACTTCTTGAACTCTCTCAGGCTTGGTGCTGTGACCACTTCCCTGGGGACCCTGTTGCAGTGCCCAACCACTCTCTGGTTGAAGAACCTTTTCCTGATATCCGGTGTAAACCTCTCCTGACAAAGCTTCATGTGATTCCCTGTCATGTTCATGTGAGTCCCGTCATGAGTCACCAGACAGGAGATCAGTGCCTGCCCCTCCTCTTCCCCTTGTGAGGAAGTTGCATACTGCAATGAGGTCTCTCCTCAGTCTCCTCCATGCTGAACAGACCAAGTGACCTCAGCCACTCCTCATGCAGCTTCTCCTCACAGCTGGCCCTCCACACTGTTGTGTTCATATTCAATGTCCTGTTGACCAGGACTGCCAGGTCCCTTTTTGAGGTGCTGCTCTCCAGCATCTCATTCCCCAGCCTGTCCATACATCCAGGGTTGCCCCGTCCCAGGCGCAGAATCTGGCACTGGTCTTTGTTAAACTTCATGTGGTTGGTGATTGCCCATCTCTCTAATTTGTTGAGGTCTCTCTGCAGGGCCTCTCTGTCCTTGAGGGAGTCAACAGCTTCTCACAATTTTACATCATCTGGGAACTTGCTTAGCGTCCCTTCCAGTCCTGCATCCAAGTCATTTATGAAGATCTTGAAGAACACAGGGCCCAGGATGGAGCCCTATGGAACCCCACTAGAGACAGGTCCTCAGTCTGATGTCACCCCATTCACTATCGCCCTTCATGCCCAACCCATGAGCCAGTTGTTCACCCATCCATGATGTGTTTATCCAGCTGTGTGCTGGACATTTTGTCCAGAAGGATCCTGTGAGAGATAGTATCAAAAGCTTTACTGAAATCTGAATATCTAATAAGTAATTGTTATATCTCCCATGAACACAGCTGCAATCTTACTGTGTGTGTGTAAGATTTACTTCTAATTTCCACAACCCATTAAAAAAAGGCTTGGTAAATTGCCTTTGATAAAACATTTATAATCATTACCAACACTTGCCTAGTATTAGGAGAAAATAATTACCTGAGGAAACATAGAGCACTCTGTTCAACACAGGGTTTACCAAACAAAATGAGGAATGAATCATAGGGTTACACAGCACAGTTGTTTTAGCACCATGTTCAGCAGGTTTTCTCAACAATTATAAACAGCATCAGTACTATTCATTTTAGCCCAGAGCAGACTTCTGCAGAACCAGCTCAGTTCTCTTCTGATTGTTCCTGGCAACAATGACACAGATTAAGCCTTATATCAGAAAATTGAACATTCTCTGCATTTGGGTCTAAAACTGTACTTTCTAGTAAATGAATGATGCTTGTAACTTGTTCTTGTCGTCCAGGATTACATCTGTATTACATTTTTACTGTAATACAGATATTCCTCACTATCCAGCATCTTTCCATTTCCAAATAAAGAAATAACATATCTATTTGTCTGCTATCAATTGCATTCCCACCATTCTGACATCACAAATCCTTTGACAAAGGGGAAAGCAATCTAGAAACATTGTGGAAAATTGAAAAATTACATACAGCCTCCATTTTGCGTAAATCACCACAGCCTGTAGCTCTAAGTTTTGACCATAAGCCTAATAAAAAGAAAGAGCTCTCTATAAACTTTAGCACGCTGTAGATCAAAACTTGAACTGCCTAGTTGCTTGTTCTCTCCCATAGGAATTCTGTAGCTTATAGCAGCGGTCTCCAAAGCAGGCAGTGTACACAAAGAAAAAAACCATTAGATCTTGAGTAGTGCATGTATATAACTGATAAAGGAATAAATACACATATATTGGAAGGGTGCACTCAAAAAATTTCCACTAATTAGGTTGTGCAATAAAAGAAGTTTGGAGACCACTGGCACATAGCATGACTAAAGAAAAGAAGAATGTGTTTCAGTGCTTCAGTCCTTTCAGAGGGACTAAGAATGCTAAAATATCTTTCTGATAGTGAATTTGGCATATAAATTCCAACTCATTTGGAAAACAAGGGCAAGAGAGAAGAAAGGCTATTCAAGATGTTAAAAGAGTTTCCAAGGGGAAACTTTTAGTCCCACTGTGTTCAGTTCCCAACTACCAATGATTTCCACTGAGTTCTGCAACACCAGGTTTTCATACAGAACTTTGATGAGGGTACTAAGATGCATGTGGGTTTTCAGCAGGATGAAGATCTTACTGAGACTATATACTGTAGTAGAATAGAGCATTTAATCAACTCACTTAAAACTTAGAGAGCAAAACAATATGACTGAAATATAGCAAGTGCTGAAATCCATTTTTCAGCTATTTTATAGCACCATTCTTTGCAGCTTCATGAGAAAATAGGGCTACTTTTTCAGTAAAATTTTTTCTTTCAAGAAAAAAATCATGTACACAAAAATTTAATAAACTGTCAATAGCTTTCCTTGGTTTAAATTAATTATCTACAGTTCAACAGATGCTAAAGGAAAATCTTTCCTGACAATTTGGTCAAGGCTTATAAGGTCATTTGCTGAACTCAGAAAGACATACATTGACCTAAACCAACATTTTTTCATCCATTCATCCAAAACGCCTCAGTAACATTTCAGAATGACAAAAAAATATGAGTAGGGATAGGTTAGTCAGGAAATTAGCATCAGAGCTGGTGTAACTTTAGAAGTTTTTGTGTCACAGATTTCTTGTTTTCCCCTCTTACACTACCAGCATTTCTGATAATATAACTACTAATTGATTCAAATACAAACAGAGATAGTTCTGTATACTAAGAGCCGTTCCATCAACTAAGATTTTTCCTTTTTTTTTTTTTAAGTCACATCAACTCTCAATATGCCTGAATACTACTGAGGACATTAAGATGTCATACGGAAATGTATATGGCACTGAAAGATTTAGATGCTTACTACTGAGAGTTACCCCTGTTTACAACAGTGGCACTCTGCATCACAGCAGTTTATCACAAGATAAACACAAAAGACACTCTACAGTTAAAACAAAAGTTATAGGCTTAATGAAAAAAACAACAATACAACTATTTATTCTGTGTTATCATGGCTCTGCATTGTGATCAGGTTACTGTAACATGTTACTAGACTACAGAAGAAACAAATCACTAGGACATCTCCAAGCTACTCCACCTTATGTAAAATAACTTTCCTTTATTTTCTCTGACAGCTAAAAACCAAAAATGTCCCTGGTAGCTTAAACATCATCAGAAAAATTTTGATAAACTGTTTGAAGCAATAAATATGAAGGACAGCATGGCCAAAACAGCAACAACAAAGTTACTAAGCAAAGGGTGCAGTGGGGAGAAAGAACTAGATACTGGCAGCCTGCAACAGAAAAGTTAGCAAAATGGGAATCAAGGTATGAAATATAAAATAGAAACATGAAAACATGAAATAAACTACTGTGTTAGTAAAAGATGTCTAACTAGATATGAAATAAGCACAAAGGGGCATTTCAGACTGATTTCAGGAAAGAGGTAAGTCATACAACTGAAACCTTCATCTATGGCCGAAAAAAAAAAAAAAGAAAAGGCCATAAGCACATACATCAGATACCTTTTTCATTTGCATCCTGACAGCACCATGCATGCAGGCTTACATTATGATAAGAAAGCTGCTGACACCATAGAAACAGAATTCACAAGTCAAAACAGTGACAGTGAACGTCAATGTTCTCTATTTATTTGTCTTTGCAGGAAGAAATAGACATTTACACAGAAACGTACAAATTCACACTAAACATCTAGCAAACAGCAAATCATTTAAAAATAACTGAAGAGAAGCTACTTACACAGACAAGAAATTATTAGGAAGAATTCTTTTTTTAATCACACTTGCTTTCCTCAGATTCTTTATAACATAAAACAAACATTCCAGGCACTTGGAATTGTCTTTCCCTTCTGTAAGTGACACTGATGTGCTATAAGAGTCATTAATCATTTTGCCCCCAATACTGCAGCTAGTTTAGTTCCTCCACCTGATGAAAATAGAGAGCCCTCACTCCCAAAATTATTGTCCTGGTTCCCAGCTTCGAGGTTCTTTTAAACCCAAAACCATTTCAGTGAGCTCTTAACTTCTGATAGCACCCGAGCAGCAGCTGAAGGCTTCGTTCCCCCTGCTGTGCTCAAGGACCGAGGTCTGTCTGCCAGACCAGGGGTGCTCCAAGGCAGCACGGCACCGGCGGGGCAGGATGGCGCTACCGGACAGGAGCGCCCCAAGGACTACAGGAGGGAGTACAACTTCCACACGAGCTGGGCCTCCAGTTTGAACAAACAAACAAAACCCCAAGAACAGCCAAACCCCACCTCGTCTTTAGAAACTACTTCTAACGAAGCACCCACACGAGCAAGCGAACTTTCTTAGTACAAGCTGCTTGCCCGCACAGAGCTACGTACGGGCACGCACCCGTGTCCGGCCGGTGCCACAGCGACAGGGCCTCCACGCACAGGTGCCCTGCCGACCTCGACGGCCGCCCGGGCTGAGGCACGGAAGCCTCGGGGGAAGTTCCCAGCCGGCCCCGGAGGCGGCCGCAACAGCCCAGGCCGCGCACCGCGGTGTCGCCCGGCGCGCTGCCCGTGTCGGGCCGGCCGGCGGGGGCTGCCCTCCTCCCGCGCCCACCCTCCCTCTCTCCCGGGGCTCTCACGCTTTGCTTAAGGCGGTGGTGCGGTTGGAGTGCTCCTTCTTCTTGCCCCCCTTGGCGGCCATGGCCGCGGGTCGCTGCCACCGCGTCCTCCGCGTTGCCGGGCGACCCCGCGGGCCGCGCCGCTGTCCCGGTGCCGCGGGAGGGGCCGGGCGGGCGGGTGAGGGACGAGGGGCCAGCCCTGCCCCAGGCCTGCCCCAGCCCGGACACGGCCCTCGCCGCCCGCTTCGTGTTCGAGGAGCCAGAGAAATGGCGTGAAGTGCCTTTGCGGGCAAAGGTTTGGCTTCGAGGGTAACAGAGACCGCTTTCTGCGGCAGCGTTAGGAATCTGTCCCAAAGGACGTTGTTTGTTTGCTTGCGGGTGACAACCAGTTGTGAGAAGCTGTCGACGGTGAGAAGCTGTCGACTCCGTCGAAGGCAGAGGGGCCCTGCAGAGAGACGTGGAAAAGTGAGGGGACTGGGCAATCACCACTTGTATGAAGTTTGACCAAGACCAGTGCTGGATTCTGCACCTGGGCAGGAGCAACCCTGATGTACGGACAGGCTGGGAAACACAGGCTGGACAGCAGCACAGCAGAAAGGGACCGGGGGGGCTTGGTCGATGGCAACTTGAATATGAGTCAGCTCTGCCCTGGCAGCCTAGAGAAATTTTAGAGCTAGACTATGCAAGTCTTTATTTTCCTTTTTAATTTCAAATTGAGGCAACTAATTAATTCCTGCTATGAAACCCGTGATTACCAAAGTGAATGCAGTTCCACCAAGGTCAGATAAAATTAGCCTTAGTCTGCTGGTTTTGAATTCAGCAGATAGATGACTTCAACTTAATTTATAAGCAGACTTTTTCAGATACATTCCAGAGATTGTGTTATTGCTAACAGCTCCTATTTCTAATTTTCAACCTATTTGCTGTTTCCCAATCTGTAATGATGAAAAATCCTTGGTAAAACAGAATATACTTCTTTGTTTATTCTTATTCAAGCTAATACTTTTTCAAATATAAAAATCAATGAAAAATCTATTTGTCAAATTGGAGAGGGCATGAGTAGATGAAAAATAGGAGGAAAAACATGCAGATGTTGTTACACCTAGAGGCTTATTTTAGACAAATGTCAGGTCTTGATTTATATCAAGATGACAGGCGGCCAGATATACACTCATAAATTTCAAAGTGGAGAATTCTTCCACAGCTTGGCATTTCCTTCAGTGTTATGTCCAACAGCATCCATTTTAAATAAGGTGCTTTGGGAGACTTCTCACTTGAGAGCCAAGAAAACATTTCGATTTTATTTATTTCTTTTCAAACTGAACAGCTGGTCTTCTCTTTATACAATTATGCTATCAAATATTGATTAGGACAAACAGATAAAAAATAGCAGAGACAGAGGTGAGTTCAGACATCTGGCTACACCTTTTTAATACCAGCATAGGGCTGCTCACCTCCACACCTTGCTGGATGCTGATGCCAACTTGTAGACTGGGGTCAGGATTCAGTTTGTGACCCAGAATGCAGATAAAAACACCATGGAAATTACGAAGTTTCTATTCCTCTGAATCCCCTTCCCTTTCCTATACTTACTGGACAGAGAAAATAGAATGGAAAAGTATCTACGAAACATACATGTAAGAGGCACTTGTGAAAGTTTTCATAGTTGGAAAACCTCCTTCTTGATCCTACTGCAGATGACCAATGAGGTTTGCAGCATCCTAGCAAATAAAACTTTCATAATACACTTACGTGAAAGACAACATAGAAGTAACTGAAATTTGAGTGCCTGGGTCTGTAAACATTTTTGGGTGGTAGAGAAAGAACAGAAATCAGAAAAGCATATTTAATACAGAACCTTTAATTCTCTGCTCTGTTAAATGGTAGTTACTACATAGAAAGTTCAGAATGGACCTGACCTTTTACCATAAAATCGTACAATAAATTTGTTTGCTAAGAGTGATGGCATTAAAAACATGCATCTAGGTGCTTTGTGAAGGAAAAATAACAGGGATCTCAGGCTTTACATCCATCAAGTTATATCTTTTTATTTATGCGAAAACTTCATTTAGAATTCCATAACCTAACAGCAATGACAAGGACAGCTTGTTTGGAAACAGAAATTAATCTGAATTTCAAACAAGCTACTTTTCTAACTGGCAAAGAATCTGTAAGGTCACATCAGCTGTTTCACTGCCCTAATGTCTCAAGCCATGCAGTATATCTGACAGACACTCCCTGAAGGGAAGAAATTGTTCGGGTAGAGGCAGCCTGACAGAAAACGTGGAATAAATGCACAAGACCTCCAAACAAGTGTTAGGAACCCATTGAGATGTCACTAAACAAATACTAAGGTAGCACAGACTGGTTAGGATTGGATGGATGACCTTCTGGTCATCATTCTTCCAAGATACCATTCAAAACAGCAGCTTGTTTTTCCCTGAAACCATCACATCAACGGCTAGAGCACATGCAAGTCACTTGTAGGAAACCAGCCTTTTAATCTTAAATATTTTGCACTTTTTTATAGCCACACACAGTAGTTGGAGAGAGCAGAAAAAGAGTAACTATGAACGGGAATACTACCAAAACCCCTCAGGGAGGGTCTTGGAACTCAGACTTAACTCCCCTCTGATTTTACAGACGGCACAAGGACTCCAGAACAAGACAGTAAAAGTTCTTGCCTTAAGAGAAGATCTGGGAGTGTGGTAGGGGGCCAAACCAAAATATCTAGAAATAGCTGATGACTAGGCTAAAGACACTCATTCTTCTCAGAGGTCTCAAGTGACAGGATCAGAATGAATGTGAGAATTAAAATACAAAAAATTCCTCTTTAAAATTTTATTTTATTTTAATTAAGTGAAGGTGGTCAAACACTGGAACAGGTTTTCCAACAAGACTGTGGAGTTTTTATCAAACTGGCCATGACCATGAGCAACCTGGTCAAGGTCTGAGCAGAGGCGTAGGACTACAAGATCTCCAAGGCCACTTCCAACCTTACCCACTCTGTGGTTCTGGGAAGTTTTCCATGAAAAAAGGGTTAATGTGAAAATCAGCTATAGGCTCCTGTAACAAGAGATGTTGCATTTTCAAGCATGAGGTTGCAACAGTCACAAGATGAAAGGGAAATAGAATGGATTTTGATGTTGGTTTTTGAGACTTTTTTCCCCATGTCTTTTTATCAAATGATAGGAAAATCCAGGTTCTGAAATTAATGCATTTAACAGATAAGAAACCCTGTTGCCCTTAACTTCCAATACTCTCTTTTAACTATTTGCTAAGTGAAAGAGTAGGTAGAAGAGATGTATGGAAGGTACAGGTCAGTGGGAAATTCTGAACCGAGGAGGACAGCAGTGCATTGGCATTTCATTAAGAGCAGGCAGTGAAGGATCAGGAAAAGAGTAAAGGGTGATCAAAAAAAGAGCAATTGTGAGTGGAGAATGGTAATGCCTGAGAAAATGAAAACACTGCAGTATGTGATAAAGCCTGGGAGGAGCAGTCTGTGCACTAAGTTGGGAACAGTCAGTCACTGAGGTGACAGAGGCCAGGGAACTGAATTTGAGCAAAACCATCCTCAAACAGATGGACTGAAACTATGCACAGGCAGCTCTACTCTGTTAACTCTTAACGCGAGGCTAGGGAGTAAAGTGGGGAAATGGATTATGAGAGCTTTCTTTGGTAAACTGGTGGAATAAGACCAGGTAGGGGGAAAAAAAAAATCACAGCCAGCTGCATAATAGAAATTAGTCTTTGCCTAGGCACAGGACTTTCTGCCCACTGCCATTTCAAAAATATCTTATGGTACCATGTCTCATCTGATCTTGTCAGGGACACGGTTTTCCCAACATTCCAGCCTCTCTTGAATTTGACAAGGTGCCAAAAATGACTCTGCTGAACCCCACCTATGTTACTATTTCCACTTACCTTTTTTTCCCCAAGTTCTTTATTTGCTAGAGCACCTTTTTATAACATTCTTATGCTACAATCTCATTCTGGAGAAACACAGACCCAAAATACTCTGTTAAATATCAAGCAGCTGTTCAATTTCAAATACAGCAACACCATCAAGTCCCATGGGATTGCTCAGGGCCCTTATTTAGGTCGAAGTGTGAAGTGGGGACCACCACAACTTTGATCATCTCTCCACTGAAATATAGGGATAAAACAGTGTATGCCCCAAGAGCAGGCAACAGAGGAAAATCAAAGTAGCTCAGAGAACCATGCAGAGCCATTGCCTTTCTTTTGTAAATTTACATTTGATGATTCATAACAGGAATGTCTTTCTATGTCAAAATGAAAGGCTTTCTGTGTTTGATACAGTGTGAAAACCCTATCTGAAGTCTGGAGTTAAAGAAAACTGTGATACTCTAAATACTGGAACTGTTACAAAATTAGGATATGGACAGAGGAAGTACTATTACCTCTAAAAAATTCTACTAGAGATTTGGCTAAAAAGTACAATGAAATTGTGACTGTAGCCTGAGGGACAAAAGGGTATTTGTTTTTAAAATGAGAATACACAATCTTAATGTAGTGTAAACTACAGAACTGCAGAACCTATTAAGTCTCTTAGTACACTGTTTTACTTTAGTATTTTGGTTTTTACCAAATGAATGTAAGCTTTTTGCAGGAGATTTAAAAATTAAGTCTTCTTGTTCTAAGTAAAGGCATACTGCAGATCATAGAAAATCCTTTTTAACAGCTATTAACTTTAGTGTGTTTTAAGTGTGGTTGCAGTTGTATATGCAAGCTAAAAGCAAAAAGCTGTGCTATATAAAAAATGCAAAATGTAAGATTGCTGGATAAATATGTTTTCATATAAATGTGATTAACATTCTTAATGAAAAGTTAGAAACAGACTATAAACTGATGTAAGATGTCTTCAAACTTGTTTTTCAAGTCTACCAAATAAAAACATATCGTCTTCTCTAAATAATTAAGAAAACCCTACAACACAGTTTACATTCTCTAACTTCTGAAACTCATACAAAGTACATAAATTATTGCAACACTTATGCCATCATCCATATGCAAAGTGCCACCATAACCATCTGAGCTATAATAAGTCTCATGTAATTGTGCTTAAAACAATAACCCAATGAAACGAAATGGCATCCTGGTGGACAATCTAATGGAAAGTTCTTGCTCCTTAAACTATTAAATACCAGAAGGCAGCGATTTTGGGCATCTTGTGGCAAAGTGCCATTAAAAACAGCAATTCTTTAACTATCAAGCAAAGTAGTTTGCCTGTGTGGTGGGTTGACCCTGGCTGGACACCAGGTGCCAACCAAAGCCACTCTATCACCCCTGTCCTCAGCTGGACGGAGGAGAGGAAATATAACAAAAGGTTCATGGGTTGAGATAAGAACAGGCAGCGATCATTCACGAGTTACTGTCATGGGTAAAGAGACTTGACTGGGGTAAAGTAGTTTAGTTTACTACCAATCAGATTGGAGTAGGGTCATGAGAAACACAAACTAAATCTTAAAAACACCTTTTCCAACCTCTCCTTTCTTCTTGAGCTTATCTTTACTCACAATTTTCTCTACCCCCTCCAGCCAGTGGTGCAAGGGGATGAGAAATGGGGGTTTGCAGTCAGTTCATCACATGTTGTCTCTGCTGCTCCTTCCTCCTCAGGGGTAGACTCCTCATATTTCTCCTGCTCCAGCATGGGGCCCTTCACATGGGAGACAATCCTCCAGAAACTTCTCCAATGTGAGTTCTTGCCTCGGGCTCCATGAACTGCTCCAGTGTTGGTTCCTTCCATGGGGTGCAGTCCTTCAGAACACACACAGCTCCAGCATGGATTCCCCCCAGGGTCCCAAGGCCTGTCAGAAAACCTCCTTCAGCATGGGCCCTTCCACGGGGCCACAGGTTCTGCCAGGGGCCTGCTCCAGCATGGGTTTCCCACAGGGTCACAGACTCCTCTGGGCATCCACCTGTTCTGTGGTGACATCAAGTACTGCTCTCTAGGAATGACTTAAACTATTCCCCAAAGATTAATTATTACAGAGAAACAAAGATTTGTTCAATCTANACAGTGTGAAAACCCTATCTGAAGTCTGGAGTTAAAGAAAACTGTGATACTCTAAATACTGGAACTGTTACAAAATTAGGATATGGACAGAGGAAGTACTATTACCTCTAAAAAATTCTACTAGAGATTTGGCTAAAAAGTACAATGAAATTGTGACTGTAGCCTGAGGGACAAAAGGGTATTTGTTTTTAAAATGAGAATACACAATCTTAATGTAGTGTAAACTACAGAACTGCAGAACCTATTAAGTCTCTTAGTACACTGTTTTACTTTAGTATTTTGGTTTTTACCAAATGAATGTAAGCTTTTTGCAGGAGATTTAAAAATTAAGTCTTCTTGTTCTAAGTAAAGGCATACTGCAGATCATAGAAAATCCTTTTTAACAGCTATTAACTTTAGTGTGTTTTAAGTGTGGTTGCAGTTGTATATGCAAGCTAAAAGCAAAAAGCTGTGCTATATAAAAAATGCAAAATGTAAGATTGCTGGATAAATATGTTTTCATATAAATGTGATTAACATTCTTAATGAAAAGTTAGAAACAGACTATAAACTGATGTAAGATGTCTTCAAACTTGTTTTTCAAGTCTACCAAATAAAAACATATCGTCTTCTCTAAATAATTAAGAAAACCCTACAACACAGTTTACATTCTCTAACTTCTGAAACTCATACAAAGTACATAAATTATTGCAACACTTATGCCATCATCCATATGCAAAGTGCCACCATAACCATCTGAGCTATAATAAGTCTCATGTAATTGTGCTTAAAACAATAACCCAATGAAACGAAATGGCATCCTGGTGGACAATCTAATGGAAAGTTCTTGCTCCTTAAACTATTAAATACCAGAAGGCAGCGATTTTGGGCATCTTGTGGCAAAGTGCCATTAAAAACAGCAATTCTTTAACTATCAAGCAAAGTAGTTTGCCTGTGTGGTGGGTTGACCCTGGCTGGACACCAGGTGCCAACCAAAGCCACTCTATCACCCCTGTCCTCAGCTGGACGGAGGAGAGGAAATATAACAAAAGGTTCATGGGTTGAGATAAGAACAGGCAGCGATCATTCACGAGTTACTGTCATGGGTAAAGAGACTTGACTGGGGTAAAGTAGTTTAGTTTACTACCAATCAGATTGGAGTAGGGTCATGAGAAACACAAACTAGATCTTAAAAACACCTTTTCCAACCTCTCCTTTCTTCTTGAGCTTATCTTTACTCACAATTTTCTCTACCCCCTCCAGCCAGTGGTGCAAGGGGATGAGAAATGGGGGTTTGCAGTCAGTTCATCACATGTTGTCTCTGCTGCTCCTTCCTCCTCAGGGGTAGACTCCTCATATTTCTCCTGCTCCAGCATGGGGCCCTTCACATGGGAGACAATCCTCCAGAAACTTCTCCAATGTGAGTTCTTGCCTCGGGCTCCATGAACTGCTCCAGTGTTGGTTCCTTCCATGGGGTGCAGTCCTTCAGAACACACACAGCTCCAGCATGGATTCCCCCCAGGGTCCCAAGGCCTGTCAGAAAACCTCCTTCAGCATGGGCCCTTCCACGGGGCCACAGGTTCTGCCAGGGGCCTGCTCCAGCATGGGTTTCCCACAGGGTCACAGACTCCTCTGGGCATCCACCTGTTCTGTGGTGACATCAAGTACTGCTCTCTAGGAATGCCTTAAACTATTCCCCAAAGATTAATTATTACAGNCTCCTCATATTTCTCCTGCTCCAGCATGGGTTTCCCACAGGGTCACAGACTCCTCTGGGCATCCACCTGTTCTGTGGTGACATCAAGTACTGCTCTCTAGGAATGACTTAAACTATTCCCCAAAGATTAATTATTACGGAGAAACAAAGATTTGTTCAATCTAAGGAGACTGAATGCTAATACAACTCAACATGCCTCACAAAAAGTTTAAACAAAACTCTGGAGCTTGGAATAGGTCATATTTTTCCAGTACTGCAGTTAAGATATACCAGAAAATCCTATACTGGAAAAAACACTGCTTGTGTCTGTCTTCCACATATTTTTCCAAATTAAAGTTTTTGGGTTAGTAGTAGGATAGGGCTTCATGGTAGTGTAACTGACCTAAAACACTTCTCCATAAACTGCCGTCCCATTTCGCTCTACCAGTGAGATGCTACCATTTCCTTCCTCAGCCAGTCTTTTCTTACAGTTTTCTTGTTCTGACTGGATCAGCTTTCCTGATTCACCTGCTCAGTCTCAAACATCACAATGCTCCCTTCTCCACAGGGGGTGAGAATGCAGTTTGTAACACAAAACAAGACTAGTCTTCTATTAAAGCTCAAATTCTTTTCCTCAGACAAGTGAAAGAAGATTTGAGAAAAAAAGGACTCCATCATGCAGGTAGAAAATATTCTTTTTATACTACTGGCCTCAGTAGTGACAACCTGTATCAAAACCAGTACATTCCACCAGTTTTAGAATCCTGGCTTTTCTACATTCATGCAGAGGTTTAGAAGAGGCTATATACAAAACAAGGAAAGTGCTCAAATATAGTAGCAGTAACTTTTCAAGCAAAAATGTATTGACGTCCCTGAAAATAACCTGCATAGGATTATATTATCCGTGACAGGACCCAGATGAGATTCATGCATTCAGGCAGAGTCACACAGCTTGAGTTTGGTCTCCATTCTGCTGTTGAATCTAAACATGAAAACAAAAACAAAAGTCCACAATCCACTATAGCTGGGGAAACTGCCCATGGAGGTAAAGTAGGCATTTACATTTGTGCAGCTTTATTAAAGTTTAAAACAAGACAGTACAGTGGAGATTAAACATTTTATCCGAAGTGAAATTATAGTCCAAATGGAGTTCTTCAAGTGATTGAAGAGGAAGATTATGGTAGTTTCAACACCTGAGGACAGTCAGGCATTGAAACAACTTTCCCAGGGCCATACAGTCTCCACTGGTAGAGGTTAAGACCAGACCACATGAACACCTAAGAACTGTGCTACGATCTTGCTTGGAGAAAGACATTGGCATAGAAGACATCCTAAGATCCCTTTCACCTGAATTATCTTTGGATCCTCAGCTAAATAAGCCCAGTTTTAGTTTATGCCAAGCTTTACTGTGGTAATTTTAAATAAGCCTTTAACATAGCAGATACTAGAAGATAAAGTTGTTTTCAAATGTCAATTGACAGCATTTGAGTATAGGGTGGAACATATGTGAGGATTCATGTTCCCAAAAGCATACACCAACACACATAAGATGCCCAAATATATTTATTTAACTCTTAAAAAGTATGTTACTCTTTAGAAAAAAGACAGCCTAAGAAATCTCAATATAGATTAAAGTATACCAGATCCTGCATATACCTAATTCTGATGTTTATTTAAACATCAGCACCATCAAACCCAGCAAGATAAGACTTCTGAAGTCAGTAGCAATGAGGTACCAGGACAGAAGAAACCCTTAAAATAAAGAGGGGCTTCAAAGCCTTTGAGCCAAGCAGAGCCAGAGTTCCAGAAAGCATTCAGGAACCATGAAATCTCTCTAATCCTTTTGAAGTTCATTTGCTGCCAAAAATACATGAGTGTTATAACAAAGAAACATAAGCATCTCAGTATACACTTACAAACTGGTAAGCCAGTTCATTAGTTCAAAGCAGTCAAAAGAGTACAGCACTGTTCTAAAACTGACAAAGACAGCTTGGGGCAGAAAGGTTGGCAGACTAGCATGAACCAATTAAGCTATTTCCCTCAAGACCTCTCTCCTTGCTCATGGTATTCAGAACCATCTCTAGACAGAAGAAAAAAGAAGCAAGTTCATCATCACAGGACAGTAAGATACTTACTTTTTGTACTCTTGGTAAAGTTTTCAGTGTTAGTGCATGAAAAAGTTAGTGGATGTTTATTTCTGGATGTGCATAGGAGTGAGGTTACCATAACTATGTGCCAGCAGTACAACTGTATTCAATAATGTGTTTCATATGTAAAGTATTAGCTGAAAATATTCAGCCTTAAATTGCTGGAGATGCATTTTTATTAGTATCTCTATAACCATGTCTTTCCCTTGTTAAACACAATAATTTAACCATCTTGTTTTTACTCAGTGGTAAAAGTCATCTACTCCACTCAGTCTTAGTGATCACAGTATGAAAGATCCCTCCCATCTGTCATTGGCCCCTACAAGATTTCTGGGATGTCTTGATCCAGGAGAACTAGCAATGAGACAGATCCTTGTGGTGGGGGATAATAAATAGGGACAATTGTGCCAGTGAGAAGGCTCAAATGGGACATAAATGGTGACAAAAGAAACATTTACTTTAAAGGTGCAAGAGTCTATTCAGCTAAAAGTGAGTATTTGGAATGTAGCATATGTCCTAGAAGCAAACTAGACACTGAATGTTGTCTTTGTTCCTTTTTAGGAGTGTAAACACTACCTTATGTTCTCAAGTAAGAAGACACTAATCAGACTTAGATGCAGACACTCAAGCAAGTGGAATGATAACTCACAAGATCTTCAGTTTCATGATAAACAAGAATATGTAAACACCCAAATGAGCCACCAATTCAGATAGTACCAGACACCCCATATGGATCGTCACTACACAGCACCATGGCAGCATTTTGATTTAAGGCAAAGTCTTGCTGCTCATCCCATCACATTTACTGAACGGTGGTAGCATTAGCAGCACTGTGATTTACTCTCTGCTTTCAATGGGTCTAGGTCCAGTTTTGGTTTCCCCACATCATTCTCTTCATTAGGAAAGGTTTTGTAATTGGCAAGGATGTTTTCCACCAAGAATCGAGCAGCTTCGTCTATGTTGATGTTGTCCTAAAAATGTTGAAAGCAAAGAAGTCAGTGATTTTTTGGAAACAGTCACACATTCCTATTAAAAAGCTCTCCAAAAAGAAAAGACGTCTTCAGTCTCAGCAGGACACAAACAGTTTAGGTGCAAGAAGTCATTGCTCACTTTTTTTTTTTCCCTGAAAGAAGTTAGCAGAAAGGTTTGAGACAAAATTATTCACCCATATTACAAATTGAATATTGACTCTAATCTAGTAGGCAGTCAGGGGAATGAGTATCACCTGCATTTGGAAGACTCACAAATGCCAAAGTGCATTTCTGCCTCAGGAAAGATCCTAGGCAATTACACCATCTGTAGAATTGTCCTACCTTTTGGAGCCTTTTTCTATTTCTGATGGAGTTTGGATGCACTTATTTATGTAAAAGGATCTTTTCCATGAACCTCAAAAATCACAACTATTTCCAAGTGCCTCATCTAGCCACTCTACATATTCTTGTGCATACTTTGACAAGTACTTTCACATATCATCTAAAGAATGTGAGTGTGCAGGATACTTAGAGATGTACTTGTCACAATATCCCAGTTTCTGAGGGTCCAAGCTGGCCTAGTGCCAAGGAGTCTCTGGCCACAGGTTTGACCTGGCTGGACCATCTGTTATCACAGGGCTGCCATGTTTGGAATTGCTCATCTTTGCTTCCAAAGGAAATACCAGCCCAGTGTATTACTGATGACTAGACTTAGGATCCACTTATCAGTTCCAGCAGAAAAGCAAAAGTAGATTAATAGGATATTCAAGCAGGCAGGAGTTAAAACCATGAACTGTTTTGGTATGCTTAGAAAACAAGAAAGCCATCCTAAACTTTTGCTATTTTGACTACAACTCTTCAGAGTCCTAAAAAAGTCAATTAATACCTAAGCTAGAACTGTTATTGTCTGGATTTTTCTCTACACCACGAAACTTGTTTTACCTTGTCTTGTCTTAAATGCCACCTAAAATGCATGTTGTCACTAGAATTTCCCATTAGATTTTGTTACAATGTTACTTGCATTTATTTTTAAGCCATAATGCAGTTTATACATAGCAGTGTTGCAGGCAGGTAAAGCTCCAGGGAAGATTATACCAAAGCAGAATCTTGGTATTCTTTTTGACTAAGAAGAGCCCTAGAAATAGAGTTTTTAGTAACAGATAGGTGAGTTTGGAAATATTTTTTCAAATACAAACAAATTGTTAGCTAATTTAACTAATTCCTTTCACTGTATATCCTTCTCTTAAAGCGATCAAAGGTCAACTTATTACTTTGTTTCTTATATTCTTCTTAGAGACTCTTTGCTTTTTAAGAGTTGTCTATACATCATTGTGTAACACTTCAGCAGAAGCACTTAAAGGAAGTAGGCAAGCCAAGGGAAAAGCGGGACCTTGAACCTTATCTTACTTTATAAAGGATATAACAACCAGACCAGTAATCTGGTCTGTCAGCCACACTGTCCTTATCTAGAGGAGTCCTTCATTTTAAGAATCAGTTGAGCTTTAAGGCAATACGGGATTTCACTTCCAACTAAGCTGCTGCCAGTTTAATCTGTGCATTGACAAAAAGTCTGTAGACTAAAACTGTACAATAAATGAAATTACTCAAAGTTAACTGAATAAACTAGCTGTCTTTCTTAAATTACTATACAGAACAATTTGTTTTTCTCCAGCTGAGTCTTGACATTGCCTGATAAAACAGAAAAGTGCTTTAGCAACACTATGGGTAGGTAGCAATGAGTAAGCAAACAGCTTGTTCACTTCAAATCCTGCCGTTTCTACAAACAACAGTGAAGGCAAAAGTGCATTTAAAAACCTGCACCTAAAGATTACCTCTATCTTGCGTATAGCTTGATCAGCATTTAGTAGTATTAATATCTAAAGAATGACTGATCCTCATGCACACAAGATGAAAAAACTTATCAAACTCGGATAACCAAGGTTTCCAGATAGTTTCAAGGTTCTCTGACTTTAAGATAAGTTTTAATCTAAACCAAATGCGCCTCATCTTCCTCATGAGTGAAGCTAGCCTGCACATCACTTCAAACTATTGCTGAACACTGGATATTTGACTGTCACTTCCTATACTTGATAACTTTATTTCCTACATGATTATGTTCGTCCCTTCTTATGCCAATACTCGAGAGACTAAAGATATTTTTCTATTATGCTCACCTTGGCAGATGTTTCAAACCATCCAACAAAGCCACTTTCTCTGCAGAACTGGTCCATTTGAGAGGGATTCTGGCTGCCATCTTTCTTCTGGTCACACTTGTTTGCAAGTAGAACAGTAGGGATGGGGCTGCCATTGGGAAGTAGTACTTTACTGTCCAAATCATGCTTCCATTTTGAAACAGCCTCAAAAGTGGAGCCTCTTGTGACATCAAAGACCACAAAAGCACCAACTGCCTCTTTGTAGTATACTCTGGTCATATTTCCAAAGCGCTCCTGGCCTGAAAGAGAGGACAGTCACAGAGTATACTTATATTGAAACATGAACTGTATTCAATGTAAATAGACTACTGTACCAGCTTAATTCATAAAAGTCTGGCATTTGAGTCTAGTCACCTAGTTCATAAAACATTGCCTCCTTTACCTCATGTAAATTCATTGTAACAGCTATTATGTATATTATACATGACAAGTCAGATGCTAGAAGTAGTTTGCAATCCCAACTACCACTTGGAATTTTTCTTAAACTTACTTGTTGAGTAGAGTTCTTTGAGAAGTAATGCCTAAAAACACTGCCAGCACAGCTATACACAAATCATTATTTTATCAAAGAATATTAAGGCTTATATCTAAATCTAGCTACCTCAGCTGAAGACTTAAGCAAACTCAGCCTTTCGCTGAATAATGAGCAACAAGGGGTTTTGCAAGCTTCAAGACTAACAGCCTTCAAAGCATCTTCTGAAGAAGTCACCAATATTATAGATATTTCCTTAGAGAAAAGTTCAAAAGGAGCTGCTAGCTTAACAGTTCTGGCTAAACCTGTTATCTTTGACTTCATTTTTAAAGTCTAATATTTTCTCAGGATTAATTTTCAACTATAGAAATTCTACAGCAATCCCAGTATTTAAAACAAGAATAGTTAAAGCACATTCACAACAAAAATCCAGAAAAAAAAAATCAATTGCCCATAAGCAGAGTAAACTAAAAAAAGCCTTTTCTTATTAAGTACAACTACTGTAGCCAGAACACTCGAAATGTAAAATTAGAGTGTGTCAGTTCAGTTATTCTTCTGTTGGATGTGTTTATATTTGAGTGTATATAGCAGTATCAACTCCTAGCACATTGTTTAGGAAGTCTGGGCTACTAAAACAACTTCCTGCTTTTTTTGGAAGCCTTCATTGGGAAAAGCAGTCCCTGCACTCTATCATTTAGTTTTATAGTGTATCATCACTTTGGCTTTTATCATTTAGTACATATGAGGTTTTAGAATACATAAAGAAAGAGCTGTATTTGGAAACCTAGTTGTCCTCTGTTTATAAACATTCAAGTACACCTTTGATTAGCAAGGACAAACAGATACAAGGAGAACTGGGTATGTTATCTTCTCAAAGAGACAGAAATTCAATAGATGAAGCAAGTTGACAAGAGATCCTGTTCAGCAGTGTGCTTTTCTAGCTCAATTGCCTCATTTTACTGTCAGTACTTCACAGTACGATTAGCTCATTCCCTACAGACACTTTCAGAAAAGGTTGCCTAAGCAGCTATTAGAATTGCCTGAAAACAGCAGCAGCCACAGCAAAGTTCCATGGAACTATAAAGAAGCTGACTTTATTTCTGTCCGTTCACTTTAAACTATGATGCTGCAGAAAACAGCATCACTACCCAGCATATTCATCAGAATGGAAATTACACATTATTTTTGTCATTACTGGCTGATAATCTTGTTTAAGAATAAGCAGGATCCAAGAAGAAAGCTCTTATCTCCATACTCAAAACTCAAGTTTGGAAGCAGCATTAATGCCATGGACTCTAAGGCCATGCAACAAATCAGGCACCAAGCCTGCATCTCTGTGACTATGCCTCTGGAAAAGCCACATTGCTAATACAATTCTCCTGAACAGTACACAAGTAACTCACATTGTCTCCTTAGCCTGGACTCCTATGCCTAAAAGAGGTTTTTAGTATAGCCTTTCTACAAATTGTACCATTGACCACTGTTTCCACAAATCAAGTGGCATTAGGAAAGGGTTAGATCAGAAGGCTTTTACTACTTCTGCAGGTCAATGATGTCACATTTAAAGAAGCGTTACCCTTAGAATGCAGGGATTTTGGTTTTGGGTATTGTTTTTTTTTCTTTTTAATCGACTTCCACACTGTTAAATTTAGGCACATTAAGCCAGTCACTGCATAGGGCACCACACAAGCTTTGAAGAGCTCCTTCTCAGCTTCCCCATTTGTTTAACTGTCAGTATCACCACCAATTCCTGCCACATAGGAACACCTTGGACTGTGCTGAAGCACTGACTCCAATTCAGGCAGATATGCCTTCACACCATAGACAGCCCCACAAAACAAACAGTGTAATCTCAAGGTCTAAAATGCCCTGTACCAACCTCAGTCTTCTACAGAAAGAGTTCTTCAGTTGAGCCCTGAAATGGTCCAGAATTGAACACTACTCACTGTTACTTACATGAGACTGAACATGAATCTGAAGCAGCAAGGGAAACAGTCCCATTAGTCCTCCCTATTCAGTTGCTGGAGAGCTGGGAGGCTTCTAGGCTTTATTTAAGGCTGAAAGTTTTTCCAAACACTTGATGAACATCTACATAAGAAAATTAAGTTGTATTGATTAGTTGCAGGAAGGGTTGCTAGGCTGTTACCAGGAGGACTAGACACAGCATGATCACGACATATGGAAAGCTAAGTTATTCAGGAATTGCAGAAAAAGTTATCAGGCAGTTATCATTTCTCAGACAGCGGTGCACACTGTACGTAAACATGGCTGAAATCACTCAGCACAGTGAAGGACATTACCACTGACTGAATCCGTTCCTGCCTATTGCTTTCCCACCCAAAAAAGCTTTAAAAACAAAAACAGTTGGCAGTGTGGCCATACTAGCCTCCTATAGCAATAACCATTGCCGAAACGCGCACAACAGCACATTTAAGGCATACAAAAAGGTGAAATTAGTACAGCATTACATATAGCTTCCAAAGAAAAAAAAAGTTACAAAGCATAGCTCAGAACCAAACTTGAGGAGTCTAAACACCACCAAATGGCTTTTCTTAAAGAAATACCAAGGGACCTAGTCTTGGCCAGAAACTCTGATCATCACTCAGTCTTCCCATTCCTCAGATCATCATCACAAGTCTTCCCATTCCATTTCCAAGAGAAGCCCCATTATTTTATCATAGCCCTCACCCACCTGGCCCAACACCTTTACATACAATGAGCTGGAGAGCTGCACTGGTTGCAACCAGGGTGGCCTGGCAGGTGATTCCTTGACACTGGTGAGTTCTCATGCCCAGTATCTCCCAGCCTGTGTGAAGTTTTAACACCATGCAACCATCTGCCAGAAAGGCAACAACTGTAGTTCTGCTGCAAAACCGATTCAGACCATCTGAATCCCTTCATGGCCTGACCAGGTGAAGCCACAGTAAAAGGGGTTGTTCTGCTACCATGAAGATTGAGGAGTTCTGGAATAATGCAGATGCCAGGGTTAGCCTTGTACAGTGGCTTCTCACAGTGAACAAGACAGCAGTTCTGCTAGGAATGGAAGTCAGCATGGAACTGTATGTTACTTGGTACTCTATAGCAGCCACAGTATAAACCACAGGCCCTGGCTGTCCTCAACAATCATTTAAATCTTACTTCCAGCAAGCCTTATTGAAGAAGTCAAAACTTTCTCTTGTAGTATGAGTTTTAAGATTTAGAAAAACATTAATACATACTCTTCCACAGTTTTAATTTGCGTGAAAGTAGAAAACTGATGTGCCTATCAGCATGAAAGCTTCTATCTTTATTTACTAGATTTAAGCTTTATATTAGGAAGATTTGATATCTCTTATCCTTAAACAAGCTCAACATCATTGTATTCTTAGAGATTAATGCCTTTTAATAGGTCAAATACAGCCCAATATGACTGCTGCCCTTTTCTAGAGTAACCCAAACCAGGTTATTAGAGAGCTGTTTTCACCTCTAGAATTCACATCCACTAACAATAAACCTGACCTGAATATTGCCTTACAACTGCTCTTTCATCCTGTCTGGAAGCCTAATGAAGACAGATATACTGTAGTTCATACAAGGACAGAACAATAAAACATGGCCTGCGCAAGAGGTAAGAGTTTTGTTTGGTAAAAGGTATACGACATGAGGCAGGAAAAGAATTCAGTTTAAACTGAGTGGACTTTCTTTACAATCCTGTCATTACTGGCAAAGCACATGCTGAGCTTCTTGTAGGGGGATGCAGAGCATTCTACACAGCCTTTTGAAAATTTAACAGGACTTTCAGGCAGAGCTTTTGCAAACACTTTTCTGCTTACAAAAAAACCCCCCCAAAAAAAACCCCAAAACCCTCATACAGAAAAATCAAACTAGAAAACACTACTCCTCCAAATTCTCAAGGCTGAACATCATTCTCTTTGTTCTTAAAACTAAATGTCTCAACTTCTGCCATGCACAGTTCAGAGATTTGTCATGCCCCTTCCTCTGGCCAACAGAATATTTGCTATAGTCATTTCTCCATGTGTGACAATAGTGTTGAGCAGTACAGAAAGTGGATCATATCCCCAGAGGAGAAAAAGGCTAGAAGTGATCAGATTAAACTAGACTTAAAATCTCCAGTGTGTATAATCTTAGAAAGAAGAGAGCAGGAAGATAACTAATTGCTTAGTACAGCAATTAGTACAGCAATAGAAAGGACATCAAAAGCTTAATCATTCTGGTAGGCCCAGTGACTAGGCATAAACCTGATGGTATCACAAAAGTATACTTTGTGTTTTAGTAGTTCAGGTGTAATTGAGGAGCTAAGCTACAGGACAGCCACAGGGATCAGAAGTTTAATTTGGGGAAATGGAAGTGACTTCTTGAAATACAAAAGTTCTGCATTCACTCACCACAAAGTCTTCAGATCGAAATGACTCAGCACATGTTGTCACCATATTTTCCAGTAATTGCAACAATCTTAAGTGAAATATTTGCACAATTAGCTCATCAGGAACTAATACAGTTCCCTACAACAGCACCCTACAGGAAAAAAGTTGAGTTTAAAACTGCATTAGAACTTGGGAGCTATACTCACACCCAGTTTACATTGTAATGGGGGTGAACTGTAAGTCAAAATCTACACGAAAGAAATTATAGCCAGGTTTGACATTAGAAGCTTTATATTTGTCCTTTACTGCAAAAGATAACTTATCATTGTAGCCTTGACTTGAAGTGCATTTGAAAGAGTTTCTACAGCAGTCTTTCCCAGTGTGAGAAACACTAGTGTCCTGTTTATTACAGCAGTGTGACTTACCATAGTAGCAGTTCTCGTGTATATTTAGCAAAAGATACCCTACACTCCTATTACTTCACTCTCATTATTTCAACTCTTAATTCTTCCTACACGATGAGAATTGGGGTTAGAAAAAGTACAAATGACTGCTGGATATGCACAATAATGAGTTTGTTAGGCTTCCTTCTCCCAGGCTACTTACTATATCCATGAGTTATTATGCAGTTTATATCAACTAACAAGAACTTACTCAAAGAAAGCAAAAGGGCCCTAGAAGAAGTTTCTCCAGCTATTCTTGTTTGCTATGAAGTTAAATGTTGGTTTACCCCTGTCAATACCAACAGTATAGCAAGAGTTCCCCTATCTTGTAAAATCCCAAGCTTTACCTTATCTGAAGCCACAAACTCACAAGAGAATTGTGTTACTTGCATTTAAAACCTTAATATCTCATCAGGAACATGGATGGACAACTGGACAAAGTTCTTTCAAGTTTTTCTCTTTCAGATGAGATTAACAGTTCTGGAATCCTCCAGAAGCTGTGTCATTAATTAGGAAGAGATAGATGACCAAGGGTTATAAAAGTCTGACAACTGCAAAAATGAACAAGTAGTTTCTTCCATTAAAGTAATGTTAGTTCAAGCTACCTTTAACAGGCTAAATGGGTAGCCAGAGTTCAAAATATGACTTTAACAAGTTTGGCAGTTCCACATCAAAAACCCTTAAACTACAGATGTATAGTCTAGACTGCAGTCACCCAAAAGTCAGTGTAGAACTAGCTGAAGAGTTTTACTCCCAAGTTGTTTCCTGCTAACTGGATGACCATTGCAATGAAACTTTGCAGTTTTTCTCTAGACCAAATAACAGAATTGCCAAAAGTTTAACAAATATCAAAAAGTCCTCAGTTTATGAATAGAGTCAAGGATCTCTCACCGATTTTGTCCTTCAGAACACTGAAGATGAGAATTCAAATAGTTGAAAAGGCAGTTTAAGCTCAACAGAAAGAGGGAATAAGCCACACAGGAAAAGTTTTATCTGTAAGACCAACCCAAAAAACTATCCAGCAATAATTGCAGTAGTAAAAAAAAATGATCAACAGATCTAGTGAACCAAATTCAGTTAGCTCAAAATGCATAGAAGTAGCTTCCTACCAGTGCAATTCATTCATTCTGCTTTTCTATCAACAGTTACTATACACTGCAGTGATCACAGGCATCACAGAATGCTTAGTAAGCTATAGTGACTGATTGTAATAAACCATTTTTTAGTCTGGAAATACTTGAAAAAATCTCCTTGCATTGTGAGAAGGGTTCTCAGATCAACTATTTACCATGACCACTAATAGTCACTCATACCAAAATTCAAGGACAGTCAGACTAACTCTGACTGCCAGCACTATGGCTCTTAGGTTCTTGCTATCAGCTACTCTGACTTTATTGACCAGCGTGCAAGCACAGTTCCAGCACTTAAACTTCAGTGCCAGACTTCACAACTAAATTGATTCAATCTGTTTCCAGGACCATGAAACATTTGTGCTTTCATTCAATGTAGATGGTAAAAAAGACCAATTGAACAATTAGAGAAAGCTCTTTTTTTTCCAGGAACACTTGAGTGACAATTCCATATTTACAACTGCAACTCTCAGTAAAGTTAATGTCATTCTGTGTGATAGGTTTAAGCTAAAGCACCATCCAAAATGGCTGGGAACATAATTCAATCCTCTAATTGAGTTAGAACTACTGTCACTTTCAAAACTCACCTAGGCCTTTCAAGAGCCACAGGCAGGAAAAGACCACACTCTGGATGCCAGCTGGATGTCTGGCACAATACAGCAGATATCCAGAACTGCCCTGAGGATTAATCTCCCAGTTCTCCAGATATCTAACGTACATTTTAGTATTACCAGGGTCAGGTGTGAGTTGACTGAAGTTCCTTTTTAGAGATATATATAAACACGTTACTGGCAAGTTACCACTGCTGACAGCTATCCCCCATCTCCCCAAACCAGCACATCTTGTCCCAGAACTGTCTTACCCAATTAAATTGGATCTGTAATTCTGCAAGAAGTAGGTTAACCAAACCACTATCAATATTACAGCTCACGTTCAAGTGTGTCTACCTGCTTTTTCCCATGGATAGCAGCAATAGAGTGAGAGCAGACAGACTCCAAGACTGTTAATACCAGATGGCTCCCCACTCCTCAGTCTTATCCATTTAAGTTGCAGAGTTGCCACATGTTAAAAACATGGAGGTGTTGAACTACGCATTTATTTAATGACATAGACAAATTTGCAGATGACACCAAGCTGAGCAGTGCAGCTGCCACACCTGAAGGATGGGATGCCATCCAGAGGGACCTGGACAAATTTGAGAAGTGGTCCCATGGAAATCTCATGAGGTTTAACAAGACCAAGTGCAAGGTGCTGCAACTGGGTTGGAGTCCCAACACAGGCTGGGGGATGAACAGATTGAGAGCAGCTAGGACAAGAAGGACTTATGGGTGCTGGTAGATGAGAGGCTGGACATGACCCAGCAAAGTGCACTTGCAGCCCAGAAAAATCACTTGTATCTTGAGCTGCATCCAAAGCAGCGTGGCCAGCAGAGTGAGGGAGGTGATTCTGCCCCTCTGCTCTGTCCTTGTGAGACCCCACCTGGAGTGTAGCATCCAGCTCCGGGACCCCCAACAGAAGAAGGACATGGACCTGTTGGAGCGAGTCCAGAAGAGGGCCCTGAAGATGATCAGAGGGCTGGAGCACCTCTCCCCCGAGAGAGTTGGGATTGTTCAGCCTGGAGAAGAGAAGGCTTCAGAGTGACCTGAAGCCTTTCAGTACCTAAAGGGAGCCCTACAAGAAAGATGGAGAGGGACTATTTACAAGAGCATGTACTGACTGGACAAGGGGAAATGGTTTTAGACTGGGAGTATGTTTAGATGAGATATTAGGAAGAAATTCTGCACTGCGAGGGTGGTGAGGCACCAGAACAGGTTGCCCAGAGAAGCTGTGAACGCCCCATACCTGGAAATGATCAAAGGCCAGGCTGCATGAAGCTCTGAGCAACCTATGGTCTACTACCATGGCAGCAGGGTTGGAACCGGATGATCTTTAACCTTTCTTCCAGCCCAAGCCATTCTGTGATCCTATGACATTAGCAGCTCTAGCAGATGTTAGAAACCTGTAAGTGTTACGGTATATCTAGCTTGACTTTTACTTTCCACTACTGTGAAAAAGTGGTATTTGTGGTTCTGGTGACAAACACAGAGAGGTTAAGAAGTGAGAATTACTAGAATATTGCATTTTCCTCTATGAGACAAGCACTAGAAATAGTTTCACTGACTGCAGTACTTACAGTTTCTAACAGACAGAAGCAGCCTCAGACAATTACAACTGCTAGTGTCCTTTCTTACTAAGGGTGGTGTGGGCAAGTTAACTGACCACTGGATGGACCTCTTCCCAACACTGACCCTTTTCCCAAATGCTTCAGAACAGTCTTCAAGGCAAAAGCCAATTAATCCCCGTTCAACTGACTCACACTCCATTATAAGAAACAATCTCTGATCCTCTGGTTATGCCTATATTAGAAAGCTGCAGGGTGCAGTTGAAGCAGTTCTGTTGAATGATGCAGTGCCAGAGGCATGACATTGACAATATACGGTACATACACAGTATGTATGAGAGACTCTGTAGTCACTGAAAAGTTACTGAAGAATATCAGTTTAATTACAGCAGTGTTTTGATTATTTATATATCACGAAGTATTTCCACATGTTCATAGAAGTCACTATTTCATTCTGAAGTGGTAGGAAGCAGTTTGCTTTAAAGTTCTATTGCACAACATAGCCAGTTTCTAACATAGCAATTCGTTAACTACATGAAATTTCAACATCATGACTAGTCTTTCCATTCACTGTTTGCTATCATTATACTTTAACACAGGATAGTCCAGTTTACTACCAGTGAAACAGCAAGAACACCGAAATGGCAAGTGCTCAGAAGTTAGACACCTGATTTCCACCAGGAACTATGATTTATCAACCTAGTAGAAAAAGCATGTTGTTCTCTCTCACAAAGATAGAAAATTTTCCCTCAAACTGCACAGCTCTCAGTGGGAATTTTACAACAAGACTGAAACTTTTCATTACTGCCTGTAGTCCTGGGCTAATCTAACGATTTAATTGTCCAAACTGACTTTAACAGCTTACTGTTCTGTAAGAAGTTGAGGCAATACCCTGCACTTAAGAGTCCAATGGGTTTTGTCCAACATCACATGTATTTTATGCAGCAGTATGACAGTCATGTTTGTATAAGAAACCACCTATATTTTTTTGCATCTTTGCTAAACAGCAAGTGAGAGAGAAAGTGCCTGTTTAAGCACTAGATTTCAGTCCTCAGAAAATCACAGTGCAACCAAGCTAAGCAATTTCTAACTAGCTGTCAAATGCAGGATGTATGGAACAATTCTCCTGCATTAGTATTCAAAAAAGTTGACATAGTCCAATTAGTGCTAGCACCAGCATGAATTGGTACTTCCTTCCTTGCTTTAACAAGACTTACCCACACAAGTAATCTGCCAGAGTTAAGCTCTTTCACGCCTGACACCCTTTGATCCATATCCTTTGGTGCGCTGCCACATGGCCAGAGCTGCACTGTGTACTTCACAGTGATGCTGCACGGCACTACAGATTTCACAGCACACAGGAGAACAATTCTAAAGTCGGTTTGTCTCCAGAACAACTTTATCACGAGACTGAAAAAATGTTAATCTCTAAAATGGTCAACGTGTCATGGCATATTGTGTGTGATTGGAATTTTGTATCAAACAGCTGCCGCTTTGCTCTACCCAGCACTCTAGCCTGAGAGCATTTAAAGAACAAGTTCCCATAAGCTGTTTGCACTGACATTCAGAGGCTACTTCTCAATCTGTTATTTGAAAAGCTGCTAAAATCCATACAATAAGGAATATTTGTTTTCATTACCTGCTAATGTAGAAGCCAGGGCCACTGAAAGTTTGCTAGCCTTCTCTAGACAGTTAGGATATTTCTTTCTAAGCAAGCTCTATAAAGTCCTGAAATCCTGCCATTTTTCAAAGCATAGTCTCACTCCATTTATCCCCTTTTTGTGTCTCCATAGCCAGAAGAGATCTTTGAATATTGAACATTGTACCACAGTAGCTTGAGAAGCATGCTGTGCTTTGTCATCACTGCTGCTCATGCTAGCTTTAAAACCTGCAGGAATTTCACAAGAGGTATTCCTATATTTTCATGCAAAAATATAAACAGACACTCCTTTCCTGCAAATCTCTTCTTTCTTACATGGCATATCACACTTCTGAACCTCTGAAGCAAGTATTCAGAAGGAAACATTTACAGCAGACTACAAAAGCAAAGCGATGGTTACCACTGGAATTCATGGAATAATGAAGGTATCTCTGACAGCTGTGAGACTGAATCCAGTAGTCTCACTCAGTACTGATGGGAAGAATCTTATTTTTTACAGCATGCTAATGTCTCTTCTGGAACCAGGCAGCTAAGATTATTTTCTTTCCCTAATGTCATAAATGAGAATTACCCCTTTATAGCACTTGCCAACTCAAATTGTACTTGTGGATATGCACTTTGGTAACACCCTGTCCTAATGTGTATGTAAAGAAAAATCAAACTGGTAAGAGGCAAAGTGGAGATGTAAATAAGGTTAAGCACCAAGACTCTGAAGCTGCAACTTCTGAAGATACAAGGAGAGTTGATAAAGCTTGATTTACATTCATGTAAATGCCATACATTAAGAGGAAAGTGTATATTCAATATTGTCTGTGCCAGTTTGTCTCTGAAGGGCAATGTGCTTGACTTGTCAAACCAGCTTAATTTCTGACTACTTGAGTCAGTATTACATGAAGGGCAAGAATTTAGTTAATACTTCCCTTCAGAAAAGTGGGTGATCCATGTAAGTTTATTATTTCTGCAAAGCCTTCTAGTTTGTTTTATAAACTAATCCAAAAATTAGCTATACTGAGCACTGTATATTATTTTCCCTCCTGTCTACTGTATTGCACATAGGAATTTAGATGTTGTTTGCTTTTAAGGTAGACTTCCCCCATCTATTTGATGTACACCCATCCAGCAATCCCTTATTCTCTATATCAGAGTACTAGGAAAGCATTTTTATTGTGATCTTGTAGGAAGCATAAAACTTCTGAGCAACTGCTATGTGACACCTGTTTGAAAATAAGGCTGAAGCACCGTCTATTCCACAGTGAATAGAAGCTCAAGCACTAAGTGCATTTCCATTGTTGACAGAAATTAAAAGCACCTGCAAGATAAACACTGAACTTTCTTTTAAGCCTGTGCTAGATCAGGTGGTCTTTTAGGATCACATCTTTAACCCCATTTCTCATAGAACACCTTGAAAGGCCTATGGGGAAATTCTAAGCTTATTTCCAAGACATTCAAAGAACATCAGTTTCAATTCTCCCACTTAACTGAAGAGTCCTGCCTTGCATAATCAAAGTTACCACACTGACTACCTTACAACACCAACATCAAGATAGTAGCATTTCCCATATGCTTATGGAATTCTATCAGCACAATGATTATAGGTTTAGTCCAAGATAACATATACAGTACTTTGAGTGGGTACATAAGATAGTACTAAGCAAAAGAACCTTTGTCATTATGAATGCTTTGGTACCCCACTGACAAGACATGGAAATTCCTTCATCAGACCAACAATCATACCTCACTTGATTACATTTCATTAAAAGCGTATTTAAACACAATTCCAAAAAAAGAGAAAACATCCAGAATCTGTTTGTATTCAGAGATGTCTGAAAGCTGGAAAAACACCAAAACCCCAAGCTTAACACATTCAGCACTTATTTGGATATTTAGCTGTAGAGCTCCAATCACAGCAAGTCATTCTGAACTGAAAGCTCATAACCTCAATCCAGCTATTCCATGCGAGTCATAAGAAAGGACACCCACACAAGATTTCCCACAGAGGGGTGGTTTCTAGAAGGAAACAAAGCATACCTTCAGTTCTGTTTCTTGCCTCTACTGCCACTGTGTTCAAAATCTTTCTACATGAGCAGGCCTTCTACTTCTCCTCCCCAAACTTTCTCTGCTAGTCTTGCATGTTTTCAGTAAGCACAATCCTTAAGTAAATTTTCTCTCATGAGATTTATATTTAAACATGTGTGAGCAGGAGGCAGTCAGAAACTAAGTCAAGTCTTTCATATCTCCATGAGTCTGCAGACATAATCACATAGAAGATTCTCCAGCCCTGACTGGGAGTTTTCTGACCTGCCTCAGCTGTAAGCAAAATGATAGCATTTCTACCTCCATATGAAGGCAGCTGCTCCTGGAACCTCCATCACCATATAAACTAGGAAATAACCTCACAAAACTTACCAGTTTCTGAAAAAGCTCTGAGCTCCAAGTTCTGCATCCATTGCTGATGTGGTTATTTATGTACCCATTCTTCACTCATTAAGAGTATTTATAGTGCTGAGAAAAAAATACCCACATTTGGGGGCAGGTTACCCTGGATTGTCTTATGTCCACCTTATACTCTCTTGTACCAGGCATACAGCTAAGCAATTTTTTCATGATTTCTTTGCAAGAGTTGCCATTTTAATTCCTTCAATATGCATTGTGGCTAAGGACAAGTTGTTACAAGAATACCTTGACTACTTTTAGAGACTGCTGCCTCCAAGTTCTTCATACCTAGGAGAGACTTCTCTGCAAAGCAACTGAGGTGTACATGCCTCTGGCACAGAGCCAGGTATGGAGAGGAAACAGTGGAAGTTTTCTGGTTGTTCCCCTATAGACTTTCAGGGATGTATTAACATCACTTAACACTTGCTTTAGACCTTTTTAGAAATAAATAAAAGCAGACCATAATTCAAGAAACAAGCTAATGCCCCAGTACACAGAAGCAACTTGGCAGCCTTTATTACATACCAGTGGCACAAGCGCAGACTAACAGGTATACAGAGCTGCTTGAAACTAGAGTTTTCACATGGAAGTAAACTATCTCACATACTATAACAGCCTGAATGGCTTTGAAAGTCAACCATATCCATGGTTTCCTATACTCTGTCCCATTTCTCATGGCTTCCTATAGATAAGCCTAAAAGTTATTTAGGAAGTTAACTTGCTCTTAACATCAACTCTCATATCTTAACACTCATTTCTCTTCATAGAAAAGCTCTTCCTCAACTTCGTATTTAACCAAAGTACTTAATCCGATTTCTCCATCCTCTTGGGGACTTGTATATACCTCTAACAAGTTAAGAGTTCAGTTCCTCTCAAGGAGACACACAAGATTTTAGTAACAAATTTACATGCTGCAAGTCTTATCATTCAGCCCTTGAAAGCCTGTAGAGCATGTTTAGAATACCAAAGTACAATGATTCCTCTTCTGTTTGGCCAACTTAACAGTCATGCTCTGCCAGATAAAGCATTACTTCAGTTTTAATAAATATTTTTACAAAAAAAATTCTAATTAAAATCCTGGAAGAAGAATGCTGTTACATCAAAGTTAATTCAGAATTCCTCAGAAAAAGCTTTAAAACCAAGTTTGTCTACCAGTTGCCATTAGTGACATTCTTCATGAGAAGCTATCGATGATCTTTACCAGATCCTGCCTCCAGCAAACTGCACATTGATACAGGCTGATGTGAGTGACAGTGATAGTCAATGTCAGCACAAAAGCAGCAGCTAACACTATTCAGTTACTGGTCTTACTAGATCAGCTCAAAAGTTTCTATGATACAGAAAACCCTTTAAGCATTCTTTCAGTATCACCTGACAGCTTCATCAGTATGCCACATACACCTCCTGAGCACGCTGTGGTCAGTGCAGTGCTCACTAAAACAGCACACTTGTCAAATAGGAATCTCTAATGTATTGAAATAGACTATAAAAGCACTTCCCTATCATTAAGATTTCTTTGTTTTGTATCTCTTTGCCACAATGACTCATTCCTACCTCCTATTTATTTTGCCAATCATTTATGCCCTTTGATCAAGGTGGTTAACCTGGTTCTAACACTTTCAGAATTTATCCAGAAAGATATATTTTCCATTACTTCACGCATCAAAATAAAAAAACCAACCCAAAATGACAAAACACAAAAGCCAACCAAACAAAAAACCCAATAATGCCTAAGGGCAGCTAAAGTTCCTGCATGAACATGCATATAATCTGTTCAGCTTCTTTCAGAATGCTTCTTTCTTTATGCTGTTACCAAGACAATCTGACAGCGACTGATCAGTCTTACTCTCAAGGTTTTTCATCACCTTTATTCAAGAAGTTACAATCTGCATCTAAAAACTAAAATACCTGACTATCTCTGAAATACAAAAGTCTAGGCACAACAGTAACCTTCCTCCCTCTTCATCATTTTATGTCCTCTCCCCTTTGATGCTGCTGCAAGAATTTGCATTACTTTGTACCTTACAACAAGAGGGCTATTTTGAGCAGAAAAAGAAAAAGCATAGGCAGTGTAACACGGTCATGCTCTATTTGACAGAATTATCTAATCACACACACAAAAAAACCCCACCAAACCAAAACAACCTCAGCTAGCACAAGAATTTGAAGTTATCCAGTAACCTGCTGCATTGCAATAAACAGCACAACATTCATCATCTTGCCTACAGCCACATCAGAAACCAGCACAGTATCTGCATTATGATCTTGAGCTGATGCACGAACTACATGGTCAGTTCTTATCATTGACTTACGTACAAAACTTTAGACTGCAGCACCCAGCTCTTTAAGGAAAGCTTCTTATGATGAACTGTTATGTACAAGCTTTGATCTAGTGAAAATAACATCCCTTTCTATGCTTAAGGGTTAGACTTTAATTCAACAGCCTTTTTAAATGCATCAAAATCAATTCTGAATGCCTGCACCATACTGCTTGCAGGGAAGTCACATGTAACATTACTTACCATAAGATTCAGATCTCTTCAAGAGATCTAAAGCCGTTTGTCTGCCCACACCAGCAGGCAAAATTATCTACGAGTTGTTGAAAGCCAAAAGACAGCTGGGCTGATGAGTTAAAAAGGAATGACTATCACATGCTCAGACACTGTGCTACACTTCAATAAAGTGCTTTAGGGAATACTGTCTATGATTATAGAAGCCATCTTCAACCTGGTTCTTTAACTAACAACTTCAATATAAATCTGTTAACATCCTCAGGTATTTAGAAATATTCCTGATTGTAGACATAAACAGCTGCACTCCCAGGCTGAGGACTTCAGCAGCTTAAGACCATCAAATAACCCTTATGGATACCAAAATACTCTTAATTTTACTAATCAACTCTCAAATGTCCAGTGCTATAGGAGTCCAAGTTGTTGCTGTCGAACTGGCTAAACACAACCCAACCAAAAATCACCAAGATTACTTCTCTTCTTGGTTTTTTCCATTGGGAAAGATCCCCTCAGCCCTTTGGAAAGAGAATACCCTAAACTAGCAGATTAGACTAAGAGTTTGGAGTGCAAACTGCAGAACAGTTGTATCTTCCTTTTTCATTTCTGCTACGAAAAGACTAGTCAGGGGTTTCATACAAAAATCTTATAAAATAGGAAAAATATTTCAGTGACAGAAAAAATTTAATTCTTCAATCAATTTAATTCTTCAACCAATTCACCACAAGCCTCCAGGGATTTATCAGCAGCTCTTGACTCAGTCTTCACCTAGCAGTGTCAAAAATAACACCAAGGGCAATAACCAAGAATGAAAAATACTGTCTTTTGGATCTTGACATTAATGCATGGATGTATTGATAGAACTTCCCAAACTGTTAATAGGTTCTGTCCAAACTTTGTGACAAGTTACAGCTAAGTTTCTGCCTATCCTGTTGAAACAGATTGCTTTGGCAAAGCACACAGCCAACCCAAGTCTGAGCAACAAAGGGCTGAGAAGTCAAACACAAGCATGGCAGCCTGCCAATAGCCTCCCCTCTTCAATCTTGGGAACCCCAGGCTCACTAAAATATACCCAGGGGATTGCAGCAGTTTGTACTGATACTGTTAATTGAGTCACAGAAAGTTAAAGCTGATTCACAAAAGGAACACATCAGAAGAGAAAGCTTGCCAACATTTTGCTTGCTCTTCAAAACAGCAATTACAAAATATTTTCATTTGCCCTATAGGCCAGCAACAGAAAGATCCATGGTGTATTTCAGCATTTGGCCATACGAAGGCTTTTTAGTTTGAGGAATCATATTTGAAGTGTTTTAGAGCAAAAAGAGCAGAAGCTGATGCACAGCTGGTCTGTCACAGGGTTACACTTCCTCATTTCTGAGCTTCCACTGATAAGCATATAGTTCATGGAAACAGTAACTACCAGGTTTTTTCCCCCCCCGTGTCTTCCAGTAACACAAGTTTAAACATCAGCAACTGAAATAAAGTCTACTTTTTCATATCCAAGGATATTATGAGGGTGATAGAGAGTGATGAGGAGAGCTGCAGGCTAACACCTGGGTTGCACACAAGACTAGAAATACAATACCAACCAAGGTGATTACAGAGCTGAGGGACAGACTTCTTACGAGACCACAGCAAAACAGATTGTGGCATTTAACAGCACAGCATAAACAAAGTTAACCGTGGTAGGTATACAGTTGGAGTCTTGGAAACAGACATGTTAAAGAACAGGTTTGAACTGTATACAGGAAAGGAATAATGCATTGTTTCGACAACTGAACCGGACTTTTCTGTTTCCAGGTGCTCAAAGTATATTTCTAACACACAAATTTGTGATTTGAATGTAGAACTAAGCATAACAAAAGTTCAATTCTCTCACTCGATGCAGCAGGGATGCAAGCTACCTTTAAATTAACCAGGTGACTCCAAGCACGAAAAGTTTAAGCATTCTTCCTTTGGGGCCAATTCTAGCTGTTTGAGTTACCTTTAACCTGTAAAGCATGGTGCATTAGATGCATTACAGAGCCATAACCCTGAATTAATTTCAGCAGTAGCCATAACCAAGGCCACCACCACCCAGACAGCAGGTCAGGAGGAGTAGTATGAGCAGGAACACTCCGGAAGCCCTGGATGCAGCAGTCAGAGCAAAGCAGCTGTTTGAAGATTGCTACAAAACCCTGGGCCAAGCCAAGAGCCCCACGAAGTCGGCTAACGGGAGAGCGCAAAGCCTGTAAAAAGTGGAAAACTTCATTCCCACATCAAGACCTCCCTCTACTTACGCCTCAAAGGCAAGAATGAGGCGTTGCTGATAACAGGGGTAAGACGAAAACCAAGAAGACAGATTTCGCAGCCAAAACACCCTTTTCTCCGCATACACCCGTGCGCCGGGCCCACAGCGCCCTCGGGGCGCACCCTGCCGGGAGCAGCCCGCCCCGTTCCGTACCTGCGATATCCCAGAGCTGCAGCCGCACCAGGGTCTTACTGTCCCAGTTGATGACTTTGAGCGCGAAATCCACGCCGATGGTGGCCCGGTAGTGCTGGGAGAAGAGCTGGTGCACGTAGCGCTTGATAATGCTGGTTTTGCCCACGCCCAGCTCCCCGATCACCAGCACCTTGAAGAGGTGCTCCCGGCACTCGGGCGCACCGCAGCCCACTCCTTCCCCGCCGGCCATCCTCGGCCCTCCCTCCCTCCCGTGGAGTGCGGCGGAGAGGCCGGGCTGCCGGGGCCGCGGCTCTCCCGCTTCTAAACTTTCCCAGCCAGCAACTTTCCTCCAACTTTCTCCAGCCGACTCCCCGCAGGGCCAGCCCTCGCCAGGCGGGGGAAAACGAAGCGGGACGGAGGGTGGGAGGGAGCAGAAAACGCCAGCCACCACCTGACTCCAGTCACAGGACACGGAAACTCCGCGGGTTTATACCGGCCCGGGGANCTAGTGGTGGTAGTGGTGGTGGTGGTGGTGGTGGTAGCGAGGTTTTCTCCTGGGGAAGTCTCTGAAAGCACCCGGGTTCTTTCCCCACCGTCCGGCAAAGAGTGTTTTATGGCAGAGAGGTCCGTGCGACAGAGGGCCGTGGCAACAGAAGGGTTCCAGTGGCCTGTGCTCGCTTCCAGTCTCCATTCCCAGGAGCCAGCCTGGGGACCTTTAGGCGCAGGGTGCTGCGCCCCGGCCACCTCCCCGGCCTCGCAGTCCCTGCAGTGCGGCCTGGCCGTGCGTGCGTGCGGGCCGGGCGGTGCTGAGCGCGCCCGGGGCAAACAGGGCCGGTAGTGCGGGCCGGGCCGTGCTGAGCGCGCCCGGGGCAAACAGGGCCGGCACTGCGGGCAGGGCCGTGCTGAGCGCGCCCGGGGCAAACAGGGCCGGCACTGCGGGCAGGGCCGTGCTGAGCGCGCCCGGGGCAAACAGGACCCGCGCCCAGGCGGCAGCAGTGATGCAGCGATGGTCGCTCTGCAGAAAAGGCTCGGGTGACGAGGGAAGAAATCGCCTCCTCGTCTGCAGGATTCCCATCAAACACCTACAGCTGTATTTGGTTCCCTCCCGTTCCTAAATTGATCTAATAAAATACTTTTTATTGTTCTGAGGTTGTTTTAAAAATTATACTAGACAGTCATAGAATCAGAGAATGATTTGGGTTGGAAGGGACTTACAGATCATCCAGTCCCAACCCCTCTGACATGGGCAGGGACACCTTCCACTAGACCAGATTGCTCAGAGCCCCGTCCGGCCAGGCCTAGAACATGTCCAGGGATGGGACATTCACAGCATCTCTGAAATAGACGCATTGTCAGAAACCAACATAAAACAAGTTTCCTGACATTGGGACCATGTAGTACCATGTGTGCTGACTACAAGTGCTGGGAAAAAAAAAAAAATCTTTGCTAACATACTCTGCAAGTGAAACACACAACCCCAGGTGTGTGTGCCTGCAACAAGAGGAGGAAGTTGTGCGGCTCAGTGGTACTGTCTCCATGCTGTAACGTTTCTTTATTGTGTAAATACCTAAACAGAACTATTTTGTGCTGGAGAGCAATAGCAATCACTCCAAAAGGGAAATGTTACGTGGTTGTCTGGACAGCGTGTGTGTACAGAGCCAGGTAACCCATGAGGAAATCTGAGATGCAGTGAAGGGTTTATCCCAGGGGGAAAGAAAGTAGTGGTTAAAATATATGGCAACTGATCCATCAAACAATCATCAGTTGCTCCGGATACTATAATAGTTTTTTTGCACATATTAATTTCTTTGCTATGCTTTAAATTAGTGGCTTCAGTAAAATGATCCAGATTTCCTTGTATGGCTTTTGGAGAATGTGTGCTTCCATGTCACACAAAGATGGTGCATGCAGTGTAGATGGGAGTGGGTGAAAAGAAGAGCTGTTGGGCAAAATAGGGCAAAAAAAGGACAACATTCTTGGAGAAAAATTATGTTTGGAGATTTTGGTTTAAATTTGTTGATTTGTCATGCTGCATTAACTCCATGATAATTGTTGTAATTAGTATTTACTTGCCTAGGAGTAGTGATACAAGAATATAAACTGGGGAAAGACTAACTTAGATTTTTTTTTTTCTCGATGAAGGGAGGCACAGGGCAGCAGAGGTTCCTGTCACGAGATGAGACAAGCAAGTAACACTGTCTTCATCTGGGAGGTTGAAGGTGGATGTGAGACAGTGTTATTTCAGGTAGAGGTACTTTAACCACTATGGGTTCTGGTAAACCTATCTATCTGTATCTAGACTGAGGTCTGTTGTGTCACAACTATGGTCCACTCAGACAGGGAATTTGGCTGGCATGCACTGAAGTTTCTCCCCAGATAGGCGCCAAAGTTTTCCTTTGTCTTGCAAAAACCAAAGTGGGATGGAAATGAATTGTCATGTGCTCGTGTGAGGGTGTGTCTGGGGTCTAGGATGGACTCAGAAGCCTTGTTCCTTAGGCTTAGATGGAGTCTTTGAGCCTTTATTGCCCACCTGTGAGACAGGAATTACCTTACTTTCCTACCTTCTGGAAGAGTTATATTAATTGATTACTAGGCACATTCTGGAATTCTATACCAGGGTGTGGAATGTTTGCATGTTGACTGCAGGCCTCTCATAACATCAGATATATTGTTTTTCCTTGCATGTTGTAGAAATCCATTGCTCTCGTTACTTCCTCCATTCTTCCTACATTTTTTTTTTTTTGGTTTTTTGTACAAGCAAGGCAAGACAGATATTCTGGTTTTGGCTGAGATAGAGTTGTCATATTAACTAAGTGAGCTAATATTAACTGTACTAGTAATAGTAAACTGAATATAAGTACTTCAGGATACTTAAGTTTTATATTAACAGTACAAAAGAAGCCTGTAATTTAATTTTTTTTCTCACATACTGATTTTGAGCAATTAGAACCAGCATCAAAACCAAAGAAGTCAATAAAAGTCATTATCTGTTCACAGAAGAGTCAGTATAAAAAGGCAAGGGCAGATGTGACTGATAATTCGCCATGATTAGTGGTTTAATCAGTACTAATTACATTACATAATGCCAAACATGTAGCAGTAGATCTTGCCTGAACTAATAATTTGCCTTAATTTCATTAATATTAATTTCATTAATATGTAATTCCAAGCTGTTTCACACAGGTATCAGCCACATGAATTTTGTGGCTGATACCGGTGTGAAACAGCTTGGAAAAATTCATCATTTGCAGTCCTGTATCTCTGGGGCAGTGCAATCAATCATGCATGAGGTTATAGAATAAAATATAATCAACACCCACCTCGTGCAGAGTAGGTAATCTTCATATTGTGAGCTAAATTTCTGTGTTACTTGGTCTTTTATATGTAATTCTGCTTTTTAACTGACTTCCCTTTGTCACTTGAATGTCAACAAAAACACTCTGTTGAACAAGGGCTGTTGACATTGTGGTACGGTAATTGGGATAACAAAATTATATTTTACCTTCAGTTGCCTGAACTGGGAGACCAGGAAAGGGTTATTTTTGGCCACATTACCTAGCTCATCTGGTCGGTTGCCTTTAAATAAGATATGTGCTTCATATTTCAAATACAAAATAAAAGCTATTTGATTTTGGTGGGGCTTTTTTCTTTCTGTGCGCTGGAGGTCTCAGGAATGAGGAAGAGAAATGTGTATCTTACAAAACAGGCTTTTGGTACCCTCTCAACCTAAAGGTTGAAGTTTGGTCTGAATAATTTTTTTTTTTTTTTTTACAGTTGCTGTTTGTTGGTATTAGCCTGTCCAGCCACTGGGTTCCTTTGCTAAATTATGTTTATCCACATGTCAGAACATCGGCTTCCAACAGCAGCTGGGTTAAGGAACTGGCTGGCCACTAGAAATGCCACTGGAAATTTTAATAGCCTCATGATCATTACACAATGAACTGGTGAAATAGTTTAGCTTGTAAGAGAACACTTTAGGTTCCTTTTTTTCTGATCCATAATGTCTTTTGTATCTCTTCCTTCAAGACTACTTCTTCTAATCTTTCTCATGTTAGTCTATCCTCCACTTCCTTTAGAACATCATTTTGCCTTATCTCCCTTCTATTTTCATCATACCAACTGTAATTCTTTAACAACTTCCCTTTTTGCCTTCTTTTTCTTTGCTTTTTTTTCACTTGTGCTTTTATTTCCTTTTCCCCTGAATGTTATTTTTCTCCTGACCTCAGTTTAAGCTTTTCATTTTTTACCTTTTTTTTTCATGATTTCTTTCTTTCATAAACACTTTCCTGTTCTTCTGAGCTTTTTCTTCTCTGAAGTGAATGAGAGATTTTTCATGTTTCTACTTGTCAGCCAGTGGTGAGAAAGGGACAGCAGCAGGTTCAGCCTGTTAGACCAGGAAAGCTGCAGGAGGCACATTCTCACCCAAAGCAGAGGGATGCATTTAACTTACTCTGCAGTTGCATTAGAAGTCAAATTCATAGCTGAAGGGGTGAATTCATAGCTGAAAAAGTGGAAGTACGACACATGGACAGTTTCCCTGTGTGCATATGAGGATGCAGAGCTGCTTGGATGCTGTGACTGAGCAGGTTTGCACGCCATGTTATCTATCTCTGTCTGCTCCTCTGATCTGGTGGGGGATGCACAGAGCATTTCCTCTGCTCCCTGTAGTGTTTCTCAAAAGTCAAGGGCAAAAATAAATCTGCATTGTACAAGAATACCGTGGCCACAGACAGAGTGTACTGCTGGAGCAGCATAGGTGACTGAATGCATTCATTTAACAGTGGATTTTGAGGGAAATGTCCCAAAGTACTGCTTTTAGTGATAGTAACACACAAACAGCAGAGACCAAGGTAGGAATAGAAGGCTGGGGATATTTTGGAAGAGTGCTTCTACGGTCAAGTAAAACACTGGACAACAAAGCACATACACAAGAGGAATTAATGTTAATTGAAACTTAGATATGAATTTACAGTCTACAAATGTATGACTAATTTTTGCCCACTGAAAATGTTGTCTGTCAGCTGTACGAGAGCACCCATGAACAGCAAGCGACGGTTATGTATTAGCATTAGCCTGCCTGGGCCTTCACTTCCTGCCAGGCAATATGACACACTCTTGTCTCCTGACCACAAATCTAACTGAGTGATGCAGGCTTGAACTTGTAATACATTCTCAGCATATAGGAGAGTTCTACTGATACTTGAAAGATGTAGTTGGAGAGATACAGAAGTACTGTTTCTGTGTCAGTTGTAAAATATATCTTGGATGCATGCATGCAAATCTGTTATTAGACAGCCATAAGTATAGATTGGAAAATCCGGAAAAATAAATATTAATTTTTATTTAAACCTGGTAAAATAATGGTTTAAAAAGTGAAGTAATGGAGGGATCCTTCTGTCCAGAAGAGTAAGAGAAACCAGCCATGAAGAGGTCATGTCAAACAGTGACATTTGCCAGTCTTTGGCAAACGCCTGGAGAGACCCCTGATGGTCACAGGCAGAAGCCTCTTTCACGAGGCCTGATGGTGTTGCACAGAGGATGGGATAGTCTTCCTCAGACTAACTCACCTGTAATCTATGCAAGTAAATGATGGACTTGGAGTACCATTTTCACGCAGCTATCGAGCTTACTTGTTCCCCAGTTACAGGCTTCCTGTTACCCACATTCTGGGCTATGTTAGTTTTATCATGACTTCTGTTCTTTTGAAAAGTCTTTTGTTCCTTTTCAGTTATCAGGAGGTGAATGGATACCGTACTGCTGAGGTACTGAGTGACTGAGAGACTCTCTCATCATCTGCCTGTGACTACAACACATAAAGTAGGAGCAAGCAGTGCTCAGATCTGCTGATTTCTTCCCTGACTTCTTTTGGTAAATCTGCATCTGCATAGACAACAGACTGGGAGAAACAGCTTTTGAATTGTCTCCACTGCAAATATTTATTGTTTCCTCTTTACATATGAGAATGGTAAATTCTTTGCCTTCATTATCAGCACTCTGAAGATGCTAATAGTTCAATACTCTAGTATTGAACCAGTGCAATGAGCCCCCAGAGTGTTGTTGGCAGGCAGATTTGTCGCAAAATAGGTAAATACTTACAGAACATCATTGCAAGTCTGAAGACTGAGGCCAGGAGGGAAGACAGCCGTTGACTGGGATTCAGATAAGCAAGATGGAATAGTTGTTGAAATACTGAGTGAATTATTATTATAAACTTTCTTCCTTTACTAGCTGTTCACTCTAGCTTGTGTGTGGACATTATTCTCACAACACCTTTTCCCACATTCACTAGCCGTGCCCTCTTTCTTCTCAGTACTCCCAAGCCATGTGCTATGAAGGGAGCAGAAGTTCTTCCATGCAAGGCCCTTACTTTCCATGCACAGTGACTCCACCTGATCTCTTCCATAAAGTCAGGGTCATTTTGATCTCTCATCAGCATAGAAGACAAGGCAATGATCCGTGTGGTGATGATTATCTATAACACCCACAGCCGAATGTGGGGGCTGTGAGCATCTGAAGGAGGGGAGAGGTGAGAGGATTTATTCCATCAGCAGCAAACTGTATCATCTCCAGCTGGGCACGGGTGGACTCTGCAGTAGGCACCACCCAGACATAAGCTGCCCTAGGAAAGCATTTTTTGTGTGTTTTAAATAGTTCTAAAACTGAAGTACTGAAAAGCACTAGAAATTCCTAATTATGTTTGTGTTGACAACTCACCATAATGTTTTGTGTCACTCTTAACTAAAAATCCTTATCATTCTTAGCTCATCTTAGTTAAGAAATGTACTTTTCTTGTACCACACTGAACAATATCTGCAGCTACAGAAATGTGACTAAAGATATGACTTGGAAACTTAGATACCAAATTACATAGATGGTTAGAGTGATGAGTGACAACCAGACACTATTGTAAATAAATCCATGTTGATCGACATATTTAATTTTAATTCAGTAAAATTTATTTAATTTGTAACAACCTTTAAAGCAGCAGCATCTCTTGCCTCTTACATGTGGAGCAAAGCAGGAAAACTGAAACAGAAAGCATTCTGTGACCTTCTGTAAACTGTTGTAGTAAGTCCCCATTCTGTTCACACACTTAAGCAAGAGAAGTTCAGTCATCATGACTCATCCCATCCTCTGCACTTGTAGAGTTCATTCCTGTGCATGAACTTTGTCACCTGCAGCCAGCTTCTTATTTTTTGTGGTGGGACACAGAATGGAACAGATAACTATTACAGCAGACCTGGAAATACAGCTAATATGCATGTAGACATAAATATACATCATACTTACTCATTATAGATACAGCTGAAAATGTAGATGCTTTCCATTGCATTCTTTGCTGCACAATTTCACAGCAATGACAGAAGATGTGGATATGCCCTTTCCTCTCTCTTCACATTCAAAAGGGCAAGTTTCTTTAACAAATTAAACTAACCATACTTATGTATTTTTTGTCAACCTCAGTGCTGCTGTGTGTCTTAAACAGACCATGAGGCCATGTAATGAAGAAAGCCATATTACGATCAAAGAAAATAATAGTTTCAATCTTAATTATGTGGAGATTGCGTTGGAATTTAGGTTGCAACTGCATGTCTTCCTTAGAACTGGTTTTAACTGTGAGTTGCTAAAATTAATGTTTGAATTGAGGTGTTCAAAACCTGACCAGTTTGAAGGGTTTTTTTATGGATACGTGAAGTTTGATGCGTGCTACCATATGTCAGTTTTCAGGATCCTGCTGCCAAGCACGGGAGTTCAAACCTTTCCAATCTAAAGGCTTTTGATCTTTGGCTTGGGACAGTCATTTCCCCCCTCCCCTCGCAGTAGTTTATTGTTGAGAAATGGTTGAACAGGTCTTGTTGACAGGTTTTAGAGCTTTTCAGCCTGAGGCAGATAGCTGACATGGATAAGGTTTGCTTAAGTTTCAAGCAGGCTAAATAATGGAGAACAGTAATGGAGAACAATAATGGAGAGTCCCAGTCTTCATTACTGGGAAAGCTAGTAGCTCCTGCTGCAATACTGTATCATCTTATCCTCATTGCTCCTCTGTTCTGTAGGTATTTGGACTGTGGTTTTATAGGTATGGCCCTGCCCTCAACCATTAAAAAAAACCCCAACAAACAAAACAAACCAAATAAACAAACAAAAAAAACCCCAAAACGAAACAAAAAACCTCCTGTCAGACTCAATCTGTATCAAATTGTATTTGATAAATAATAAATCAAGATGCATTTTGTTAAACAAAACTGGGTTTATTTCAGTCATCATTTTTTAAGGAAAAGTATGGAAATAACATATTTGGAAGACAGTGTGTGACTGCTATGAGTGTGTGACTACTGTGACTGTGTGAGAATGAAGCTGGGTTTAATGCCCAGTAACTTTACCTGTATTTGCGGACAAAACAGTCTTTAGATTTATCATTCACTGAGAAAAACACTTCTTTTATTTTCTTTTTTTTTTTTAAATTGGTTTTAGCAGGATTAGAGTGCCCTTGAAGCCATTTTCTTTCTTGAGTACATATTCCACCATGGTGTTCCAGTTCTTGACCTGCCCCTGGCTGTATGTGCCTTTTTTGCCAGATCCTTCCTGAGGAGCAGCACCACTCAGTCCACAGAGAGCTGGCAGCCAGGGAATGGGGTCTGAGCACTTTTGCCAGCTGGCTGATCAGCTGAGGGACAAAGACAATAGTTTATCTATGCTTGCTTTGGTCAGCTCCCAAGACATTCTTGTCCTTCAGACTGGCATGACTCTTGGCTCAGTGCCAGTTTTCATCACTCTACTGCTGTTCTATGTACACACAGCTTCTTTTTGCTATAGATTTTTTCTTTTTGCTATCATTTTTGCATAATTTTATTTGTGGTGACCATCTAAACCACTGCTGCATTGTTAACAACAGTCAAAAGCTGCTGTCAGTTGGATCTTGTGAAGCTGCAGCTTTATTCCGTCAGCCTCTATTCTATGGAGACCTCATTGCCTACACATCTCTAAACTGTCTGAACATAAAAGGAAGCAAAGACCTCACTCTAGGCATAAATCCCAGTGACTGAACGTCTGCATTTAGTGCTTTTGATATAGCCTTCTAAAAGGTAGCTGTAGGTGGTTTTGTCAGTAAATAATTTTGCACTTGTCCGTACTTAATGTTTCAAAAGCCCTGGTTCACTGGTTTTTGCTTGGTTGGCTTTTTTTATCCATTAGGCACCATAGCTTGTTAGCGAGGTGAACTAATTAAAGAAAATAATGAGCCATACCCATATCAGATATATATATATATTTGAAAATTTTCTGTGAGCTGAAAAACAATCAAGCCGAAAGTTAGAATGTAAATGTTGCTAATTCCATGAGCAGCAATGTGTAAGGAAAGGGGCAGCTGTTTTAATGTCTGCTATCAAGATTATTATTTGATAGTTTTCAAAGTACTGCCAAGAGAGTACATAAAACTGCCACTGGGTTACATACTTAGGTTCAGTGTTGTTCTTCCAACTGGAGTACTTGGAGTGCAGTTACAGTCTTTATCTCGCTTTCCATCTCACCATGGTAACACGAGTTATGTACCAAATCTTTCTACTTCCAAGTACCTCATTGTGTGAACAGCCTGTTTATGTCAGAGATTATATTTTCAGGCTGTACACTTTATATCATTCACAAGCAACTAATTCAGCACAGACATCTCACAGTCCAGTCATGATGAAAATTGTTGTAGCCTAAAATGAAGTGCTGATTTTCTATCAGCACCTATTTTTGTTTCTTCAATGTCTCTTTTTGTTATTTGCTCCTATTTTCTCCTGGTAAGACATTCTACTAAAGAGATTTAACTTCTCTAAATATCTTTTTAAGATACTCTGTTAAGTGTACAAACCAGACACTATTTGTTAGTCTGTCATTTAATTTATAGGAAAAAAAAGTACCTGATTACTTCAGAAATTATGTAGTCTTCAGTTTGTTGCCTTCTTTGTTTAATCTAATCCTGTAACTAATGGTATTGCTCTCAACAATTTTAAGGGTGTCTATTTGCTTTTGTCATAGATATAGTTCTCAAATATTAACCCTGTCTCAAACATCCACACACAAATTCAGTGGGATGAAGTGTTGTGGACCACAAAATGCAAAGCCACTCCTTTTCCAAGCTGTTGCAGCTCTGAGTCAGTGATTTGTCTCTGTGACAGATATACTAAGTTCTTCACACATAACTTCCAGATTTTCTTCCTAACAACAAGCTGGCTGGTCATAGAGCTCAGGTCTTATCTCTTCTGAGCTGCTTTTGCAGTTTCTTGCCTTCATAGATGCAAAACACCAAAGAATCCAGTTCTTGGCAGAAGGAAAATCACTTACAGAACAGAGAGTTACAGAGAGTTACAGATTTTGTTTATGGAAGTTCAATTTAGAACTGTAGGTGTTTATTTAAAATGTCCCAAAGCTACAGTTGACCTTACTTCCTTCTGCTGGACCTAGCAAACCCTCTTTGTCTTACATGTGATTGCACGTGTGCTAGAGATCAGAGAGCTTTTTTTTTAAGATTGGTTCTCAGATGTGTGTAAAGTTTAACAACCATAAACAGTCTTTTCAAAAAGCAGCTTGTCACACGACATGTGTGGATACCAACCAAGTTTTTTTTTTCTTTTTGTTCTTTTTCTCCTAATGAAAAAATTTCTTCCGGCAACCTCCTATAAACTACTTCAAAGAAGTCTCAAGTCCTTTTTTTTCCCCCAGATGACCTACTATTCTGCCTCTTCTCAGAAAATTAGTGAAGATGTTTGAAATTTGAGGGGTGTGAACTAACAGGAAATTTGATTTTTTTTAAACCAATAATGTATTTCAAGAATCCTGATTTTATTTTCAATGATTTTTTAGTTTATATCTCTCAATTACAGTGAAGATATATCTATAAAGGGGTAAGGCCTGGAGAAAATATAGTACTTTTGGAAAACTACAAGGCTGACAAAAAGCAGTCTCAATCCAACACAGTACTTCAGTTATGTTTAGTGTCAAACATATGAGTTAGCGTAGGAAAGCTGAGATTGATGCCTCAAAGCCAGCGTGTTCCAGTGCTCAAATGACTGCTGAGAGAGCAAAGTCTGCAGGTTACCTACACAGATTTGCCACATCCAGCAGTGGGAGTTTCTTCCATGTCCCTCCTTTGCTGGATTGAAGAACACATCAGCCACTGATCTCTTAAACTCTTTGTTTAATATGCCAGCAACTGCTGCCCACTCTAGAAAGCACGAATTCCAATCACGTTCTGTCACTTTGGTGGGTATTTTTCAGCGGACTTTTTTCGCACTGTACAGGTGACTTAAACTGCCTTTTTGCTTAGTTAGGAAATAATGTTCTGCTTGAAGAGCCAAGCATTCAAAATTATGAAATGCCAGAAATGAGGCTGTCCATCCAACTTTAATTTGGCACCATATGTGTGCCAGCCCTTAATGGCACAACTATATTCTTCCCCTGTTCCCAGCTCCATTCATTGTAGTGCAGTATGCTTAGAGAATCCAACATCTGTTTTCACTATTTTTATCCTCATTGCTTCACTGATGGCTAGACAATGGAATGAGTGCAGAATAATTTCTTTCGTCATGATCCTTTCCAGAGCATACTGGAGTGCAACGGTGTCCAAATGAATCATGAACTTTAGTGATCATATGGCTGCTATGAGATGAAATGCATCATTATCTCTATTTGATGTCCATGAAAGTGGAGCAAAACCCTCTCTGGAGGCCATGCAGGGAGCTGATGGCAGAAGTGGAATTTGGGGCCCAATCCAGTGCTCATTCTCCTGGATGAAACCATTTTCCTCCAGGAAGTGCTGAGCAGCCTTGGCTCTCATTGACTTTGCAGTTTTGAGCATTCATCATGCCTGTTCACCATCACAGCACTGGTAATCTTAAAAAGCTCAACCAGAATATAAAAGCCCAAATACATGCAGCGGTTCTACGCCTGGAGCAACAGAAGCAAATGCCTCATTTAAACAAGCTTTTCAATGGAATGATGAAACTGAATGAAATTGCATATTTTTGTTGTCCTAATGCTTCCTCCTTCTCACTTCAAAACCCACATTTCTTCCTTGTCACTTCTTCAGTGTATCCACTGGGAAAGACACCACTTGTGCTAGAGATGGCACAGAGCTATGCTCAGGATGGCCGTCAGGCCAGAAGTGGTATGACCATTCATGAACTGGATCACTGCTTCCCAGTTGAATGTGGGATGGGCTGTTCCATCTGCTCTCCTGTAGTGGGATTTAGGCACTTAGCATAAATCCAGTTCCTTACTTCTCTGAAAGTTATTAGGACTTAATTAAGGCTGGAAGCCTCCCACATATGGCTGAAATGAATGAGCTTGTTCAGCGCCTGGTATCTTAAGGATGGATGGGCAAATGAACATGTGGTCCTTATAAACACATAGACTATCTTTCCTTGGCAAACCACGAGCAATTTCTATTTCCTACAAAAGAAAAAAACAATGTTCAACAAGAGAAGTGTTTCCAGTTCTGAGAAGGCAAAAATACCTACAGATATATACGAGATTTTGCTCTGTCAGCTTCTTTTAGATGAAGGCTGCTCAGATATTTGCAGGGATAATAGCAGTAGAAAATGTTTGAATAGGTAAATCAAAATAATTTTCTTTCAACTGTCATGTTCTTGAACTAAACAATGGAGTGCTAATGTATTTCAGGCACAAAAAAGTACATAAATTGGTTTGAAAAATATAGAAACTAAAAGCTCTGCACTTTCTTACCAGTGCCTGGGGTCATGCAATTTCTTTAGATTTTCTGATAAAATATGCCTCTTGGTTAATACAGTTTAGCTCAGTTAAACTTGTTAAAGAATAAAGGCGGTATGTCCTATGATAATTGCTGTATGATAAATGCATGATGATTGTCCATTTTTTTTCTAAAATGCTTTCCTCAGTATGTTTTGGAGTCCATATTTTTCAAAGGAATTTCAGAAAAGAGACCCATTTCCTGGGCTTGTCCAGAATGTACATTTATAGATAGTTAGGCAAACCTTCATCTTTTTGGAAGCAGATAGTTGGGCTTGATGTGGTATATGGCCCATAGAATTTTCAGACGAGATTTAAAACTAGGTCATATGTGCTTTGATCTGCGGGCATTTTGGGTAATGTGGCTGCAGGCAAAGAAACTCCGGCTTTTAGTGGAGGTTGACAAACACCAGAACAAGTCTTTGTGAAACACACACACTGAAGCCTAGTGGACCTTCTCCCACTTCACCATTGACTAGTGTATGAATTTCTTGTCTGTCTCATGCTATGCTCATGTCAAATAGTTCATGATGATCAAAACATGCCACCAAATTATCAAGAGAATTGGGTTTCTTGTGCCATTAGAGACTGCTCAAAGTTTGGATGACAACTTACCTTCTCTGCCTGCCCTAAGTTATCACTGTATTACACCAGGGTTTTCCATTTTGCATCCTCACTCCAACAGCTGTGAGAACAATAATCTGGGAGCTTCTGGTAACCAGAACAGTATTTTAAACAGCCCCAAAATTAAAAACCTAAATTGTTGGGTTTTAAGTTGATGCAGCCCATGTGTAAAGACTGAAAGCAGAGATGGTAGCATATGTGTGGCATATAATTAAACCTCTGTAATGACACCCACAGACCTCAAAGAGTGGAGAAGCACCTCACAGCAGTGGAAATATTTGCAGTTACAAGGGGAAATTACTGTCATTGTAAACCCCAAGAACTTGCAGCCTACTTGCACATAAGAGAAGACACCAAGGAAGGCAGTTCTCCTATGCTATGAACTTCATAACCTAAACAAGGCTAATGGGCAAGTTGAGCAGAATTATAAAATTATTCTAAACTGAAGTACATTGTCTGTTAATCTATTTGCTTTGTTTTGTATTTCAAAAATGAATAAAACCTCACTCCCTTGAGTGGATTTGGCTCATGGATGTAATATTAACAAGGGAAAAGAGAAAATATTCCCAAATGATTTAAGGAGCATATTGTTTCAGGAAAGATCATGCAATAGGCATGGAAGCATTTGAAAATATTTCCACACAGCATGACATGCTCATGGGTTGTTCCAGGACGCCTGTCCCTGTTTGCAGTGAAACAAATCCATTCTACAGATAACGAACAGGACGTGGCTGTCCTTTCTTTTTTTGCTCCCCTTTCTGCTAGGAAGGACAAGCATGACTAGGGATGACTTCTCTGGCTGAGCTGCAAACATTGCTTAATATATTTTTAGTTGCTTGACAATGAGTTTCTTGAATTGTAGGGTTGCTGTGAAATGTAATGAGCAGACTGTGCAGATAAGAAACTTCACACCAGCAGATCTGGTTTCATTATGTAATCATTAATTTCTACTCTGCAAGCTTTTGCTTGTACATCATGTTTCTCAGCTTTGGCACCCTTAGATTAAAAACAGGCCTGCAGGGACCTACTTATATTTAATAATGATCCCAAAAAGATGAGTCTTACAAGGCACAAGAAGTATATAGAAGTGTAAATTTTTCTCACGTTCCAGTTCTTCTCTGTAAACTAATCACATTTCCTTATTTAACTTGTTAGAACATGTAGTTATTTGAACGAATCAATTACTGCCTTAAATCCAAAGAGTGATAATCCTTGCTTGTAATTTAAAACTGTTTATGCTACAATTTTCACAAAACATAAGGCTACCATGTCTAATTGCAGAGGCATAAATCATTACTTTTATGGCTCAAGGCCCCTGTTCTCACAGGGGTTTTTTCACCCTTTTTGAAGTTAATTGTAAGGCTGGGTTATGATAATTTTTCATTCACAATGTCACATTTCTTTCCAGTAATCTGTCATCTTCTCGCTATGGCCCGACTAACAGAAAACTGAAGCACCAATGACATATCTAATTATCATGTTATTATAGCACATTGTCACTTCATTACTTGTGTTCAGAGTTTATGTGCGCATGTCCAGCTGTTGAACTGTAGTCAAGAGACAGACGAGGAGAGCCATAATATTGCTAATTAGTTTTAATGTTAGGACCCTCAGACAGTGATAATTTTTCAAAATTCTGAAAGAGGTGAAAGCAAACTTGTCCCTGAGCATTATGATATATAGGAAGTTAGATAGTATTTTATAAACCACTCATTTCTGTGATTTTTTTCCCCCAAGAGTAAAATGATGTTCACACAAAATACAATTGTAACTGTAACCACACTGCAGTTTTCTCCCATCTTTCCCATCTTTTCTCCTGAAAGTGTTATGACAGCTTTTATATTTTTTAGACAATTTTGAGATATTGTGAGTACAGAGTTCAGATTCTTTTTCCTACTTTTTGACAATTTAGACAAAGAGATATCCCCACCCACATTAAAAAAGTCACAAGATCTCCCGAGAGGAGGAAGATTCTGCTTTTATGATCAACTGTAGCAAAACCAAATCATTAGCAAAAACAACACATTTATAACTTCCTATTGTACGTCAGACAAAGAGTGTTCCTTGTCCTTTGTTTTCTTACTATCACTATTTTCACTCTATCTGCACAGCAGTTTTTCTGAGAAAGGGAAGATGCCAGCACTTCTGTTTGATTAATGGAGATTTTTCCTATTATTGTGCCTCCATGACATTCTTGCCATTGACTAAAATGGGACAAGGATCTTCTATTGATGCAAGGTCAGCCATTGCTGGGCTAAAGAGCTTTCAGGTAGAAGTGCGTGGACAGAGCATTTGAGCAAATCATTTGACTTCTTAAGGAATAAGGTCTAGTTTCATAGCAGTCAGGACAAATACTTCACAATTATTCTGGGAATGACTGATCAACTGTGTTTGCTGTTTTTACAGGCTGACTTAACTTTTACAGTGAACTATTAAGGGTAAAGATGGATTTGAATCCTGAGGATGTGTCCAGACTGAACGCTGTGTCTTTGGGGGGTAGGTCTAGCGTGAGCTGCGCAGGGTAAGAGAGTCAGCTGGTGCTGCAGAGCTGTGTCACCTTACTGGGTGACACTGTGCAACCAGGCCCCCTAGGCAGATGTAACTGTATAGAAGGAAGGCAACTTTTGTCAGCTCCACTTAAGTTATCTGTGTGGCTGATGCGACCAGACCCGCAGGGAAACTGTTCATATATGCTAAGTTTCCACTCAGGAGCTTTGCAGAAAAAGCCTTATTCCCAATTCAAAAATTTTGGTATCGCTTCTGCCATCAAAATCTGTGTGTGTGAAACAATACGGACTGTCATGTCTAATCACGTATTCACAAAGTATTTTTTGTTTGCATCAAGCCATCTGTTCTGATAAGCTTTTTTCCGCCTATTTGTCAATTCAGAGCAAAGCATTGTGATCATTCTTATTTATAATATTACCCCACTTCTCCCTAATCTTCTGACATCTACCAGGTAAATTAGTTACAGCAGCAGAGTCTCTGTACTGCAAGCATGAGATCTTTGCCACACCACTCCCAAGTGATAAGGGATGTGCAAGACCAGCTCAGCTGCCTCTGCCCCGCACATCTGAAGGGGAACTGAGGAGCTGAAGCAGCAGCCCCTGTGGGAATGAGGCAGGAGTTGGAGTCAGTGCTGCGAAGAACTCTGAACCTGAGGAAGGCGTTTCCCCAGTGGTGCTGTGCCACACGAAGATGAGAGTCAGAGATCTATATCAGGTCATTCATTGCCTTTGGTTTCGAATCTATGATTACCTAAACTTTTTGAATAAAATTGCATACCACTTACAGTGAGGATAAATATGTGGACCTTTTTTTCTTTATTTTTAAGTATCTCCTGGACTTGGAAAACATAACAAGAATATTTTATTAAGAGGATAAGGAGACAATGTGCCACAGGCACTTCAGCAAAAAAGGGGAGCTAAGACATTACAAGAAACAAGTATCAGATAAATGAAGCTGAGATTGTCTGAAAGAGGAGAGTGGCTGAAAGGAATTAATGGAGATGGAGACTATAATCTAAATCCTATGTAGGCAGTCTTTGCACTGAGCACTGAGCTAAATAAGCTTTGGATCATGACCAAAGAGACAAATTGTGTACCAAGTAACCCTCATCAAAAGTTTTTATGTAGGCATTTTGATCCACTTAGTGATTAAGGTCACCCAGCAGCGTCCTTTCCATTTTTGGAGTTTATTTTGTAACATACTGTGCATATCTTACTGAGAACTCACAAAATACATTTTAGTCTAAAAATGATCAGGAAATTGCAATGGACACCTTGAAGAGCTGGAACTCAGGAACAGTCAACAAATACAGCACTTACAGGCAAGATGTAATCAGTCTGATCCTCTCACATATGAATAGATGAGTTTTCAAAAAGCTACAGTGATGTAAGAAAGTTTGCAGAGCAGGTCCGAAGAAAATTTAGGAGCAGGACACAGCTCTGGGTTGTAGTCACGGGATGATCACAATATTCAAGGCTAGGCATCCCTCATGTATCTCTAAGTGAGTACCATGTGTAAATGCATTCTGGTGCTTTTGTAATGTTGCCGCTTTTATTTTTAAGAAGCTTACTGCTAGATCTTGTAGGCATGAATGATACTAAGAAACTGGATTTTTTTTTTTTTAATCACTGGAAAGAATCTTAAAATTATTAAATAATAAAGCTCTGAGCAAAAAAAAGTCTGTTTAATATGGTAATATTCCCATGCCATTGTAATTCCTCTCTCCTAACCTAAGGGACTCACAGTTTAATAAAGTGAAGACTTAATTCAGTTTAATGAAAGTTAATATGACAAAACCTTATTGTAATTAAGGTCAAAATAAAGTAGTTTTAATCTGGAATGGCTACCTCATAAGAGCAAAATGAAAGCTTTACTCAGTTTTAAACATACCGAGAAACTCTCTGAAAATACTTGATCATGCATGTAAATATTAGGCAAGAGAAAGACTGTTTGGTTCCACTTCAGAGATATTAAATTTATTATTATATTAAGTCAAACAGCACTTGGAGGATGGGCGTTCCCTGGGATCCCTGAGCACAGCGGAGTCTCTCCACCCAAGAGACAGAGAGAAACAGGATTACTAAGGATTGTTGTTCTCGTTTGATAGAAGATAAATTGAACTCCAGGTGATGTTACTTGCACAAAGTCAGTTATCAACAGAGCAAACAGTACTAAACTGGATTTCAATTCATTTCAGGTTAGATAAATTGAAAAATGTTTTCCAGAAAAATAATAACATAAAAAAGATTTTTTAAATCCCATTTTGAGTATTTTCAGTACTTAGAAAATTAAGTAGAAGGAAATTTAGGTAAAAGACCTTTACATCAGAAAGTCAAACCATTTAACTATGAGAATATTAAGGAAAGTACTAGCACTTACAGAATTAGGAGTTTCTTGAAAGAGATCATATAAAATGCTTTGGGGTTGGGTTTGTTTGTCTTTTTTCCCCCTAAGTATTTCTGCTTGCTTTTTCTCTTTGAACAAATAGCAAAATAGTTTAACCTATATGTGTTTTTGACATAGATACGTACTCCAATCAAGTATTTTTGAAGATAAGGCATGCTTATTTGTTAAGAGGATGTAAACTTCAGAGCTAGGAGCTAAATGTGCTCTACTGACCCTGGGGTCCCAGGCCGTCTTACAACCCTGGTTTTCGAGTTTAAGGCTTATAAATTTTACGGCTTATACATGCATTACCTGGAACTTTATAATATTAATTTTTAGATAGGGATGACTGAGAAGATATTTAAGAAATGAGTTTTGGTTGGAAACTAACTAGTTGGAACTCTAAGAAACCAATATTTCTGTTCTGATGAAACTTTCATGAGAAAGTAGTTGCACCTACAGCAGGTTTTTCTGTTCATGATCAGTATAATATTACAATAATACTAATTGTGGATGGTTGTACTCCCCAGGAGGGCAAAACACATTCCAGTCTGGCCACTTGTAGGTAATGCTGCCTCCAAGTGCAATCTCAGGCATGGGCCTAAAGTCTCACCATCACACCTGGCTCAGAAGCTGGCTGTGACTTTGTGTTTGGACTGAAAACTACATCATGCTGATAAGAATCCTTGTGAGTTAAAGGGCACATGAGAAACAGACAGAGAATTGTTTCCTGTACTAACCCCAAGGAGGGCCATGGTGAGCATTTCATCCAAGCACAAGGGAAATCAGGAGTTTCTGAGAGCTGTTTTTCCATCAACAGCAGATTGATGCAGGCTGGCCTGTGCATAGTCCATCCACAGCTGCTGGGTGCTGCTGCTCTCTTGGCAGTGCCATCTCCTGTCCCTGCCACATGTGATGGATAATCTGTCGTGCCAAGCTCTGTTTCCTGCACCTGCCTCCCTCTTTAATCTCCAATGTCTCTTGAGTCCAGGAGCTTTGTATCAAGCTGGCCACAATTTCCAGGACTTCGGCCTCTTGGCAGACTTTGAAATCCTGTAGCGTCAACAAAAATAAATCAAGACAATAGTCTCCATAAATTAAAATATTTTCAGACTTTTAGGGTAGAAGAGTGTATCTGATCAACAAGACTGGTTCTATGCAGTGCAGGTCACAGCACTCATTCAGTACTGAGATCAGTAACCCAATTCCTTCTGACTGAGAAAGTAATCGGCTTTGCTCTTGGCATCAGTGGTTTCAGGAGCATGGAAGTGCACTGAAATATGTATCTCCTCTGGGAAAAGAAGAAAGTTTTAAACCAGAGATGACTGGAAATCTTGGAGCTTGAGTAAGCATAATCTATAGCACTTCCAGATTCTGTCTGTATTTTTCTCCAGATGTCTGCCACTATCCAGGTCATTCTGGCACCTTTGACTTGAAAATGTTGTGAAATTTAAAGACTATTGTTTTAAATTAAAATGATGCAAATGAGATGAAGCATGCATAGTGCCTGAAACTAGGGCCAGTGCCTGAAAAGAGCAGGCACTAGGCAAACCACCATCTGCACAGCCTGAAGAATAATAACACTGAAATGCTAATCTATGGATTGGTGTTTCTATCTGCTGTGGCTTCCAGCAAGCTTTCATTGAATTTTTTGCTGCAGCTGATACTTATTGTCATGTATCCTCTAAAAAATGCCAGTGACTGAACAGAATTAAATTTTGGTTTTGTGCATGGCACTAAAATACACATCAAATTCAAGAGAATCATGCTCCCACCACCACTCAAGTGCAGTTCTGTCTTCCTCTAACGTATAAATTTTTTCATTTCTTAAGTCTGTTGATCTTAAACCAACCATTTCCAAGGACTGAGGAACTCCATGAGCTGATCTGTTTGTATTTTTCCTTATGAAAGCAAAATTAAGGAAGATGCCATCTTGGGTTTTGGTACATGCCTGTGAGGAGTTCCCCAAGCAGTTCCCCAGTGTTGGTCAAACACCAGCACGGGACAGGAGCCATCCCCAAATGTAATCCAAGTACAACAAACCTGTGTTGGAGAATAAGGAATTTTAGCTGCTGATGTTCGAGCTGTGCTGTTCCAGTATGATTCAGGGCCAGATATTGGATCTGATTTATTCTCTTTAGCATCCCTGTAGCCACTGGGGCTTCTGCATACAGCAGCACATGTTGAGCTGGAGCTGCAGATGCCTCACCCCTCCCTGCTGCTGCTTGGCACTTGAACCCAACAATTGTCCTTGTCACATTTGCTGCGTTCTGCAAACAGCCTGATTGCAGCCTCTGTGCTCAGAACACCTCTGACCTGCTCCACGTGGAGTGAAATTGAAAGGTCATACAGTACCAGGCACCCAGAAAGCAAATTCCCTGGTATTGGTAAACTTTGTGCACTTGGGAAGAAGCGAGATCAAACCCACAGCAATGTCTCAACCTCCCATCAGAGAGGCTGGTCTGCAAGGAGAGCTCTATAATGCTGAGCTGCCTTCTCACCTGCAAAAGCCTTTATCTTTAGTGGAATGTTGGTGTGATTCTGAAAAGCCAGCTTCCAAACTCAAGAAGAAATTGTCCTTTGGACAATGGAAGAAACATCATTAGCAGGGATGAACTCAGACTGGGGATTCCTCCAAGTACTCTTACAAAAGCAGATTGTGTGCAAAAGCTAATGGCCTTCTTTTGATTAAAAAAAAAAGTGATTTGCCACCTTGTGCTTTTTAAATCATGTCTTAAATTATTCCTGTGCCTTTGTTTGGAATTGCCTTTCAGAGAGTACTGATGCCATTAATACAAATGGCAGTTCAAATGTCACTGTTAATTGTATACTTTGATCTGTGATTTTTGCATATTACTGTTGCAGTCTGTTGAATTGACATCAGAAGGACAAAAGCTTTTGACAGCTGATTTTGCTCAGCTTAGATTCAAATGATATTGTGTTTTATAAACAAACGAGTGAGATCTTTGCCTTTTTCAATCCTCCTGTGAAATATTGTCTATCTAACAGAAGCTCATTTCTGACTTTTTGTTTGTTTAGGGTCTTTTGGTTTTTTGGTGTTTTGTTTTGTTTTGTTTTGTGGCTTTTTGGTTGTTTTGTTGGGGTTTTTTTGTTTGTTTGTTTTAATCTAAACACCAAAATAGTGGAGTGGCTGAATTAAAAACTGAATGATTTAATTGTTGTCCAAATTACAGCACATAATTAAAGCACACTTGCCTTCACTTATTCTAGCATTAAAATATGTAATGGTAATAACTTTTTTGTTTTACTGAAAGAGTTTTTGAATTCTTTCATCCAAATGACATCAATAATTTTAAAATTCACTTTTTACACTAAAAAGAGAGTGAAAAATGTGTTTCTTTCTACTATTATGAAATCTATAGACTCAATATCTCACCATCAGGTTCACACAGCAATTCGAATATACAATGAACAGTAGGTGGGTATTTCAGCAGTTCTAATCTAATCTCCAAAACATCATCTCTCATTTTTGCAAGACCCTCATCTTCAGACTAGACTGGGCATTTGTCTTATTCTCAACCGGTGTTTTAGCTAATACCCTGTCAATTGTGTCATTATAAATCCCAATTTCGAAATATTTACACAAAGATTATAAACATCTTACAGTTTCTTTTGTCATGTAGTTTTTATCAGGATGTTTCCTTCTACAAAATCCATACAGCCACCCTGACTTCAGCAGTTTGCTATTTATACATTTATGACTGCACTGCTACTGCAGATGGTGAGAGAGATGGTGAGAGAGGTACATCAGATGCTGCCTTTCCTCTGACTGAAAATGTGGAGAAAGGAAACCATGGCATAGTGGGAAGATGCAGGGCTTGGTACAAGGCTTTGCCTACAGATGATAAAGAAAACTCAAAGCTTTCAAACTACTGCTTTCATCAGGCACAGGCAGATGCAGATTAGCAGCCAGACCACTCTAAAACAAAACATTCCTGTAGTTTCTTCATGCAAAATGATGGTAGCTCCTCAGTTCTGAGGAATATTCCATGTGGACAGTTTTAAATGTACTGAATGTTCATCTTCCTCAAATTAAGCAAGATGCACAGCTCTGAGCAGTTTTACCTGGAGAAACAAGCCTGTGCACATTCAGATTCTGGATAAATGGGTGAAGCTTCACAATTGGACATCTTAATGGAGCAGCCAGTGCTCTACTTGGCCTGGGAGCACAGAGAATTCTCTTGCTTACTTATCCTTTCATGTAATTTTTTAAGTTACGATGTGTCCTGTGGTATATAAAAGTGGTATTGTATCTCTCCATGAAAGACACTTAACTACTTAATACGGAATTCCTCCCGATCTCATCCTGACTTACAGGTGGCTGACTGGCATGGAGCTTTTAATGAAATATTTATTCAGGAGGAAAAGATGTTGCTTTGTCAGTTCCAGGTCCCACCTGTCTTCATTAAACCCCTGTTCTCTCTCCTAGGTTCAGAAGAAAGATATTTAATAAACACTGAGGAAGTGTGAAGTTTATGGTCATGACCACGTGGCCACTTGCAAAACTTCTGGGCTCGTTGCATGTTGTGGCCAAAGACTTATTTTATTAGTTCCCACATTTACAGTCACACTTGCTGTTTAGCTTTTTGTTTACCAAGAGAAGAACCATTAGAACCATGTGCTTGATGGTGTCCTTAGAGCGTTAGAACTGTGCCTTTAGATAGTATTCCTTTGCCAGGAGAGTGGTAAAAGCAACAGTTGCCTTCAGAACAAACTTAGTAAATAAATATTAATTAATAAATGAACTCACAGCAATTATTAAATTAGAATTATTAAAAGCTAGTAGCTGAAAAACATGGTCACCTATGTTCGCAGTCTCCCTATTAGTGTGGGAGACAATGTGTTGCAGGGTACATGGTGCCCTAAATTTGGAAAGAAGCTGTAAGTCTTGTTGGAAGAGATGCCTCCTGTGCTGTGGCAGTAAGGCAGGAGATGTGCTTGGAGCTTGGATTTTTATAGAATCTCATTCTGGCAAAGTTTCTGTGAACAAGGAAACAGTTACTGAAGGGATTGCCATATTCTCTGCAGGCTTCATGCTTGTGCCAGTTTGAACCATTTAATATTATTTGAATAGGTCTTTAGATGCATATTGAATGTGTGTGTGTGAACAGATATTTTTATCTTACTGGAGACTTAATACTTTGGCAGTCAGCTCTCAAGTGCTTTGGGAGCGCAGCCAAGATAATACTTTCTGAAATCTTTTTGAAGTTTTTCTTTTTTGAACCGTGAAAATGCTTCATTTTTTTTCACCTCAGACTACTTTTTTTAAGAGGATACTGCCAGCTTTGTCAGCCTCGCATTATGTATCACCAGCCATGCTTTGTGAATAACCCCAGGTGAAAAGAGGTCTGGAATTCAAGTGTATGTGTACATTGGTGTCCTATGGAGAGAATGTGCTCAAGGACTCCCTGTGGATGTCTGGAGTCTCAGTGCATCACTGTGGAATAATAAAAGACTACCTTCTTCATGGTGTTACGCAACCACAGTGTCTGATCAATGACCTTTTTATGAATTCCACTGAATATGAGTGATTTACCTGTATGAGTGATATCCCACTGACCCTGTCAGTTAGATACACCAGTCAAAATGGATTCATATGAAAGACTCTGTTTTTCTACCTTCCAGTAACAGAAACCTTACTTATTTATTCAGGAATAATGTGCTCTGCATTAGTGGAATCCAAAAATGTGCCAGGTTCCCCATCTATAGAATAAAATTTGCAATTCAGAGAGAATTACAAAATAAGAGAAGAAGGGAAGGAGCATCCAAGCAAAAAGATAAAACCACATTTACTGTTTCTCCCTGATTACCCTCAGTACCACTTGCTGTGTGCTTGCAAATTACATAAAATGCTATTTTATTTATCTATTCATTTATTTATTACTTTCCTATGGGTTGATATATACATTTCTTTCAAGTTCAGGTGAGTGAAAGGGGGAAGAGATGGAATCTTTTTAAGCTGATGAAATATTTAATCAAAATACTAAAAATCCTGAGTTTTTTGTCCCTTACTTCTGATATGTTGCTAAAGCTGTAAAGAAATTGCCTAAGTAACCAAAATTTACAGCATTTTCTCTTTTTTCTCTCCCTGTTTTCTTCACTGAGATGCTTTTCTGTATCAATGAACATGGAATATCTTTTATCCCATTTTTGAACCATAGTACTATTTGATTTTTATTTCTTTTGAGATTACAGTTGGGGAGGTTTTTTCTTGCCATAGAGAAGTTCACTGACTTTTTTTTTTACATGTAAGAAAAGAAGAAGTTGGCAATGCCAATTATTTGTCATTTGTAAATGATCCATTAGAGGCTGTTATATCATGTTACATCTATCTGCACTAGGCAAGTAGCATTCTCACAAATAATGTGGATTATGAAGTAAAATGTTAGAACTTTTTGGTCTTCTCATAAATCTGTCATTTATTTCACTGAAACAGAGACACCAGAGACCTGATGGCTCCTCTGTGCTTCTTACATCATTCCCCAGCAGCTCATTCTCCCTTCCACCGAAAGTGTCTGATGAAATACCAGAGCCCCACTGCGCATACGTGTAACTAAACCAAAGGGAAATGGATGGGAATGCCATCAGGTGGAACAGGCTGGATGTGCGTGGCTGCCAGTGTCTGTACGTGTAACTAGCTGTGGGGAAAAAGGACCTTTATCAGTCTTTGCTGCATTTTTTACATCCTTGATTTTGTGTCTTGCCCATTAAGTCTGAGCATGTGACACTATTAAAAGGTACTGCAGAATCCTTCTTGCTAAATTGATAAAAACTGGCCTTATAATGGGACAGAATATCAAAACTAGCACTACTTAGCAAAGGAAGTTGCCAGATTTCTCACATGAACTATAGCATAAGCAAAAAAAAAAAAAAAAATCAAAAAAACCCCACCAAACTGACTGCCTTTCACTTGATTAATTGTAGTGGCAACAAAAGCTCAAAATAGCACCATTTATATTGTCAAGAGATTCCCAGATGAGTAACTTTTCTTTCATCTTAACAGGACACTGTCACAATAAACGTCAGGGGATAATGGATGCATCTAGATTTTCAACCAGAAAGACTGCTTGACAGTAGTTTGGGGCTGCAAAAAATGTGCCTCTGAACAGGAATTAGAGCAGCAAAGGTGCTTTCCTTTACTTCTGAATTTGGCTGATGCTCTACTCCAACATGTGTTGCTGAGGAATGCTACTTGGCATTGCCTTAAAGCTTTAGATCATCTCCTGCTGTAAGATTTTGCTTGAAGCTGCTTGAAACATCGTTAAATTATTTGGGCTGTGATTTTGCAACAGTTCAACCAATCTCAAATTTTAAAAATTCAAATGAAAGACTTCCTTTTGTCACTTAAAAGAAAAGACATCCAACATTTCTTTAGCAAGCACTGAAATTCAGTCTGAATTTACTATGGGGACTAGGCCTGTGCTTCATTGGCCGAGGGGGTAGGAGGTACTGGGCACGGAGACTGGGACCCTCTCCCTGGAGCAGAGAAGTTCTAGGAGGTCAGTGGGGAAGCAGATACATCTGACACAAATATCACTTCTCCCAGAGTGAGCCAGAGATCCCAGCACATGCTGTAAACTCCCTGGCAAAAGCACCCCACCATCCTGTAGTGCTGGGCTGTGGTGGGGGTGAGGATCCCTTGTCACCACTCAGGTACTGCAAGGACTGAGCAATGAATCGACACAGCCCAAACCGTGAACAGCAGCCACAAGGCTGGTGCTGCTCTGCTGCTGAGTGCAAACCCAGCCCATGGTACAGCTTGAAAAAGATGGTCGATATTCCCCATATGGACAATACTAACATGCTTAAAAAGCATAACCTTGTTTTGTTCCTTTTGTGTAGACAAGTGAAGATAGCTTTTAAAGATGGGAGCAAACACCATTTTCCTGTGGGCTACTTTTCTATTCAGTAACAGGATGAACTTGTTTTGGGAATTAATGAGGTTCATGTAGTAAATGAAAATTATGTGGTAAATGAAAATCATGTAGTAAATGAAGAGGGGGATTGAAAGACATCAGACAAGTGTCTTTCATTAAGTTCAAACTTTAGGCTTTATTTCCGGCTCTGGGCAGTCATATGTGGTGCCAAAGTAGCAAAGCTGTGATCTTATGTATGACTTCTATATAATATTATAATGTTATGTAAATTGAAGCAGCTTGGCCAAAATGAGGACCCACAGTTAATGGTGTGACCCTTCTCTTCCTGTCTCAGTTTTATATATTTCTTTGTGTGACTAAGTCCCATGTCTCACAGGAGAGTTTTGACATAAAATTAGTTTGATTAATTTGAAAGAATTTGAATAAAGCAAGCTTGCTCACCTTCTCATCAGTGGAAACCAACAAAGCATTGGGAAGCTGCTCACTATCTCAGCACATTCCCTGCACTGCAAGAGAGGGAGAGCTCCTGTAAATGGCAGATGGTTATGTGGTGACGTAATTGAAGGCTTTGACCTAAGGGATGTCAAAAAAAGAAAACTGAACGATAGATGAATAATCAGTTTTACTTTGGGCATGCCCTGTTCCAGAATGCCAGGTCTGGGGCTAGATTATACCAAGGGACATTAGTATAGGCTTTCATGTTCAAGATGAATATTGATAAATAATTATAGGGTAGAAAGAGAAGAATCTCTTCTCTTTCTGCTCAGTGCCACCAGTCCTCATTTGTGCTACAAGATCCTTACCTTGGAGCAATAGTTTGAAACATTTTTGCAGAAGAGGACCTAAAACCATTAGAAGTGAGATCAACAGCTCACATTTTATATATATGTGCTTAATATCTGTAGCTGCCATTAACTTCAGGAGAAGACGAGAACTGAAACAGGCTTTTTTTTTTTTTTCCAATATTAAAATAAGAGCTTAGTGTTTAGCTGTAGGAAAATATTTGCAAATGTTGGTGTTAGTATATGATGTGTCAGCCTCCTCACCTGCCAAATGGGGAGGACAGTGCTACCTCCCACACAAACACACTACATTACAGACAGACTGAATCCATAACTATTTTATGCTGTGTAAAGCTCTAGGAAAGGACTGCTCATAGCCTTCCAGAAGCCTTTGAAGAGTTGGAGTGTCTTGTGCTGGGATGAATAATGACATGAATATCAGCGGCAGAAAGGACTTGGGGCTAAGCTGCTCAGGTGTAAACACATTTTCTGCCATGACATCAGTTTAAAAAATCTCAGAGGTACTTGTGACAGAGAATGCAGATGTTCATGAGGCTTAAATCTCTCTTGGCTAACTTCAGTGTTTCAGTAGGCATGAGAAGGTAAATTTGTTTACTCCATGTTTTCCAATTAAAGTTCTGTTTATGGACAATTAAAAGGTGGACTCATGTCTCTTAATTATTAGATTTAGATCAGTAAGTACCTTTTCATCATGGTTTGATGTGATTGTCAATGATGAAGACAAATGCAGTTCAATCTTTTGTTGAAAAACACTTAATTATGTATTTCTAGAGAAAGATATGGTGCAAAGTGTGATTTCTTTATGGTTTTATGCAGGGCTTTCCTCTCAAAATAAAGGAAGTAAATCAAACCCAGCCTTCTGTTAAGGACTCTTTGTCTTAACCTCAATGCATGTTAGCCACTCATGGCAGGTATGAGTTCCCTGCAAGAGAGAGAGCTTTTGGAAAAGTTAGCAAAACTGGCCTGACTGGATGACTAGCATCAGGCTTTAGCTGAACACATCATGTGTTAGGCAACATGGAGGGCCTGCATACTGAATCTTTATATGTAGTTGTTTTTGTAGAGAAGAAACGTGACCAAGTGCCTCAGGAAAAATACTCCTAATTGGAGAATCCTCTCCCTTTCCTTCTTTCAGTCAGGTAGGACTTAACTTGTGCCCTGGCTGATGTGAGAGCTGTGATACAATTTCTGTATAGACCCAATGGCTTGCAGGAGGCTTATTTTTTACAATATGGTAAACTAAATAATATGGATTAAAGAAGAAAAAGACTTTTTACCATTGCATCCCATAACTCTTATATTAGAAGCTGGATCCTTATTCCTCTGTCCTGGTCACTTGACACTAGCCATCCTTGTGAAACTTGGGTGTTAGACTACCACTCTATTTTTTTTTAAAGGGTTCAGATTTTCTCTGAAAAGCAGAAGATGGGGAAATCCTTGTCACAGTGTTACTACAACAGAACTATTACTCTTCTCATTTCTTGATACTCTGCTAAGCATTACTCCTAGCCTTTGGCTGGACCGAGCCTAACGCATAGGAGAAGAATCCTGAAATAACTTGTAACATCTCAGCTATTAAGTCCAGTAGTTCTTTTAAGAATTAGCTCTTCTTGCTGAGAGGTGCACTTGTTGCCTAATGGGGCCCCTTCTCTTCTGTTTTCCTTCTGTTGTCTTTGCCAGTGCGATCCGCTGTGACAGTGAGTACAGACTCAGAGAATCCACAGCTGACGGGGGTGTCTGAGCTTGGCCCATAAGGAATGACACATAAAGGCCTAATGGACAGCATGCACTGCTTCTCTCATCCAGACCAGTCAGAACTCTGCATTTTCATGATTTGGACAGGACTTCATAGATGTCAGAGTGAAACAACTCCCAGAGGCCTTTCATGCAGCTTCTCTCCCTTTGTTTCTATCACTGTGTGCTGTGTGTGCAGTACCCACGTGGTTGGGTATTGGCACCATTACTCTTCCTTCCCAGCCAGGACAAGGGCAGCAGACCACCCACTGGCTCCTGTGCCCGCAGGGACAAACAGAGGCTCCCATTTCAGCTTGCATTTTGCTTAGAAGCCAGATGAAAATGCATCAGCAGAGACCTCTGGAGCAAGCAAAAAAGGCAGCCAGAACCTTGCAACCCCCTACAGGCATCTTCCCCTCTGGAAGGAGAGAAACCACTGGGAAGAGCCAGGGCTGGAGTTCAGGAGGTCTGAAGGTAAAGGGAGGCTGAGGCTTGGTGGGCTGTAGGCTGTCCCAGACACAGCAGCAAGTCCTACACTCACACAGACACTATGACCTGAGTCCCTCAGAGGAGGATGTCAAGGGGGAGCTTCCCATCCTTGCCCTTCTCAAAACTCTTTGTCCCAAACTGGTCACACATACATCTCGATTGCATTGACAAACAGCACCTGTGAAATTCCCAGTGGTCTCAGAGCCTGAGGGCTCCGTCTGCCCTGTCTGACATCCTCGGAGAGTGTGGCAGTGTGGGCACCTTGTCTCCTGTGCACATAGGGGACTCCTGTGGGACATGCCTGGCCTCTGTAAGTCAGTGTTCCCAGGGCGACCTGCCTTTAGCACCAAGAGGTCTTTGCACAGAAAAGTGTCTGTCTCCCCTGTTTCTTCATTCAGGCTTGCTCCTTCGTGTCACAGGTGACAAGCTGTTTGTGACAGGAAGATGGGGCACATAGGTAAAGGAAAGTCGTAGCAACTGAGCCGGGGAACTGAGGCCAAAAAGTAAATACTGCTTGCTGTGGTGTTTTTGCCAGCTGTGTGTTGTTCATGCCGCTATGAACAGAGGTGCTGAGCCTCAGAGAGCTCTAAATGCAGAAGGAAAACACAACACAAATGTCTAAAAGCAGTGCACTGTGCAAGAAAGCTTTTGCTACCCAGGTCCTGATCCTGCTCCAGCACTGCCCCATGCCCAGTCTGCCACGGGCAGGGTATGCCTCACACTGATGTTGATGACGACGATCTTCAAAGACAGCATTAAAGAGAGAAAGGCTTGGAATGTTTTGTAAGTGGTGGGGAAAGGTCTGTGCACAGCAGCCACTGAAGATGATGATAGCTCTGTTAAACAACCCAGCAATAAGTAGAAAAAGGCTCTGAGTGTTTTGCGAATGGCAGTATTGCAATCTGACAGCACAGCATTCTTCTGGAGCTGAGGCTCAAAGCCTGGATCTTGCTGGGAAAATTAGTTCTCCTTAGACTTGCTGGCTTTTTTGTCCTCCTGAGGGTTAACTGTGCAGTGGACTGTGGTCTTATTTGATGATTTATATGGCTGCAGCACCTGAGCTTGCCCCAGCTGATGTGACTGTTGTGCCTTCTCATTCCGTGATCTTTTTATTCCACAAGCTTTCACAGACATCCCAAATCTTCCTTTCACACTGATCATGAGGTTACTGGAAATAAGGAAAATGAGGGATCCAAGACTAAATTATTGAACTGGATGGTGCCACTTCCACAGCTATGCCATATGCTATAAAAAGAGGCTGGGTAAGAATGAGCAGGAGTGAGCTGTCATTGAGATCATGGTGAGAAAGAGAATAAAAGGGCTGTGAAAATCTTCTTTTATTTATACACCCCTCTCTTGTGTCCAGACCTGAGTTGGAAGGAAAGACTGGCTGAGTTTTAAAGGTATCTAAAGGATTTCTATGCCTAGTTTTCACTTGTGTCCTTTGTAAATTGTCACCCAGCTCCCTTATGTGGCTTTGAAACACCCCTGCGTAGCTGAACGTCCTGAAGCCACTGAAAGAATCAAGAGCTGAACTGGGGACAGAGCTGAGGGCCAGGCTGTGATGCACCAACTTCATGCCCAACAGCGTGACTTGTGCTGGACTGCCCTGTATGAGCACTGGATACACATCTGGGTAAATGCTGATGTCAAGGACAACAGGAGGGCAAAACTTTCTCATTTTCTTGTTTTTAAAGTGAACAACCATATTACCCAAGCACAAAAAGCACATTGGAGGGCAGGGCATGCAGCATAACCACCTCTCAAAAAGGCAAATGGAGCTCAGAAGGAAAATCTCTTGGCACTGTTGCAGAACTGCAGCCTGACTGGCACTTACCCCTGCACTTGTGCCAAGGCTGGTGCAAAGGCATTGCATCAAATGATAAGAACAATGAGCAACAGCAGCCTCAACAACAGAGATAAGAACAGGATCCTCACAACTGCGAAATGGAGCTTGGGATGGGAAATGAATCTTTAGGAAACTCGAAAGTTAATAGCATAGGTAGTCAGACAGCTTCTCAAAGAAAATGACATAATTCAGGACTTAACGCTGATTCACACACATTGAGGATCTCGGCGCTTAGAGGCTTCAATTTCTAAATTAGCATCACACAGATGCACATGAAAATCCTGGCACAGTTAATAATCTTGCTAAGTATTGTAGGCATTATTTTTAAGCAAAATACAAAAAAAAAAAAAATCAAACCAACTCCCCCCAAAACCAGCAAAAAAATCTGAATAATTACCAAGGTACCTGCCAAATTAAAATACAGTTTAATTGTTCTGTGTACGTGTTCAAACAAAACATGTATAACACATCCCAGGAAAACACACTCATTCTTGCTTCCTTCCCCAAATAAAAAGACATTCATTTGTCAGTGCATTTTTAAGTCTAAAAGACATATTAAAAAACCCCTATACCATACATTTTTGAAAACATTGCTCAGATTCAGCTTCCATGAGAGACATCACTCCCAGTGCTGGTACATAGGCATTTTGCCCTGATAATTTTGCAGTTTGCCTATTTTAGTGTTACCTAACAAGAGTAGCTAAAGAATGAAGGGCCAGCCCTTTGTGTCTGTCCAAATACAAATCAGAGGGGCCGACAGGACTTTTTCAGAAGCCATAAGGGATACACTGCTGGCTCCACAACACAATCCTGCCTGACTTTCTTGCAAGAGAGATAAAGGCAAGTTGTTGTCTTCCTTTTGCTCTTTCTCTTTCCCTGTATCATTAAGAACAGTGAAGGCCACAGCGAGCCCTCAGTGCCACTCAGACCTCTGAGCACCAGCAGCTCAGGGAGCAACAGTGTGAAGTTTTCACCAAGCACACGCTCAGGGCTGTACATGCACTGCTGACATTTGGCAGCGTGGGCTGCTGGGCATTCCGGAAAGCAACAGCTCCTCACCCGCTCTGTTATGGCCGTAGGAATGACAGGTCTGTTCAGCTGTAGTGGGGAGCACCTCACCATGGGCTGTTGGAGGGGAGCTGGGGAAACAGCTCCTTTTAAACTATTGACTCATTTCGAGGCGCTTCACAGCACTGAAATCCCTCATCTCTAGGTGGTGCTTGTGAGGAAAATACACTCTCGGTGCATTGCAAAGACCCCCTGTGTTAGGAAAACAAGGAGTCAGAGGGAGCTGACCAGAGACTCGCCTGCCCCGAGCCAGTGCTCCAGGCACACCATCTTTCCAGGAGGGAGGTCTTGCAGATCTGTTCCTGGTTCAGCCTCAGAACAGCATGGGGAGGTAGGAGTCCCACACACCATACCATGGAGTGGGTGGGGGAATGGATCTCATGCCACCTACACATTGCACAGTGTGCAATAAATAAAGTGGGTGGATTAAATGTCATAGATACATACCACTCCTAAACTGTTATCTGTCTGCACTGGTATCTGTGCCAGCTGCTTCTCCACCTACCTAGAGGCCTTTTGGTTATGGAAACCCAGAACTCACAACGATATTTCACTTCTGTAGAGATACATTGCTTACGCCCACCTTGAAACCAAGTAGAAAACAAATGCTCTTACTTGATATCTAAGAGTGACCTGCTCTCTCAGGTGGGGAGCAGTCCCCTTTTCTGTGATTTACTGAGACCTGGAAGTTGAATTAGCGAAGGCAAAGAATAGCTTGCTTGTTTTCTTAGTTGGATACGTTTTACCTGTAGCACTGGAAATGACAACCAGTCACTCCTGCTTTCTTCTACTATCTCTGCTTGGGAGCTGGCAGGGTTTGCCAAAATGTGAGTCCAGGTCCAGATATGGGGCCTGCGGTAGCACCACGCACTTGGCTGCATGGCATTCCTTATCTTCTTTTTTGCTAATATCCCTGTTGGGAATCTTACACAGATAAAAATAGCCTACAGTGTCTGCTTCTCCTTCCCGATGATTTGCAGACAGATACTTGCCAAGTGTCTAGTGACTCATTTATTTGGGAAAAAAAAAGGACCACAACAATGCAATCTGCAAACCCACACTTTTCCCACTCCCATATAAGAAGCATTTTTAACAGTCACTCAGACCTTGTGTAGAACAGCCATTAGCAACCTGCTCCTCTGTTTTTCTCTAAAGAGTGATGAATACAACTCTAGGGGCCAAATTTCCATTGCATTTTTCTTTTGGTAACCACTTATTCCATGCAAAGTGTATGTGACACCAGTCTGGAGACCCAAGCTATTGAGCAGAGCTTGGGTGGACAGGCATGGACTGCGCTGGTGGAGCTCCCAACACTCTGTCCTTGGCAGGAAGCTGGAGACTAAATCTCAAGTATGCTTTGCTGCTTTGTGGTTCTGGTCCAGTCATCCATTTACACAGTGAAAAGTTGCTTTAGATGTTTTTTTCAGCAGCTTGTGCAACATTGCTTTGGGTGCTCTGGAGGGGAGTTAAGTGCTGTGTTTCTCTGAGGATGTTTTTGTAATTGAATACACTTGGTCAGCAGAACCTTTACTAAGACACAGACAGAATATATTTTGAAAACAAAAAAATGAGGGGATAAGGAAAAAGAAAAACCTCTATGAACAAAGAGACCAAACTTTTGACACTTACCACTGAATGCAATGTCATTGTCTGTACTCCTGCATTGCAGTAGTTGTAGGTGGACTGATTCCTCAGACATGGGCTCTTGCAAGGCCAGATCCAAACAAGGGAGCCACAAGCCTATTCACAAGTGTAAAGATAAAAAGATCTAGATTTTCTATGTTTAGCTCCACTCATGTCTGAAAATCCCAGCAGCACTCCAAAAAAGCATCTTGCTGAGGCACAGAGCAGTTCAGGAGTCACCAAAAAGCCATGGTGTTTGTGAGCTGCAAAGCAGGAGTCAGGAGTCCCAGTACTTTGCTGCATACAGAAGCAGTAAAGGTAGGACACAAAATGCTGGGGTGGATCAATGCCTATCATTTATAGCTGTCAAGAAAGCATATTTCAGTTTCCCTGATGGGAGAAGCAGACATCTCAAAGACTATTTTCAGAGAAGGGCTGGTGTTTTCCCGTGTCCTTGGGAAGCACAATTTCCTGTCATTTCCCATTGGATTCTCTTCAACTTGTCGGCCTGAATGCGTAGTTAGAGTGCTTCTGAATTTTATCAGGAAGCCAAAAATCTGGGGGTTTTTATCTAAGCAAAAATCCTCCAACCCTCCACCATCTGACCTCCATGACACAATTCAATCAATACCTACCTCCATTTAAATATTCCACCATCTCTTATTCATGATGCTGAAAAGCCCTGGAACAATGAATTACTATACATGACTATTTTCTACTCAAGAAACAAAAAATTAAAAATTTTGGCATTCTCTTTTTAAATAATAAATAGAAAATATTTATTTTTACAGCATTTTCAAGATCATTTTGACAAAAAGGGAGTTTTCATCAAGCATTTGACAGACCAAAAGAAAGAACTTCTACAGAAAGCTTCGTAGCTCATACAGCTGCATACACAAGGTGAGTTCTTGCTCTTTAGGTATATTTACGTATGTGCATGTTTCCAGTTTTAACAATTACAAACTAAAAGCTAATATACTGAATTTCAAGAAAACTCCTACTCATGATATAATTACATTGCAGTAATAAAATCAGTGCTTAATATGTTCAAAACAGACAGATATGAAAACAGTATAGTACCTTGCCACATAGCCATCTCCTTGTCTATACAAATCTGTTATATTTCTTTTCCTTATCTCTCTCAGGTCTTCAAAGACTGGCTTCTTAGTGTCAGCTCTGTGCTACTGACAATGTATGCTTTTGGAAACAGCACAGCAGATCTTATACTACAATTATTAGAAGATAGAATTCATTGCCAGTGCAGTGATCAGCAAAGAAGATACAGCATTTTCCTCTCTGCTTTAATGAGTAATCAGCATTTTAAATAAAAGAAACAGCAACAAAAAATATCCCACTAAAAGCCCCAAGCAGGAAAAAAAAAAAATCAACCAACTAACCCTCAGCTGTCTTCAATTCATTATAGAGACGTCAATATGCTGACAAAAATGTGTCTTTGGGCAAAGTTGTTTCATGCTTTCCACATCAGGACGATGATAGCAATTGGCCACGAGTAATATTGAAAGGCGCAAATATTGTGAAAAGAGGATGAGGAAAAAAGACTCTATCTGGTTTTGAGCATGAGCCAATCCTTCCAATACCAATACTGCATAATTAGAGAAAAACTATGAGATTTGGATCTTCAGAGAAGAATTCATAAATGAGCAGGACTTCTTAAAATTCAAGTGAAAAGAAAGAAAAAGAATAGGATTATGATGAATTCAGAAAAACTCTGGTAGAATATTCAAAAGAAGCATGGTTAAAATCAGGGTTTGTAACTACATTAACAGGAAGAAGTTCCTTTAAAATATTCTTTGAAACAAAGTGTAGAACTGTGGGACAGATCCTCATCCTCAGCTGAATTCAGGAGCATAAACAAAGATCATAGCAGCTAAAATCCTGACCTGTGTATGTATAATAAGCACATTTATATATAGGGCAATCAACATTATAATTAAGTTCAGGCCACAGCAATTAGACCTGGACTTTGCATGCCAGTCATTAGGGAGCTTTGGATTAGGCCCATCTCTAGGAAACACATGAAAGAAAGAGGAGGAGGAGGAATAAATGACAGAACTACAACCACCTAGAAGTGACCTTTAAGATGCTATATTGTACATTAAATACAAGAAGTGAAAGCATAAGGAAAGAACATGCAACTAAACATGATAAAGTGTTTAAAAGGACTGTCAGTATCAAAACCTGGGAATTTATGCACACATTAAGCACTGATGAAATTTCCTGTCCTGACATGATTTTATGTTAAATTATCTGAAGCAGTGAAATAGTTGAATTACTTTTCCTGTCTCTCACCTGCAAGATTTCTAAAACAGACCATTTTCTTTTTGTTTTTTCTTTTTTTTTTTTTTTTTGTTAGCCACACTTGCTCAAAACATGTAAAATAACAAGTTCTCAATGCACTGGTTATTAATACCATATGTCTACTTCATAAAATATCTGCAAAACAAAGCACCCTATTATAAGGGTAACGACTGTCTCAGCTTGTATATGAAAAAAAGGATGTGTTAGCACAGCATACAAACCTTCAAAGATCTATCGAATACTCGTAACAACGCGATATAAAAACATGATTTAAACATAAAAATATTCATAGTATATAAGACAATCTTCCAGTGGTAGTTATTGGACATTACTCTTCACACATACCGTACCCACGCATACACATACACAAACATACGCTCACTCTCTTGCCTCGAGGCTTTGTAGCCCCCAGTGTGGAATTGCCTTTCTTCCAGATTAACAGTTGTTGCTCTAGGTAAACAGCTATTTCTCAATGCATTTGATTCCAAAGTAACAAAAAGGAATGATGCAATGGCATGGCAAAATATGTTCATTTTTGAAAAGATAGTCAATAAATATTGTTCTGCTACAGGAAATGTTGTGTAACAGTTTAGCCACAGGGTTTACAACCTTATACAAAAGGGCAGTTTTTCTAAGTCCTTATCACATTACAAGTACTATAGCAAGGCTTTCTTCAGAAACCTCTTGAGTCTTAACTTGATCATATTTCTCGCTCTGTTCACAATCAGCATTAAAAGAAGCCCAAATCCCCCAAAAAGCAGCCCAGTATGAAGAACAAATCTCTCAGATAGGAGTCAGTAAGAGCCATGTACTTTCACATTATCTCATCTCCTCTCCCCCAAACAACGTTCCACAGTTATGCCACCTGTAGAAACCAGGAAATAAAATATTTATGCATATATGTCTCATATACAAGTAGCTTTGTTCCCCTTCAACACACTCCACCCTTCCAGTTCCTGGGTGTGTTTCTCCCATAGCAGACAGACAGCAGTCATGAGGTGTGCTAATGACTTCTCCAGGTCACACTTCCCAGAGTCCTTTTCAAGCATTGCCAAGAGAGGGTGTGACTAAGTGTGATTATATTTTTTTTCCTGCGTGTTTATTCTTTTTTTTTTTTGCTATAGAAGTTGTCCCTTTAGTTTGTGCTTTGTTATGGTTTCCTAACATTTCCGAAAGTACAATATTTTTCTTTTGAACAGATAGAGAATCTTGAGCCCTCAGAATGGATTTTTTATTTCCTTTTTGTTTCATTTTAGTTATTTAAGTGCAGGATGGTTTTTTTTTCCTGTCATTTGTCACTTTGTTCTCTGCTCTCTCTCCCCACAGCCATGGGAGACTTGTCTCTGCAAGTCCTCCCAGTGGGCAGCTGCCAAAGTCCTTCCCATCTTGTCTCTTGCAGCATCTACAGGGTGGATGAGCTTTGCTTATAATCCCTCAGGATGACAGAGGCATAGGTCACATCTGGGGGTGTGCAGAGCACCGACTCTGACACAGGGGAGCTGGGCACGGAGCTGCCTGAAGCCACTGAATCCCGGAAGGGGGACGGGGGCGTCAGCGCCGGAGAGTCTTCTAGAGTCATTTTGCTGGTTGCCGGCTCCTCATCCTCCTCCTCCTCTGTGCTCTTTTCATACACATATCCCTGAATGAGCTTCACCTTCTCACTCTCTGCTTCCCCAGCCGGGGGAGACAGGGGCTCCTCACTGAAGGCAGCCACCTGGAAAGGCTGCAGGGGCGGCTGCTGTGGTGGCGGGGGTGGGTAGGGGGGCCTCACGCCATTCCCTGAGCCAGGAGTGGGGAGGACAGCGTTGAAGTCAGGGATACCAGGGGCAAATTTGTTGACCACTCCTTGCAGCTGGTCCATGAGAGACTGTGGCTGCAGCGGCAGGGTCTTGGGGGACTGCTCAGGCAAGAAGAGTTGGGTTTCCTCTGCTGTGGCCTGCAGCGGGGGGGTCGTTGCCACCCGCCTGTGCACCACCATGGAAGGACTGCCGGACTGGTTGAGGCGAACAGGCTCTCTATCTTCTTCCTCCACCACATTGTACAGAGTCTTACTGCTGATGTCGGTAAAAGTCAGACTTTGGCCTTGGTAGTCTTTAGTGAGGGGTTTGATCACCGCTGTCTGATTGCACCCTGTCTCCTGGTTCTTCACATGCACTGAGAGTCTGTGCCACGTATGTTCGCCCTTTGGATCTTGTCTTCCACCTGGTTCAGACCATGACACAGACTTTCCATTAGAACTATGAATAAAATAAAGATGGGTTTATTTGCATTTACATTACGAAGACACAGGCAGTATAACAAACAAGCCTACAAAAATACTGATTGCTTTGCTTCATCAGTAAGCCTCCCCCCTCCAGTTTTTCATGTCGTCCCAGAAATACTACATGAGAAAACAACACTGTGATTTTCATCCAAAAGTGATTACTTCCTGTTGGTTATCCATCCTACAGCCAACCTGGAAAGGCTATCCTGCGGGAAGGGCTCTGGGAGAGCCAGCTGCAGTTTGAGGACTTGAGATGTCATTTGGTATCTAGGTTTGCTCACCATTTTGCAGAGGGGAAGAAAAAAAACAGGAAAAAAGTCACAGGAAAAGCTTTAATTAAGCCTGATTTGCAGCTTATAGGAAATATTTTCAAGCTGTTGGAAGAAAAACAGCCCACAGTCATAGCCTTTGGCAAACTGGGTAGAAAGAAATTGTTACTAACCCCTCCTTTCCCTTTTATTCCCTCTCCCCCTTTTGCACTTAGAAACAGATTAGCTATCAGGGAAATGAAGGACTCCCAGGGCCTCTATGTGGTAGGAGGCAAATGCACTTCTTCCTGGGTGACTATTATTTACAAACCAGGCTAAAATGCTGGGACCGAAAACAGTTGGTTTGTGTGGGAGGAGGAACAAGCAGCAGCATGACCATGGTGAGTCAAACCCTCTGACTCCTCATACCAGCTGGGTCCCATCAAAACACTGGGCAGTTTGGCTGAGTGAGGATCTGAGGGTCAGATCTGACACTGAGGAACTGTAGGTTTTTGCATTTCCCTGTACCCTTGAAGGGACCAGCACTCAAAGCTGAGTGGCAGCTTGTTAGCAGCTGATGGGACAGGGAGCTGAGCAGTTCCTTAGAGGACCGAGAAACTGTTTAATTGCAGGTCAGGCAGTAGAGATGGTTCACAAATTGTAAAATACATCACCTGGGTGGAAACCAGAGACGGAGAGAAATTCTGAGATGATTTATTCGAAGCAGCCTTTTCTCAGGGTTTCATCCCTCAGGCACCAGAAGCAAACAAAGGATTAAATTTCAGACCCTGTGATTGTGGTGCAGGTGGGAGACAGAGTGAGTGGGAGGCTGGCACAGCAGCCTCACCTCCTGCTACTGCACACACCAGGGGAGATCCCTTCCCTTACAGTATTGCAATATTGTTCTAAGCATTTTGCTTTCCTTGCTCAGACTCTCATGGACCTCCTTTTTAAGGAGTAAATAATTGCCACTTGAATTTTATAAAAAAACCCCATATTGACTGACTTTGTCATAGCTGGAAGAGACTGGTACAACACAGATAGTGTTGTAAATCTGTCAAAACAGAACAGAAATGTACATGACAATGTGTCACTTTTCTGCTGAGCAGTAAGTACTCCTGGAGAAAAAAAAAAGAATTTAGGTGGATCCAAGCTGGGAAACTCATCTCCAACTCCAGACTCCAAATGCTGGACCTGTGACTCACCACCTCTGTGGGAATCGGGGCACATGAAAGGGCCAATCTAAAAAATTCATAACTTCCCAAAGCATGTAGTCGGTATGACCTGGAGCTGTTTGGGTTTAGAGCTTTAACCTAGAGAACAAAAAAGCCAAGTTCCCAGCTGAAGAAGGAAACCTCTATATTATAGTGATCAATGGAAGATAAGAATGAAGGTTTAGAAGCATTCCTGTTTTGATCAAAATGAGCTGTGGATGACTTTTTTTTTTTTTNTATAGAGATAAGCAAATGAATGTAACTCTTGAGTGTGAAATATTTTTAAAGTAATGTTTTAACATGCCAAGAACTGCAAACTCTTCACACAGAAACACATTTGGTCTACTTTAACTTCAAAACAAGTCTCTTCTTGTTGAGAGAAAAATAAGTCAAGTGCTCTCATACTGTATTTTGCTGATGCTGTAGCTTACAAATATCGCAAAGGGCTTTTCTAAAAAAATATGATGATTTTCTGCTGCCTTTTATGCTAAGTCCACTTCTGCATCGTTTATTTCTTCATATCTAGTTCTGGTGCATCGTCTCACTTTTGATTCCCTCCTCACACCATCTGTTTAGTCTCCATCTCATTTTATTTCCAAGATTTTGTATTTTACATCAAAGGCAAGCACAGCTATTTTAAGGAACTCTCTACCTCTGTCTTCAAGCCTTGCTCCTATTTAGTTCATTTCCCTCGCCCTCACTCTCAAATTCTGCTCCTCTCACTTCTTTCTTCTGTAGCACTCTCCATAGTCCCAAGTCAATGGCCATGCTTAAACTGTGCTGGGACTGCAATATCCAAATGTGAGCAAACGATTCCACCAGGATTTGTCTGGTACCAACTTGCTCTTCGGGGAGAGCTGGTGCTGCTGACACACCTTGCCTCTGCTTGCCAGAGTTAATGCTCATGGCTCCAATGGCCTCATGACAAAGAACTTTAGGGCTGCAGTGGCTCTCTGTGGGATCCATTTGACAATATCCACTGATTATTCACCTCAGATTATTGTTCCAGCTCTTTCCCTCTACTTGTTCTCCTTGCTATGTCCAAGCACTGCTAGCCTGTTAATGAGTCACATTTTAAGATGGAGTCCCAAGACTGCCATAGAAATACCTGGGCTCTGTCTTGCTGGATGGCTGGCAGGGGGTCGCATCAAGATTGACACATTCAGGCAGAATTCATAATTAACATGCAAGAAAAGCACTTGTTATGCTGGAATGAAGAGCAGCCATCTTGAATATCATTAATTGACATTTAGACAAAAAGCAAAGATGGGTCTGCAAAAGCTCAGACCTAAACTGAATCTCAGAGAGAGAAGGAGTCGTTTCACTTGTGCAAAGCAACAACGACAATCCTGACTGTGTGGTCACCATTCGCTAAGTGATTGTCATCTCCTCTTTTGAAGGAAGCATCCATTGGAGAAGGTCAAGATCAAAATAATCTGCCTGGCATAATGGGAGAAGGGATAGTTTTCCACACAAAGGCAAGAGAGGACACCAAGCCGGATCACAGTTGGGGTATTGAAAACCTCATGTTCAATTGCACAGCGATGAGATGGCACCAAGTGGTGGTTTCTTCATTTTATCAATAGGATGATTACCCAGTTCATGTCCACCAAGTATTTATTCATCTTTCCTAACTCTGTCCTTTCTCCTGTCAATTTGTCATAGGATTTACACTTCACACTTTCTGCATAGAAGTGAACTTCTTGGAGTCTCAAGGGATCTTAAGGTTTGTATTTGTGTATACCCAGTGTAACACTCCAAGTACCATTTCTTCAAATCCTGTCATCTAGTCTACATGTTCAGGCAGATTCCTGGATATCCTATCAGCACATTGGGTGGGTTTGCTTTTGCTTGTAGGCAAGAGCATATGTTGAATTTAGATGGTTTTTCTCAATTTTCACCACAGCTTTATCTATGGGCTTTGTATTTTGGGGGAAATAGAAGTGTATTTTTTGTGTGAGTTTTTATTAGTTTCATGAGCAGAGCTGTTGCTATTTTTGGTAATTCAAAATTTTGCTTTTAATTCATGCATTGATCTTTAAAACATACTCTCTGCATGACTCTGGGACAGTCATTTTGAGGCACTTTCAGCTGTTTATTATAGACATTAAACAAGATGGAAAACAACTTCCGATCCTAATAGTTACTTGCTGAAAGCCTTTAAAAGAACTGATGCACCCAATTCTGAGACTGTGGTTCAAAATATGCCTGCCCAACAGTAGGACATGCTTTTAACCTTTCAGATGGCTCACTGTTCTTTGCTAAGTATCTTCAGATGCTCAAAATCTGGCCCCTCTTTGTGACCAGGAGTTCCCCAGACTCATGTCCAGTTTCAGGCCAAGAACAGAGTCCTGCTCTTGCGAGTTCCTGGAGGATCTGACCTTGCTGGCTTCCTTGGAGCAGTGTCAAGTCTGAGTACCCCACAACAGTTGATTCCTCTTTACACTGCAGGATTGTGAAGATGCCTTACTTTAGACATTGGATAGAAAAGGTTCCTTTACACTTTAGAAGCTGCATGCTTCTGAGGTGAAAAATTATTGTCCCATTGGTCTAAGGTAAGTTTGTCTGTGCTCTCTGATCCTTTAATCAGTGAAATTATAACCTGAGATCCAGAGCACAGAGAATTAAATCACCTTTGAGTCCTGTGTGCCTGAAACTTTGTCTTTTCTTTTTTCGCCTTGAACATTTTATGCCTAAAAATCCCTAATTGATAGCATATGAAATAGTTAAACAGAGTGATATGTGTTCTGATGAGGTTAACTCCATAAGTTGGAAAATGGCTTCAGATGCAGTCAGGCAAAGTGCTTGAGAAAGAGCCCTTCCTGTTAAAACAGGAAGGGACATTCCTTGAACTGTCAAGAGTTCATCCCGTTTCGTCCTTTTAGGATGCCAGTGTGGTGGTCTGCTATCTTCTCCAAGTGGCCATGAGCTGAGGGAGAATCTTAAGCTTGTTGAGATGAGTGATACAGTTATTTGAGCCAGCTTGGTGGTGTTAGACAAGACACAGAGCACAGATTTAATATATAAGGCTGTTTTTTTAAAAGCAATAATGGCAGTTAACCAGAGGAAGAGTTTATAGGAGAAACAATAAATGTTACCTGTCTTTTATTGCCAGACCAATGCTTTGGCCCAACCTACCTCCTTGTAGTCACTATAGTAACTGAAATGCCACAGCCAGTAGGAAGCACTGGGATAACCTGGCAGTCCCTTCTCTGATGATAAAATCTTAGGAATGAACATAAAATGCAAACTGAGAAGCCTATTAACTTTGTCAGCAAAAATTAAGTCCAAAACAAACCCTGAACTCTCTTACCAACAACCAGAGGAGGTCAGTGTCAGGTACTGCCCAGTCACCAAATGCTGCTCCTCCCTTCAAAGAGCAGGGCAGAGTTACAGCCACCCAACAGCTGGCTCCAGAGTGCAGCGCATGCAGGGCTGTCCCTGAGCACTGACACAGAGGTGACCAGCCTTTGGAGGCAGTGGGACACAGAGCAAAAGGAAATGCCCTGTTCAAAAGCTGTGCATTGGACAAAACCTTTCTCATCCCCACACAGCAGTTGCCGATGGATGGCATCCTAGGGAAGCCAGGGAAGGAATTTCTGCCCTGCCCATAGAGAGGCAGTCAGTCAGTTACAAGCTTTCTCCAGCCCTGCAGTCACGTAAGTGGTAATGAGCCCGAGTAAAGCTCTGTCCCACTGCTGCCTCACTGTTCCCAAGGACCAAGCTAACAAGCCTAAAATTTAATGCTAATACCTGCACTGCAGCACACTGCAGGTGCTTTGCTGGTATCCCCAAGGTCTCTTCCATTATTGTCTCCATTTCAGTAAGGCCACTGGGGCATGAAATTTGATTAAGGGAGTGAGCAGATTTTAATCCAGGGTAGGGATATCTCCCTGCACTGAGCAGCCCCTCCTCTCAGAGCTCCAACAGTCAGCCCTGATGCTCATTAGCAAAGCAAGCCATGCTGGTCTGCATGTTCCTGCAAGCCTAACGTCTAGAACACTGGTTCTAGGGCCTCATCTCTTAAACCTGGGCTAATAAAACTCCTCTGCACTCTCTCATGAGTGAAGGAGCCATCATCAGCCACAGTCCCTATCTGGTGTATGCTGAAGATTTTTGCCTGATATAATCACCTAAATGAAAAAAGAATCACAAAACCAATTTCAGCCTTAGTTCATTTACACTATAATCTCTATCTCGGTAATAAGAGGAACTTAAAACAGTTCTCACAGCATGGCTCCAATGCTTTTGTTAGTGCTGTATACTTAGAGCAAAGTTTAACTTCCCACTTGTGTTTCTGGAAATTTAAATTACTTAACTAACTTTTCCTTGTTGCTCCCCTCCCTTTTGTTTTTGGACAAAATTTCCTTGGGCATTGGACGCAATATTCTGTGTGAATTAGAGCACTGCTTTAAATGTATGTTGAAAACTGCTTACACAAAATATAGGAAAACATAATGCTGTTACACTGTCTTGCCAGGGCAGAACCTGAAGATACTTAGGGGTGTTGTGAGTGGTTCAAGTCCAGAGCTGCCTTTCCAACTCTCTGTCTTGCCACTGGTTTATGTCAAATAAATGTAACATACTCATTTCCTTCATAAATTAATGCAGAAGTTAAGTATCACTTTATCTGAGTTACAAATAGGCTTTATAATGTGTATTGACCCTATTGATAGTTGAGGTATTTTTGTCTTTTTAAAATTGAAATCTTAATATTATACAGTCTGTAATGTGGATGCAGTAGCTATGTCTAGGCTGAATACCCTGTGATGAGATCCTGGTTTCCATCCACAGGGCCTCCAGATTGCAGCCAGACCCTTGGGCAGGATCAGAGGTTGGCAGCCCCCCTCACCTCTCTGCTCTGGTCACCCGGATGGGAAAGCTGGAACCAGAACTGGGGTCACTCACTTTACGTTTGTGCTACCATGGAATGGAGTTGCTGCTAGGCTCATACCTGGACCTTGGGGCAGGAAATTATTTCCAAATCTAACAGCTCAGATATAGTCAAATATTCCTAAATAAGTAGATTTAATCACTTTGAGACCTAACAATAACTTTTATGTACATAAGCGCTTTTATACAGCTGTGAATTTGGGGGCGCTAGGGGGTGGTGACAGAAATGGTCAGTGGATTGCTTCAGTATAGTTGAAGTCCCACAACTTCAGCATGTATCACAGATCTTACCTACCTAGCTCAACAGAGGTGGGAGGATATTACACTGATAATGTGTGTGAAGGTCTGACCACTAATTATAATTACTACTAGAAATTTGTAGTCTCTGAAATACAGAAGCTGTGTCACATTTCAGTCATCTAATTATTAGTGAAAAAATTTGGTTGACCTGTGTGTTTATTAGGTATTTTGAAAAAGTTATCAAATAACTACTGAAGTGTTGCTTTGAGAAAACAATCTAATAAATAATACAAAGTTCAGGATAATAAACAATTTGTCAGAAACAGCAATAAAATTCAACCAGTGTTCAAGAAATGAAGATGAGAAACCTGCAAACCAAAGTGAAATTAAAGAGTGCTCTTAGTAGTGAATAGCTTTTGAATCTGTTTATTTTGTTCTCATTAATAAGTAAACCCCACCAAATATTCAGAATGACTTCATTCTACTGAATCACTTTTGTGATTTTTTTAAGGATAATAAAGTTAATGCATGGGAAAAGAATGGTGTAAATCATCATAGGCCCTCTGTTATCAAAGGAGAAGCACATTTATGTTATCTGAAGGTGTGTCTCATGCTGCACATTCAAATAAATGTGTATGACTGTGCCGCCAATGCCAATGCCTGAGCTGAAGCATTTATTCTGACAGGCTCAGAAGGGAGCACAGTTTATAGAACATGAAAACTGAAAAGTACAATGTTTTGAGCAAATGAACCTGGAAAGCTTAGGAACATAGGAAGAAAATGCTAGAATTAAATTCATTTACAAAAAGTGTAGGTGGATGCAACTAAGACAAAATAGTCTGTAGGACTGGGAGGCTGTGAAGATCAACAACCTTCAAAAAACATTACATCAAAAGAAATGCCATGGAGCTGCTGTTGAATAGGAAACACTAATTAATGAACTTTGAATATAATAAAACCACAAAAATTGCCCATGAATTCTGTATTCCCCACTCAAAAGCACCACACCATGGTGCAGAGATCAGGAGGTCTTTCCTATGAATGCAGTTTAGTAGTAATTAAGACAGTTGGAGTTTTTTCCTTGCTTTCTGTAATCCTCTGTGGTTCTGATGGAAAATGATTTGGGCCACCATGTTTTTTACGAAAAAGATATTGACAAGCTGAAAGCTGTATAGTGAACAGCAATAAAATTCCACTGGGGACATAGGATAGAGCACATGAGATAAAACTAAAATATCTGAATATATTCCGTGTTTTTTTGAGCATCTCAAAGGCATTACCACCAAGGCTGAAAGGTATTTCACATGGCATAGAGATACCCAACTGAGACCCCTAAATGAAGCTACTGAAGGGCCAAATTATACTGCACATCCAGAATATTTCCTAGTCAATAGCTGTATCAGAGCTGGAATAAATTCCTAATGAACAGAAAAACCTGTTGCCCTGGATATTTTCTGCCAAAAAGTGTGCAACCCTTGCAGGGGTAGCGGTCAATGAGGTCCTTCTCCCACTGTAACTTGTCAGATTCTCTGATATACTTGAGAATAAAATAAACTCCCAATGGTTTAAACAGGGCTTAAAGAGCCACCAGACTTGCCGTAACATGCCAGCATTTTGAGTGCTTCACCCTGTGGCAAACTTAACCAAGTTGCCACAGGAAGCTTAGTCATGAGGCCTCTTGTTTGTAATGTATGGCTCTCCCTAATACGCTGCAGCACGTAGAGCAGCCTGTAAAGCCTATGGGTTTTTTGGGTGTATCCGAAGGTTTCCATGGTAACGAATGTGCAGCTTCAGAAGAAAAGAGCCCTGAAATTCAGAGCTGATGCTTCTGGGTTTTTTTAATATGATAATAAAATTTTATGATTCTATATTTTGATGATTCTGCATTTCTAACCATCTCCAGGATTGTGCAGAGAATGGAGACAAACATTAGTGAAAAAAATGCAGCTAAATATTATATGCATCAAAACACAAGACAGTTTCCAGACTCTACATCTACTTGCTTGTGACTGGGAGCTGAGGGAAACCGTAGCCTGCATGGCGATTTCTAGCATGTTGGGGTGGTGAAGCAGGGCCTCCAAAGGAAAATCTGGACTTACAAACTGCTGCAGTTCTGGTGAAGAAGGCTGAGGCTTGAGACCAGGTGGTGCTGATGGGCAGCTGGTGATATGATGGACCTGTGTCTACTGCTCAAACTGGGCTGTGTGGCCACAGGGAGCTCAGACACTTGGTTGCTGATGGAGGACATGCTCTTCCCTGGGCCACAGTGCAACACTGCCAGGCCTCTGGACACATCAGCCCTAGCTGGAGGGAGAGGGAAGGCTGAGGGGCAGGGATGGGCAGAGAAGCCAAAATAGCAAGCGTCATGCTCAGCAGATCTGAAAAAGTCCACTGATTCTTAAAGCCTTTCTTATCTGGGCAGCTACCACAAGCATTTGGAGACCCATTGACAGGTTGGAGCCCCACCAGAGGTGTTTCTCAGGAGCTTATGTGGGCAAGGATTTTTTTTTTTTCCAAACTGAAAAAAAATCCCAAGCACTGTCATGCAAAAAGCAGGAGGTTCAGCCTTCCCTGTGGTCAGGAGTTTCACAGCTTGTGCCCATGCTTTTTTGAATAGAATCTGTTGTTGCATTTGCTTTTGCCTCCTAATGATATGCCTGTCTTGGACTCCCATTTGAATTTCCAGACAGACAGTTGGTGATCTGTACCCTGAGAATTTGCAGCACTTGTTCCAGTTCAGAAAAGAGGGGCATATTGTTCTGACTAGAAGGTAGTCACAAAATGTTTGTACTGCTCCTTACACTGCCTGTGTACAGTTTGCCTTTCAGGGTGCCAAATCTGGTTGCTGCACAAGCCCTGTAAAGCCATCACTCTGCTCCAAATGTATGATGCATTTTGGGGATATCTTCCGATCTGTAAATCAGAGGGGCAGGTTGGATTGAATTAACATCATTGCTACGTGCCCACAAATTGCATAGACTCTCAGAGACATGCACAGAGCTAGAATGCTTTGCAATGCTCAGAGCAGTGCAACAGCATCTCTGGTTGCAGCGAGCAGCACTGTTCAAAATGCTGTGTCAGTGGATCACAAGCATCTTTCCACCAAGTCACTGCACAATCTTCCCTGGGGCGGGGAGCAGCACTGTTTCACATCTGCTGCTTATCAGATGGAAATGAGCACAGATCTGGAAGGAATGAGGTGAAGCCTTTCTGGTTTTGCAACAGCTTGCTTGTTTTCTCCACCGTGTTTGTGTTTGCTCAGAGAGGGCAGTATTTGCACTTCTTGCTTCTGAAGAGCTGAACTTCTCTATTGTTTGCTGAATGCAGAATTATGCAGAATCTGAGCATCTTTCAGAAATTGCAACAGAAAAAGAATTCAGTGCTATTATTTTGAGATGCTGTTTGTTCCTATGCCAAATCCTGCTGGTTTTATTTACATGTGCCTTCTTGCGGTTTCCCTGTTTTCTGCAAATCCCACCAAACAAGTGTTTTCTGTGTTCCCTCTGCTGGGTCTGCTGCTGCAGTTCACTAACAAGCACAGGTTAGCAAGAGCTGTGCACAGCAAAGGTGTCTCGCTGTGTAAGGCACACAGGATAATGTCATCGCTGTGCAAAACTATAAAAAAGAGAAAAATGTTGGCTAAATGGAAAAAGAAGAAAAAATTAGTACAAAAAAGAGGACATATTTGGAAAATTGTAGGCATTTAGAAATAAAAAAGTAAAAGCTGCAAAAAGATTATTCAGTGTCCTCTTCATCACATCTGGAAAATGTTTAAAAGTATTGTGTGAAACAAGGGGACATAAGCAAATTTCCCATGTTTAATGGCATGCACCACGTTTGTCCCATCATTAGACATGATAAACCAATGAGAAAAAGAAAGCAAGGGGTAAAACCACTCTTTGTCATGCAGCTTCTCTTACACATTCACTGCAGGGATTTTTCAAAGCTGCACATGTGCCGACGGACACTGGCTGGTGGGCGAGAACTCTGGCTGCCTCTTCCTGAAGATTGAAAAGAAAAAGACACCCAGTGAGTGGTTATACACATGTGCACACATGGTGGCTATACCACTCAATAGGTGCCTGTCCCTGACCTATGCCTGAGGGCTTTCCCATCTTTTCTCCTCTTGTCACCTCAACTTCCACATAGATTTCTCCTTGGCTCCAGCACAATACTGTTTAAAATAGGTTTTCATGATGTTCATTCTTCTTCCTGTGCTGAGCCCTGATGCACTTTACATACCAGATGGCAAGGGCTGCTGTGCATCTAGCTGTCAGAGGAACTTTGCCCCTGGTATTCTCAACATAGGATGAAATGATGAAAAAAGGAGCATCTGCCCTTCATGTCTTATTTACAAAAGCATCATCAAAAGTTTTTGCTGGTGGAGTTTCTAATATATACTCAGCTGCTGATTTTTCCTTTGTCTCTGTTCCCCTCATCTATTTTTCTAAATGTTTATTTTACTTTTGGAACTCTGGGTGGATATCAGCCTATCTTTCATTATATATCTTTCATTATAGTGATTTCACTACTGCGCTTCTTTTCTTTTAAAGGAAGCATTGGGCTTATTGAGGTAGACACAAAATAAATAGTCTCCTAAGCACTCCATCTGCAATGGTAATTCATTACAGAATTGCAGATTGCACTTTGGGCTGTTAATATAGGACGATTTCCACTTCATTTTTTTTTCTTCCTTGCCCTATCAAGCAGATGCAAATTCTCATTGTTCTTCCCCAGTATCAATAAAAATAATATACACACACACGTGTGCTTTGACAAAAATCTCAGGTATTTTTGCACATGGAATGTCTCACTGAATTTCTGCAAAAAAAAAAAAAAATCATCATTGTATTGCAAATAAAATGCAAATCGAAATTCAGCATTTCTCCCCAGAACAGTCACAGTGCATGCTTGCCAGAATTCTGTGTGCCTCAAAACAACAGGTTTATGGATGGTGTGTGCATGTACTACATACTCAGTACATGAGCCAAACAAGCCATTCCTCTCACCACATAGTAAAGCACAGAAGCACAGCATGATGTACACGGAACACATGCATATCCATTTTGGAGCGGTAGAGGCCTTGAGATGACTTCTGAACTATTATGAATAAAACACAAATAAGACATTCTGCTGAGCAATTTTGCCAACCTGATCACTTTGAAGCCTCTAGAAAAATTAAATTCCTTACCAGGTGTAATGAGATTGCTGAGATTTGAAAATTTAAAAGTGATCATGACTAGGAACTTAGCTACCATGGTCTCTCCTCCACCCTGTTAGAGTTACAGGGATTATTAGGCTTCTGATTGGACAGAATATTCAACAGGACAGAATATTCAATATTTCTAGTCTTCCAGTTTTCTTAATCAATTGAGAGAATAAGAGCTTTCTACTTCCTGTGCTTTTTGTTCAGTCACAGGAGCTAATTTTCCAAAACAAGTAGCAACAAGTAGTTGATTATCTGAGAGAAAAATCCAGAGCTAAATGTATTTCACACACATGCAGTGCTGTATACTCAGCTGAGGGCACAAAGCCACAGACAGCCCTGCTTACAGACTGTGGAAAAGGTGGAAAACTTTTGTTTCAGAGCACTGCTTGGAACTTGGATCTTTCTGAGTCAACAGGCTTTGCCAACCATCATTCCTCAGCTGCTGCAGTTTGCTGTCACTTACGGCTTACTTAGCTCCACCCCCTCTATTTCTTCGTATTCATATATATCCCTGTAGTGAGTTCAGAACATTTTGCTCTCTAGGCTTTGGGCCTTTGTAGGTCTTTTTATGAAATCCTCCTTAGTGAAAAGAAGAAAGAAAGAAACCTTCTTCCTCAAGCAGTTCAAAATGCCTCAAAACATGTTCAAAATACAGCAAACTCCGCTCTTACTGTGACTGCAGTTGTGCTCCCCAGCCGATATCAGACATAGATGTTACATCTAATAGAGTATGCAACCCTAAATGCCTGGCCAGGTTTGCATTCTGGAGGAGGTGGTTGTTGTTAAAATGCTGCTAAGCTCCTCCAAAGCAGTGGTCTGCCTTTTGGTCAAGGTCAGGGGTGATCCCCCCATGATGATGCACAGCATATATGCTACAGAAACCATCTAAATCTCAAAGTTCATGCTTCAGTAGAGTTTGAATTTATAGTGAAATCTGGATTTATCGTTACAGGAAATGTAGTGCACGTGTTGATTGTGTTTCAGTGAATTATTTTCCAATCATCAAATCAGTGTTATCTGCGTAAATAACAATAAACACTTTTGCATTGAATATGGAGTATCCTTGTAGGCTTTTTCTTGTCTTCCTAGTATTGTGTGCTAATACTGCAGATCTGTGATTCAGAATTAATGCCCAGATCTCTATACCTTTCTTTTTTTTCCTTGTATTTTTAATGATGACAGTGTATCCCCGCTTCTTTCTCCCAGCCTTGCAGGCAGTAATGGCACTTCACATATATTTCTCTGGTTATAAGACATTAGATACTCTGCCCATCTTTACAATATGAGGATTAATGAGTCATTTGGGGGGCAGTCATCTCAAGGGTAATTCCTGCTGAGTGGTTATTTGTATCTTGAGCCCAGAGGCATGGTGGATCTTCTGTGCATTTGAACAAGGAGCTGGCATTCCATCATGAAAGTGTTTGAGCTGCTTTATAACGAACCCCTGGGTGCAATAACAGGGACTCTGGCAGAGGAAGCAGGGTGGCAGTGCAGAGGGTTCCTGAAAGAAGTGGATTAATTGCTTTACTTTGTGTTCTTTGAAGCAGAAAAATGCTTCTGGCTAGTCATTCAGAACAGGGTAGGTAACAAGTCTGTTGAAACTTGCAGTGAGGAATATAAAGGATATGAGAGAAGAGACACTCTTGCTACCATTTTTTCTCTTAAGTGTAAATGAATCATCCCATGAGGCAAACAGCTGTGTCAGGATTATAGGAAGTGCAAATTGCTATCTGCAATGTTGTATATCTGAACAGCTGGGAAACTAGAAACATTCACCTTCTGCTCTGGAATTATTCTCTCTACTCAATCAGACTCCCCAAACAGACACAAACTGAATGAATCTGTCTGGTGTCCAAGAAAACTGAGGTGCAGTACGCTGTGCTACTTATCATTTGAAGTCATAGTCAGAGAGCCTCCTCACTAGATGTAGTCCAAGCTGTAAAAAAATCTTTCATATTCCCCACGTGAAAAAAGTACAGAATAGCACATCGCCAGAATTTGTGCAATCTCATTTGAAACAACTGACCATCAATAACAGTAGGAAGAAAGCAAAGTGGGGAGGATATTCAAGGAAAGTTAAGTGATAGCCCTGAATCAACTCCTCATTTTAATACAGGAAAGGAGAAGCCTTGTACCATGTGCCCTTCGCACGCTGCCTCACGTTCAAGAGCAGTTCCTCCTCCAACACTCAGACTGGCTGCCTCTGCACTCCCAAGGAATAGCTCAGCAACACCACAAACTTTCTGGCCTGCTTTTTACCTCCTCAGTGCTCTAGCAGTCTGCAAGGTGACTGGGAAGGTAAGCACTCCTCATGTGCATAATGAGACCAGTAAAATGTTCAACTAAACTCTCATCCCAAATCCTCTTGCCTCTGCAGTTCTAGCATCTTCCTAGGAAGAAGCATGTTCCTCTTCAGGTGTTTGTGTCCTTGAAAGTTCAGGTTTTATGTACAGTTGTCGTGGCTGGATCAAAAGATATCTACATAAAAAGAAGCAAGGCCATGTCCTTTTCCTGTGGGATGGGGAGCTGAATTTTCAGTGTCTTTTGTATGAGCTAAGACCTGATAGAAGATTTCTAAGCCAATAGATGAAGTCAGGAAGATGGACAGATTCTGGGTACAAACTAATTTTTAAAACACAAGTACTGAATTCCTGTCTAAGTGATGTCTGGAAATAATTGCTCTGGGTTTTAAATTAATTATGCTAATCAATGGCACAGTGACAGGTTTTGGAGAGAAATTAAGAGCCATGGTGTGAAGAGCAGTACAAGTAGAAGGGAGTCCATAGGATTATTCACCATTGCCCAGCAGAGTGAGGCACATGGATAATTATCACCCATGGAGGACTGAGAAGCAGGAGGGATTTCATGGCATACCCTTTCTGTCAAGGTGTGAGCATCTGCTGAAGAGGACAGAAGGGTCAAGGTCACCAAGGAGAACATAATCCCAGAAGGATGCCCAGAAAGACCTGGCGCTGAGCTGGAGAGTGAATATGGAGCAAAGGCTGTGTGTACTTCAGGTCATGCCAGGGCAGCAGGAGCCAGATGTGTGCTGGGGGAGCGCTCTGGCCCTCTCCAGGTGCTCCCTTCTGCTGCTCCACCTTCCCCTCTGTGTCAGCACAACCCTTGGTGCAATTATTCAATCATCTGGCAGGGAATGACAGGGACAACTAATCTGGGTCACAACTATGCCGGAAAAAGAAAGCGAAAAAAACCCCTTTTATTTCCCAATTTGAGTCCACATTATGGCTGTCCAGATTCTTGTCCCTGCATCAGTGAAGTGATGGCATGGGGTAAAGGACGGCTTTGAGTGTCATTTCTGGCTTAGGGCAGCTTAAAGCATTTGTGGATTTACAGGCTATGATAGCCCAAAGTAGCTGCAGGAAAATCTCTTGGCTGTCTGGGATGGTGGCAGGAGAGATTTTTGAGATAACTTATGTAACACTTAGGATTAAGAAATGTTTATAGCCTTATGTTTCAGAGGATATGGGAAAGTAAAGGAGGAAGGACTGCTCACTCACTGGGGAGCACAGAGATGCCTGGGGCCACACTTTGTGCTCCACCAAAGCCTGTACCTGCCCAGGCACACGAGCTCCGACTGCGCACCCACGCAATCCCCCACTCCACCCCTGTGAGCCCGCAAATGAAGCTGCCAGCTGGGCACGAGAGCCGTGGCTCAGCGGGGCTAATGCCACCCACACGCCTCGTCTGCTCGCTGGGCACTTTCTGCGGCTGTCTGCGCTGCTGTGGCTGCGCTTTCAGGCGTAGCTCCGTGTCAGTCCTTGTCAGTCTGCTCGAGGTAGATAATCCCTCTGTGCGGGTTTCCACAAACTATGGGATTTGCTTTTTCTGGTTTGATTGGTTGTTTCTTGGGTATGTTGGCTGTCTGATTAGTTAACTTGCATGGGGGCTTTGAGATGCAAGAAATGAGTAACGTGGAATAAGTCCCAATTTCCAGACAATCTTTTCTCTGGGAATGCAAGGCTTGCAAGCCAGCCAAAACAGGCTGAATGGAACTATCTGAAGATTTAGGTGGTGCCAGGAAAAGAAATGGCCAGAAGATAACATTAAAAAAAAAAAAATTCCATTCAAGTGGAGGGGAAGACCAACAAGAACTCTAAGAAAATGTGAACATTCTTGGCTTTAATACACCAGAGATGAGGAAAGATTAATAGTGTTCAGTAAAGAGAAGGAGGATATACTAACTAGAGGGTGGTTTGTAGATGATTATTTAAACTGAACCTGTGATTCTCTGGGGCTGATCAGACTGAAATTGCAAACACCAACAAACAATCTACTAGTGAGGAGTTGCTATAATCAGATCAAGGGGCACTTGTTTTGATAGAGTTTATGATCAGCTTTGACATCTCTGGCTGTGGTGCTGCAGCACAGCAGTGCTAAACCAATAATTTGCTGCTGAAAGGGACAACTGTCACCACTGTTCCCCACACCATGGGCGTCAGGGACAGTTTCTCTTGTGCTGACATTAGTGTTTATCTGACCTTGAAGTCTGGCTCAAGGAATCCAGCCGACAGTAATTAATTTTCTTTTCTTTTTTCCTCTTCGTAAGGTTAATTTTATAGGGTAGAAGAAAGCCATATCCTGCACACCACAAAAGAAGAACTACAGAGAGCAGAGAAGGGGAAATAGCTTAAGAAGAGATAAACTGAAGCAGTAAGCTAGAAATGGTAAATTGTCTGTAATGCACTAACAAGAAACCTGGAGTTTTTACTTTTCCAGTGGGCTTTAAAGTGACAAATTGTGTGATTACTTTCAGCCTGCACAATTGTTTGCTGTTTACAGTGATAATGACTTCTAACCTATGCTTGTCAGGTGTGGGAGGCTGAATGCCAGAGCACATATACACTCTTAAGAATTAGTTGACTTGTTATTTCAAAATTAAATAGTCTCTAACAACTTTAATGCGGAGGCAGATGTTATATTGATACAATATACTTCCAACCCACGCTTAAAGTGGTTTCTTAGAGTTCTTTGGCACAGCAGAAAACCCACCTTCTTGTGCTGGGCATATTTATTAGTGACTCTTTGACAGTGTATGTCTTCTGTGTGGTGGAGTCTGTTCTACAGATACATCTTGGTCTGAAAACCCTAAAAAAGATCTGACAATGACGAATTTGCCCATTCAGAGTCCTTGGGGTACAGAGCTAAGAACAGGGAGAACAGAGAGGAATGTGGTCACATCTCTGCTCTGGGTGGGAATAGTTCTCAGTGTGTTTAGGACAGATGAAAAACAGAATGAGAAGACAAGTGAAAAAAGCATCACACCATACTAGCTAAAAAAAACCTCAGCAACAAAGTCAAGTAGAAAGCCAAGAAAGAGATTTTTAAATTCCTTACTCTTCCCTTTACAAACTCTTAAATCACCAAGAACAAAAATATAAGAAGGCAAATTGCTCCATTACACATGTCTGAGGGATGGACATTTAGCAAAGACTGCATCCAGATTTTGGACTGAGTAGTGCAGCAGAAGTTAGCCTCTGCTTTGCCATATCCGTCATATCCATATACAGGTATTTGTAAATGAACATGTCTGAATCTGCAGATTTAATTTCTAAGAGAGTGGAGAGCCATACCCACCTACATTCCCTTAACAGAGACAGACCATCTTCTCTCAGGGTAGGATTAATTTTTGAATTACAGAGTCTGGCTAAAAATCAGATGCTTTTTTAGCTTGTGATCATAGCATCTGCATTTTGTCTTGTGGTGTTTTGTTTTGTGAGGCATGCCTGAGCAAAGGGGAGTGCTCATCACAAGCAGGGATAAGCTTGTGGACAAGCCAGAATGCCAAATGCCTTTCACATCAATGAAAGAGTGTTGTTCCCTTCTTGGGCTCTTATGTGCCTCTTATGTGTCCCTAAGCAAGGAAAAGGATTAAATAAATAAGCAGTAGTTCTTCATTTCACATTAGTGACTTTGCACTAAATTGTTGCTATGATTCAAAGGTATTTTTCAAACGTCTTAATTTGAGGGGAAAAAAAAACCTCCGGTATTAACTGTGTACAGATGTGTATACTACTTGTGCTGTTTTATAGTCTTGTTCTTACATAAAGAATATTAGAGATCCACATGATATCCTTCAGTACCCAATTTTTTTCACCTCTAAATTAGGTCAAAGATGTATGAAATCACAAGGTGGCTCAGAGACCCCTGCAGAATAAATGCTTGCAGAACACCCTGCATGTTTATTCTAGCAAGTGTTTGTACATGAATTAACATGTGTTTGTGAAATGTCACAGCTCTCTTTGCTTCTGCTGAGGTGAGGTGAAAAACAGTGGCATGGGCTGAAACATCACACTTTGAGAATAGAAAGGGGGTAAATTGCATTCTTGGTTTAAAAACGTTAAAGTAACCTCTAGAAGACTTGTATTTTAGTTCTTTATTCCATTTCCATTTTATATTTCAGAGCACCACACACACACACACACAAAACATGGGTTTGGGGATTTTTTTTTTCCTGAGGATGTGCTTATGAGAGTTGGAATCTGGCTTCTACATGTAATATAGATGAATATCCAGGGGTTTAGGTGCTTAACTGGATGTAACCTTCAACATCTATTTATGTACCTGAAATTTTTAAAAGGTGAAATTTTCTTCCTTATTTTTCTCACAGAGACAATTGCAACCAAAACAATGTGAGAGTATGGTGCTAAGCAGATAAACAACACTTGCTTTTCCCTACATGTGAACTCAGTTGTTTGTATCACTTGCTATTGAGTTGGTGCACTTTTGCAGCATCCTAACTGGATATGAATAATGCATACAAATACCAAAATACAAGGAAATGTAATAAGTGATCCAGTCAAGCAAGAAATTAAATTACGAGTGGTGTCCTTATTCCTGTGGTTTATGCCAAGAAAGATACTAGCTTTCCCCAGGATTTCTGTAGTTGTGCCTTTGCTCCCCCTCAGTCAGGAAGCAGAGATTATGGTACATAACTGTAAAGCTCCCCTCTGATGTGACTGTGTATCTATTTGTCATTGTGCTTAAGTACTGAGATTCATTAAACAAAGATACAGCAGTGCCCCCAAGCAGAAAAACATTTTGTGATTCAGCATCTTGAGAGCTGCAAAACAAGAGAAGGAGTAGTAAAGTGAGGTTCTCCAGCAGTCCTTTGGCAAGAACCAGGCTGGACTCAGAGACCATGCCTTAGATTCACATCCTGTTAAAATCTCCTGGGGGATAACAAAGTTGTGACTATCCATGAAAAGAAAATGGCAAAACTGCCATGGACTGGGAACTTCTGAGAAAGAGAGGAAATTGCACAAAACCTTACACAACAGCCCTCTCATCAAAAGGGACCATGCACATAAAACGTGGCTCTGACTGGTGATAAAGAAGCAGGAGTCTGGATGGTAGGGCAGGGTGCAGGCAATGTATCCTGTAAACTCATTCAGTATAACCTGGGTTTTGTCTGAGGAGGGTTTACCTCACTGCTCTTACTGGGAGGTTCTGCCACTGCAGAACCTCTGAGCTTTTTAAAGTTATTTCTCCCAAATGTGGTCTCAGGCAGCCTCTGTTTGGCCATGGAAGCAAACCCAGAGGACTGAACCTGAACTGCCAGACCTTTTGGTTTGTGCTTGATCGCAAACATCCCAATCAGTGTGTGTCTGTCCCAACTCCTTCTCCTCATCTTGCCTTAGGAATGGCATGTGATCAGTTATGCACGAGCTGGGACTCCCTTTAGCTGGTATAATTTGCAAGGAAAACTTATGGTGCCTTATGCAGCTATGGCCCTTATTTCTCATTAGTAGGGTAAAAAAACCCACTATCACCAGACTGGTTATTTTGCACATATACACACAGATAGACAATTTGGTATATAATTTGATATATGCATATGCCATGCCTGATTTTTAAACAAATATGGGTTTTAGTAGTTATTTAAATGAGAAAGAATGTAAGTGTGGAAGGGATATATGACAGTCTTTTATCCCCTATTCTATATTTTAATTTTGGTCTATGGGCCAGAACTACAACATACGTGCGTCATAATCAAATGCAAATTCAAGGCTATGGAAGACAATCTTAGATATAATTACATAGATCAAATTTAATAGACAACCCTGCAGCAGGGATAGAAGAGCTTGCTATTGGATTGTTAAGTTTCACACTCTCCCGTTATTTTGTGTTTCTTCCCAGTTCTTTAATATTGGTTCTAAGAGTCTCTTTGGAACCATGTAACTGTCTTCTGGGAGTTTTAAATATTCACTTAAATCAATATACTGACAAGGACTGAACAGCTTGACTGGGTTTGTTGTATTTTCTTACATGAAATTCACATCACATCCACAAGAGAATTGGGTAAGAGCTGTAACATGTCACAGTGCTATGTGTCTGCAAAATCATTCATGGTTTAAGACCATTAAACAACCCAGCAAAACCAGCAAACATACCAACTGCTGAGAGAGAGATGTTTGGCATTAAGACCTTCAGCTATCCTTTGTGAGCATGCAAGAGGATTTCCCAAAAAGGCACTGCAACCTCAGAAAAGGGTGAAGGACTACACTGAATACAGAAGCTGGGTAAATGTCAGGGAGGACTGCAACAGGGAGATGAATCAGGCCAGACCAGGGTGCTACCTGCCTTCCCTGTGACAGCTGTGTCACCAGGAGCCATTCTAGATCTGCCACATCTGCATCAACCTGTGAAGGAAGCAGATTCCTCCATGATATGCCCTGGGTGTGATGCAAAGGTGAACCAAATATCCAGTGGTTTTGGAGCCCCATGCCCTGATAGGGAGCTGGGAGCCTCAAAGCCATGGACCAGCACAGCACCTTGTGCCCCACGGTGCCACTGCCCTAGAGAGTCAGCCCCAAAACCAGGATGTGGGTGTCAGCATTTTATTGGAGGTTAATGGAGAGATCAGATATGCAGCAACAAATTGTTTAAATAAACAACCTGATCTTTCCTGTACAATTTTGCCAATTTTTTTTTTTTATTTTCAATCTCCGTATAACTTCCCACTGGCAGAAGCTCACATCCTTTCTGCTGTTCCAAAATTCTCTTTCATAGTACGCAATTTCCCTCTGGGTTAAGCTTCAGTAGGATGGCTGTGCGGGCAAAGCAGGTTTAAGGGTCTTCTTGAGTGTACTTTGGAATGTGGTATTTTCCAAGGTCCTTACTGGTAAAAATGAAGGTCTGTCTTATTGTGTCTGCAATACTACTGCAGGACATGAGAAGTTTACCCACTGCATCAGTTTTCTGAATTGCAAAGCTGGGTAGTCTACCATTTCCTATTAGATTCAGCGATCATCTCTATACTGCTGTAGGAAGGCAAAACTACACCAGATGCTAATCTGTATAAGCATTTAAAGATAATTCTTGTGTGCTGCAGGCTAAATGGCACACTTCAGGACCAAAAAGATACTACTCACATTGGGCTTGTGTCCTGAAGCATAAGATTTACTATATCTCTTTTACAGGAGAAGGTACAATAGTGACCAGTTCTTATTCATCCTCCTTACACTTTCCACTAAATCGACTTGTTTCAGATGTTTTGATACATTTCAGCCAGACAGAGGGAAATATTTCCCATATGGCTGTGCCAGGTTGGGATAGATTGGTTTCGTTCAATTTCACCTACTTTAGCCTTCAGAGATCAGGACAAAAGGCATTGTTTTACATCAAAAGTGCATTCACATCTTCTGTTCACACTTTTCTCCCTCCTTTTTTCCTCCATAACCCCCTGTTTGAAGATAGAATATTGACTCCACAGAGTAATAACATAACAATGAGAAGATGGAGTACTCCTGAGCACCTATTCCTACGACAGGGCAGTCAGGTTGGATCAAGTGCCAGGCTGTAAAAGGTCTGCGTTTGAACAACTGCAACTGAGCATGCTGAGCACTTACTCTCTGTTTCTGGAAGCTCCAAGTCTTGCCATGCTGCACTCTGCATTTGCCTCCTCCCACCACCACAAAAACCAGTGAAACAAAATCTTCTGGACATACTTGTGCTAAGATTCCCCTCACTGTGTGTTTGTGGGAGGCTTTGAAAAAGAAGGAGGTGAAGAGCCCAAAAGCCTTTGTGGACTGTGAGAGGCCAAGGAAAATGAGTCTAGAAAAGCACAGCTTGTCAGTACAGCTTGCTCATGACGAAATGGCAATTCAGCAAGTCAATTTAAAGAGAAACACTAACTTAAGAATACCTGGAGATAATTTTATAACCGGCAAGACAAAAAAGCAGGTGGTTCCCTAAGCCATGCTAAGGGAACCTGTTACTAGAGGTTACTGAGAACCCTGATTCCCAGTTAAAAATCTGTATGGAGGGATCCAGAACAGAAGGAGAAAGGACACAGGGAAGCAGGAAGAAGTTACTAGGGGATTTTGGGTTGTCTGGAATTTTTTGTTGGAATAAAATAAACCGAATTTGAGAGATCCATGGCCCAAGTGGCTGCCTGGACACTGCTTAGAGTGGATGCCTGTGACAGCAGTTTAGAGGCATGGACTGCCGAAATGTGTTTTAAGATCAATTACATGTTTGGAAGTACTTTAAATCAGCTGTTCATTTCTAAGGGCAGACAGCTGGATGAAAAATAATTGAATGTAAATGTACTAAAGTCACAAGGGGAAAGCAGGTGGCATATGCATTAAATGTGGAGTCCTGGCCATTCAGTGAGTCTTGCTAGTTGGCTTCCTATTAACTCAGATTTTGCTACACAATGTATATTGACAACTAAATCCTTACTTACTCTGATGCAAAATGCACTAAAATGGTGTCCAGACCTGGGGTCTCAACCATAAATTTAAAATAATTTATGTGTGGAGACTGAGGGAGCAGATAAGCATCACTGCCAAACCTGGAGCCAATTACCCAATGATACAAAATGAACTTTCTGCCTGCAGTCACTCCTGCAGCACTGATCCCTCTCAGACTACTGCAACCCACAAGAAGCATGAGAGGAGAGGTGAGCCTTGCTGTGCGGCTCAACTCTATTGGAATTGTTTGTATGTACTACAGAAAAGCAACACAACAGACCTGCAGGCTGCAGGCCTGACTTCAGTCTCCTGCGCATTGAGTAGGGTCCATTTGAAGCAGTGGCTTCCTGAAACCTCATCAGAATCAGCATCTGAAGTGTCACTGGCTATTTTTTTCTGCACACAGTACGTAAGGGAGCGTTGCTTCCTCAAGGAAGGGATCATACAGGCACTTTACAGCGTCCTTCTCTTTGAGTTCATTGACTCTCATAGGCCAAAGTAACATTTGTGGCCAAGAACAAGGCTAAAGATCACAACAAGATCCATACACAAAAGTTTCTATCTCACATCTGGAAAAAAAAAATTGATGCAAAAGGCTCTCCTAACAAATGCTACTATGCCATCATCCTGTAACAGCCAGGATCTTGTAATACCATCAAGCAGCAAACTAACAATAAATGTCCCCACAAAGCTTCAATATAAGCAGCAGATATCACTCTCTTTCATCTCTCCTTATGGAGCTGCTCCATTTTTTATACATATTTAAGTATTCATTTGACAAGAGGGTAAGACTGACAGTTGCTCGGTACTGAAGACACTCACGAGGGATCTCTCAGACCCAGATTCAAGCTCTCTCACAGAATAATACAAACTATTTCCCTAGGGTTTGCATTACAATGTTTTTTCTCTGTTCCAAAACACTGCTGGACAAGAACACAGAGAAAGGAGGCTTGCCCTGGGACAGTGCATAATCCAGTTATAGAACACCCACCTGGGAAATGAAGGAGATGCTCTTAGCCTAAGTGAGTGCTTTAACTGTTGGGGTAAGATTCCCTCATGATTTTCCAATATCCTCTTCTCTCCATGGGAAAAAAGAAAGTCTCCCTGGCCCAGGGAAAATCTTTACCAGCAAAGCCCAATTCTATGAAACATTTTGAGAGGCCAGAATTTTCTGGAAACACATATATTCCACTGGAAAATTCCCAACCAACTCTATGGAAAAAAATTCTGGCTGTAACTGCTCATAGTTTAACTCAGCCAAAGTAAGAGAGAGATCAAATCCTCAAGACTTCACGTCCCACCTTCAGAGTGCAACAGATAGTAAAGGCGGTGTGCTTTATCATTTAAGTGAAGACCAGTGTTACCAAGCAATTCATTTTCACTGAAACTCTGTTGGTAATGCAGCTGGGACAGACATTTTTCAAGATGACGTTTCTGACCTCTATATCAGCACCAGAGGTAGCTGAAGGTTTTGAATTGACTAAGAGATCCTGTGTTAATATACTTCCCTGGTTAATTCTTTTGCTTTACTTTAGGAAGGAGAAAGGAAGAGTGGCATGGCTTGCTCTAATGCCCAAGCTATACTAGTTAAACTAACAACACAACACTGCATGAAAATGCTTTATGAAGGCTTATGTAAGTTTGATTTGCCCTTGTAAATGTAAGCTAGTTTCTATTTATAAAACTAATTAAATTTAACCCTATATCTCCACACCAATTTAATTTAGATGGATGCCACCTTTCTGTTTCGGAATTGGAATTCAATGGATTAAGCAGAGAAGAGATTTGATACAGATAGCAAAAGAGATGAAAATTGAAAAGCAGAAAAGGAAAACCAAACTAGGAAGAGAGAGAAGGTATAACAAGAAAATAGATGAATACACGAAGAATAGAAATCTTTTGAGTGTAGAACTGCTGGCCACTTATAGAGAGAAAAATGTGGCCACGGGGAGAGACTATTGAAGAATCTAAAACAGAGCAACATACTTACAGGGATTAGAATTACTGAAAACATGGCAAATAAATCCCAGGTTTTGACAGGGAATTAAATAAACAAACCAACCAAACCAAATTTAAAAAAAAAAAAACCAACCAAAACCAAAACAAAACCATCAACAAACAAAACAAAACCAAACCCCCACAAACAAAACCATAAAAAATCAGTCTGGTGGTCATTCATGTGGGCATTGAGTATGTACCAGTAGCTTTAAGTCCTGTTTCAGGAAGGACCTAACTACATTTGAGTTATCTAGGTGCTTCAAAGGCTGCAGCAAATTCTGCTTTTTCCTTCTTGATTTCCACAGTGACTCACTTTTTCATCTGTGTTGTCACAATGTCCTCAGAAACTTTGCAATGGACTCACCTAGGAGGCAAAAAACCCCTCCAAAGCCCTGAAATTACTTTTTTTTTTGCCTTATTTCCAAGGCTTCATGTTTCTCTATTAAACATCTTTCAGTTCTTCATGCCAATGAACAGAGAGATGGGCTGTCCTTTTCCATCAGAAATCCCAGTGTGCCTCTGCACCTGTGCTGGTTTGGCTGAAGAACATGCAGTAACTGTACAAGAGGTTTAGGTCAGAGGTGGGAATTTGGCTGTATAAAAGAATGGATGCTTAACGTGAGGAAAAAAGGCATATTAACTAGGTATTGACCTTTTAGTTTAGAAAAGCAACTTAAAATTCTGTAGAGCTTTTTTGCTTCGTAACACTCACACAGGCTTAACAGAGAGGTCGAGAAAATCTTACTAAAATTATGTAACAAACAAATTGCTAAAAAGCTCAGGTAAGCTCTGTTGTGTTTTAAAGGTGACAATGATGAGGGGGAAGCTCAACTTTTGAACAGGATGAAATATTCTCTCATATTAAGAACTGTATTTTAAGTATATCACATTTGGATCTTTTAATATAATTTTTTTTTATTTTAAATAAAAGTAGAAGAAGAATAAGCAGAAAAAAGAATTAGTTATTAAGTTTCTCATGACCTAAAATACTCAAAAGTCCTCTTTCTTTGACAGACAACATCTTAAAGAAACCAACAGTATTAGCTAGAGACCACGCTGCAGGGACACCACGCTAGTTTCTTACAGATGTCTGAGTCCCCATCCAACTACCATAGAATCAGAGGAAGGTGGATCAGGCCCCATCTTTCTATTTGCATGGAACTCAAGCTCTTGGGCTACAGAGATTTTTGGCCACCTCCCTGCAGGTGGTGGCTGCTAGGACTGCTTGCCGCTCCCTGCTCACTCTCTGTGTAGCTCAGGAGCCGGCAGGCTTGATGTGGCCTTTGTGGCACACTGAGCTGTGTATTTGGGTCACTTACGTCTCCATTCCCTTCCCTTCTGACCCCCTGTCTTGCAAAAAATTAAAATGTATTGAAGTAGCATAAAGAAAAAATTGATCACAGCATGGGTTTTCTACAGTATTACCTCCATCACCAGCGCAGATGAAAATGGTTCTTGTGCAAACTGAATCAAAACCAACTTGAGTGACTCAGAGAAACCTACAGATCCCAAAAAACTGGAAATTAACAGAATTTTAATTCTATTGGGAAGCTCAGAAATGTAGGTTTCACTGGTGCTTTTTTTTTTTTTTTTTAATTGGGACAAAAATAATCTAAGATCATATCTAGCCCTATGGTGCTTCTTTAAAGATTAAAAAGCAATAAGATAATAAAGAATGCAAATTTTCAGACGGCTTCTCACAGGGAGATGCTGTTTGAAGTAACAGTTCTCTCTCCCACTCTGCTGCATCTGGGTTGCTTTTAATTATTAGCAAGGAAAATAACAGGTTCAGGAGATGTGAATGCAAGTTCATTTTCACCATCAGTTGACTTCTGCAACTTTCACACCAGTGATGAGTTCGAGAACATGGAGAGATTTACACAAATGATGAGTAAGAGTATTGCTCATAATGCTGAGTATTAAACAGAGCATAGGGATAGCATGGAGGGTGCTTTTGAATCACAATCATGAGGGCTGTCACAATACACTCCTTAAAAACTAGTGTTCAGTCCCCAGCTTTCACAAACATTCCAATGGCCTTAGGCAAGTAGGTGTGATTTACAATCACTCAGACAGAGAATTCTTTTCTAAAAGGCTACGTAGCACCTCAGTTTGAACATAATGCAGAGCAACTGCATATCAGGGTGCGAGATCCCTGTCACAGGCACGTGTGACAGGGAGATGCAAGAAGCTGCAGATGGAGTTGGTTACTCTGCCACTGCCTGACCTGCCCCAGTGGTAGAGGGAGCTGTGCACAGGGCTGCCTTCAGAGCAGGAGAGAAGATAATAAGCAACATGTCAATATCCATCTGAGGCTTAGAACTAAAGGGTCATTTCCACCTACTCTGCTACACATGAGATGAAAAACTGTTACATACCTTTCTATTCAGCAGACTACAGTCAACCAAGAGAGAATGGCAAAGAGAGGGACATATACAGATAGATGTGTACCTGCAGTCAATCCACTTACTTTGGATTTCCAGCCCCTGGCTTCTTTCTCCGGAATATGTTGAGGAAAGTGTTGGACTTGCAAGGTGCCTTGCCATCCCCGACATGCATACGCACCACATCCGAGGTGGTGAAGGCACTGCGGACGTTCCTCTCAGGCTTGGCTATAATGATGTACATCTTAGGAGTGAACATGCACCCCAGAGCCACTGTCACACTCAGGCTCACTGCGAAACAGGTGGTGATGATCTTGTAGTTGCTCCCAAAATAGATGGGCACGAAGGCCAGCCAGATGATACAAGTGGTGTACATGGTGAATGCAATGTACTTGGCCTCATTGAAATTGGCGGGCACATTGCGAGTCTTGAAGGCATAATATGTGCAGCTCATGATGAGGAGTCCATTGTAGCCCACGGGAGCCACGACGCCCAGGTTGCTGGTGTTGCAGATAAGGTAAACTTCCTTAATGCTGGGGTAGGAGAGGATGGGCATGGGGGGCTCCAGGATGATCAGGGTGATCACCAGTGTCAGCTGCACACTGATCAGGATGGAGGCTATGACCACCTGGGCCCAGGCGCTCATGAAGCGGGGCTTGCGGGTGCAGATCTTCTTCTTGCTGCCTGCCAGGATGCGCGCGATGCGGTTGGTTTTGGTCACGAGGGCGGAATAGCACATGGCGGAGGAGAGGCCCACCAGAAGTCGCTGGAGGTAGCAGGATGTCGTGGTGGGTTTAGCTATAAGGGTGAAAGGGCAGACGTAACCCAGAAAGATGCCAGCCAGGATAATATAGCAGAGCTCACGGCTGGAGGACTTGACAACAGGGGTGTCTCTGTAGAGCACAAAGATGAGGGTGACAAACATGGTGACCAGGATCCCCAGGCAGGAAAAGACCACAGCCACAATAGACTCTATATTGCTCCACTGGAGGTACTTTACAGGGATGGGTTCGCAGCCTGCAGTGTACAGAAGAGAAACAGAGTGTTAGAAAGGCAGCTCCTGGAAGAACCGTTTTTTCCTGTATCTCAGTATAATACAAACTTTAGTATAGGGCTATGTAACGTGGATTATTAAAACCATTTTACAAAGGCGTGATCTGCAGCATGGAAAAGATCGGATGAAATATGTTCAAAAAACAGCCATCCGTTTTCTCATGATCCTACAACAGGAAATTAGATTTGGAAATACCTGCTTTTGGAGATACCCGATTACAAGCCCAGCATACCAAAGGCATAGCTGGGAACAGAACCCAGACAAACTCAGCATCATCTCTTCATTTCAGCAGGGAAAGCATTGTTGCAAATCAGAATGGGTAGGTTATCCTCAGATTAACACATTTAATCATTACCACAATCATTACAGTTTGATCTACTACATTTTTTTGAGAGTGATTTTATAAATCATATAAATTAATCAGAGGTCTATGGACAGAAAAATGGCAATAAATCCAAAATTTTAATGGAATCGTATCATAGTTACTATATCTTAGTACATTTCTGCTTCTTTTCTCTTCACATTACCTTATTCTTATTTTGTCAAACCCTCTGCTCTTTGTTTTCCCACTAAAAAGTATAATTTAATTATCTTGGAAAAGTCAAACCCACAGAATATGCATGCCTTCAAATAAAACTGGAAAGATTCTCCTTTCTGGCTGGTGCAGACATGCAAACATAGGTATCTGTTAAGATGGTACTTAGCTGCTCTCTCCCACACTCAGGTTAAAGGAGTCTCTGGATATCTTCCTCAATGTGCTGAAGAAGTAATACCAGCAATAAACTTTACAGAGAAAATAAAATCCTTTGTGTTAGTAAGATGTTATGGTTGTGAAGCTGTTACAGAAAACCTTCATTCTGGCATTTTCTAATTTCTGTTCTTGACTTAATAGTTCCAAAATGCTTTCAAAATTTTTTCTTTATCCCAAGGGAAGTATCCATGGCCTCTTCTACTTCTTGTTTCTGTCCTCCTCCAGTTTCCCTAGGACACAGCTCACCTTTCCTGCCTTTCCCCCACCTCTCGAGTATCTTTCCTGCCAGTCCCTCACCTCCCCCCTCAGTTCCCCTTTCAGTTCTGTTTTTTTCTAGCCACCTCTCCATCTGGATGTCTTAATTACAAACTGCTGGTCCAGCTTTTCTCATTATGGGCTGGCTGCTCATGAACTCTGCCTATCTGAGTTGTTGGACATGCCTGAAAAGAACAGGGAAAAGATGGTAATGGCAGCAAGCTTGTGAGAGAGGCATTTTTTCCTCTCAGTTTTGCTGCTAAATCTTAACAAGGGCCCTGATGTTGTGATGGGCTAAAGTCAGGCTCAGTCCCTTCCTCTTCGGCCTGGAATGTACCTGAAGAAACCACGTATGAACTAAAAGCTCCTGAGTTCCACAGTTTTGCCTAATTTAGATACATCTTCCACAGGGTGACTCAAAACTACCAACAGACACCTCTACTGTAATGTAGATACCTGGACTGTAATGTAAAGTCCATCCTTCTAAATAATAGAGAAGTAAGACAAGGTATGGATCAGGGTTGAACAGTTTTACTGTAACATCATTTTGAGAAACAGAAGGAGAAAAAAATTTTTTTGTTGAAATTAAAAAAAAAAAAAAAGAAATCAGCCCAAGGCAAAGTCCTGACATGGAAAATTTCTGCTTGAACTTTTAATGTCTGCCAATGTCATATGAACTGAAAGAAGGTCTTATAATTCTGTACACTTTGCCTCAAAGACTACCAAGCTGACTTTACAGGTGTTGTTGTTACACATGCCTGTAACATCAAAACCAATAGAAATTACGGCAGTAGCAACCAGAGGTCTTATTTTACTAAGAATATATAATAAAATACAAAGAAAACTTTATAAAGAAAATTATTTTGCTCAATGTGGTCTGTTCAAGACTCAGGAAACCCATACTTCCAACCAGTAATTTTATGGTGAAATATGAAGGAAAAGCTCTTTATTAGAAGTGTGAACCTTTGGCCATGGGCCTCAGCAGCCCTGACTGGAAGCTGGCTCCTTCTACGGTTTAATAAAAGACTAAGGATCAGCAGTTCCTGCTCATTGATTAATACATGTGAAGCTCTTCTCATACAAGAATCTGGTCAGCAGTTGTTGGAAGGGCTAAGTTTCAATATGGGCTTTAAGCTTAACAACATCAAGACATACTCACATTATTCCACTTCAAACTATATTTTCAGGGGCTTAGCCTAGATCCAACATGGTAGTTAAGCCTATCATTTGCTTTAAGCTTATCCTGTGTAAGATTTTCTTAGAAATCTGTTTCATTAAACCAGTGTAATTCCTGTGCACCAGCAAGCCCAAGAACCATGTATTGTACAAACTGCAAAATGTTCCCTTCACTGCTTATTATCAGCTAACAGTTGTTGATTGTCACCACCTGTGAAGGTGGGTCACTTCCCAGCTGGGAGAAAGTGGGCTCTGAAACCCTGCTGAGACTGGGGGAGGATACCCAGGAAATTGTGCACACATTTAAAAAAAAAAAGAACAAAACAAAGCAAAAAAAAAAGCCCCCGCAGCAACTAACCCAAACCTCAAAAAAATCAGAGCAAAAGCTTCACAGTTAAATTTTCTGGTAAAAGGCTGATTGGTAGTTTTCATGTACTATTTCCACTGCATTTTAACCAAGAATAATTTCCGAGATCAGAAGGCTAATAGTTTTTTTTTGTTATTATATTCATAGTGCAAGGCCAATAAGAGAATCTGTGATGCTTTCTGGGGTCATAAACACATCCCACATAACTGATGGCCCCAAAACCTTATGATTCTTTTCATAAGTCTATAAAAATTCCTATCCTATCTTGTTTTATTGCTTAAGATGCTTCATGTAAACTGAGTTTCCTAGCTTGACATTCATCCTTCTTATATTATACTCTGGTACTATAAAAGATTTCTCTTGGCATAAGGTCTGAGGTACTGGCTTTAATGACTATTTCTCAGGTCAGGTTTTCATCATATGTGGTGAGAAATCCTTTGCGTCTGCTGAGTCCACTTCACTGAATTCATATTTAGGGGAAGCAATCTAAAAAAAATTGTGTACATTTAAAAATAAAATTAAAATGTCAGTAAATGATTGCTGAGCAACAGAGACTGATTTCAAATGGAGAAAATGAGCACCTTGAAAAGCATGTCTTACGAAATAGGTTAGTATGTGCTTCACGTTTTTTGAAGGGATTAAGGATTTTAGAGCCTCCATCTGTGATGGAAAATGAGTCTAAAACCACATACATGTTTAGCATTTAAGATTTAAGGCAAAGGGAAAAACAATCTGCACTGTGAGATGTTACCGTCTGTGTCTAGATGCTATGGTGACTATCAGGGTATGAATACAACACAAAAAATCAAGCTATAAAAACACGTTTGATGGGAGTCCTGGCAAGAAGAGAGAATTCCAAATTAAATCATACCAATGGTGACTCCCACAAAGTTCATGAGACAGAGTTTATCTAGATAAATCACCCTCTTCTAAAGATTAAGATGGCATCAGCTTCCCTTCACAGCTTTGTACTTCGTAGTATAGTTCAAGTAAATCAATTTTAGGGGTTAAAAAAAGAAGGTTTTTACTTCAATAAGACAGACTGAAGAAGCTGTGCGGGAGCAGACGGCCATTTCAATGTTCTCTAGGAAATAAGTCGATGGCTATGCTGTCATTTGGCTGACGTTACTGTGATTTTAGAGCAGCAGCAGTCCACTCTCCTTGCTGAGAAGAAACACAAATCAGCAGGTCATCTACTGATTTCATTAAAAGTTAATAGATTGCAACATGCCTCGGAGATTTTTTCCAGCACTGATTCTTTCCGCAACTCTTTTCAGCAGCACCTGTCATTTTGACATGACCCCTTTTGAGCTACTTTGAGCAGCTGGTAGCACTGAATCATATTCTCGCAAGTGCATATTGATCTCTCACCAGGTTCTTGTTCTGGCTTCTTTTTAATCAATAAGTGCCCTTTTCTTCCCTGAAGAGTAGATCTGAACAATTCTGTGAACCTCCAAGATGAGCAAACCTGGTTGTCTATGGATATCTGCTTTAAAATTAGCATACACTGGTGTCCTAGGAGCAGGAATTAAATATGACCTTTTCCAGGACATTTATGAAGGGTTCTGTGGATTTTTTGGTTTCTATTAATACCAGATGTTTTTCTACAATTTGGTCCCTTGCAGAATGTATTTTTCATTAACTCCTCTCCCTACAACCAACTGACATGAAAATTGAAGGGTCTGAATGATCACTGAGATTTCTGTATCCTGGCAAATCTGTTTGTAGGTTCAGCTGCACACCAGAGCAGGGTCAGGGCGGGGTGGTGGGAGTAGGAGGTATGGGATATAGACATTTACAGACACATCTGGGACACGACCATAACTTATTTTCCATAGAAAAGCAAGACAGATGATGGGTCATGTTTCCTAGTCTCCTGTGATTAACAGTATATTTTTACCCAGAGAAGTGGCTAGCTTTCTCTCTCAAAATGCATCCTCTGAGAGCTCATTTGGCTTCAGAGACTAGCTTAAAGTATCTCATAGAACAATTTAATTGAACTTTGAGGATTTTGTCTAGGTGCTAAATGTTGCAGCAACATCTAGCTGCCAGCCAGTCATAGTAAATGACAAAGATGTGATAAATTGCATATTTGATCTCTGGCTAGGTGATCAGATTGTTTCTTGGACCAGGAATGATGCCCTGCTGAACGCTGGCATCCAAGATTTGCATAGGTGACATGGGGAGAGGTGCCTCTAGTCTTTCACAGTGATACAAAGCAGATGTTAAGGTCAGGGTGATGCTTCTCAATGTGCTGTCGCTATTTTTTTTAGGTAATGGTTGCTGCAAAGCCCAGAGCAGTTGTAGAGGTTGACCTTGATAGGTAAAAAATAAACAGAAGGATGCCATAGCGTGCAACTCATCCAAAGCATATACACAAGGGAGACCAATTCTAACTCTTTCCAGGCAGCTTTTCTCAGGATTTTGTTGAAATTCCTCTTGCTGGTGGGTGCAGTGAGAACAATCTTTATACCAGAGAGAAGTCCAGTAATCAGTCACTGGAGGTCCTGAAATCCCAGGTAAAGTGCTACTAATTGCATGGTAAAATAAACAGAAAAGCGTATCAAGTCAATGTGACAAGAATGCACTGAACTCTTGATAGTCACTGCTAAATTGTAGCAAATGCTGCTGAATTCATTAGCAGTCTTAGCAGCTTTATTAATACTTGTGCTAAATGAAGGAAAGGAACAGACAGACTATAACATATCTTCTTGGCAGAAATTTTGTTGTCTTTATTGTCTCTGCTGTGGCACTAAGCTGAAAGACACCCAAGACTGCACTGGAATGTGTGTCCAAGTATGCACCTTTAATATCTCTGCATGCTGCCATCTTACTGTCCGGCACACAGCATTCTCCTTGTGCCCTGTAGAAAGGTGATGTGTTTGGAGGGACACATCCCTACCTGTTAGGTCAGCGTTTGGCCACCAGCCAAGCTCACAGGCTTTACACGTGAATTCATCCTGAACAAATTCATTTTCCTTGCAAGCAGTGCAAATCCAGCAGCAGCTCACTTCTCCTTTCCTGATCACCTGCAATGCAAAATATATCCTCAGTTCTGATCCTCTATCAGACAACAAAGAAGCACACACCACCACCCCCCAGCAAACACGTAACACACAAACTGTTTAAAATATGACAGGATTCCTGTGTATGGCACATTTCAAACAGCTAGAAAACATGAATCGTGATTTTGTGTCTATCCCTGCATGTTAAAATTTGTTCTTAGGAGTTCAAGGATAACCTCTGGGGATGATTTTATTTTGTTTTGTGGAGACCAGTTCTGAGTTAAAAGCACAAAACACTTTTCCTTCTGGTACGGCGGCATGGTGAATGTCATATTTTCAATCAAACTTGAGGCTTAATCTGTGAGATGACAGAGGTCAGGACAAGTAGCTCAGCCCACGCTTAATATCTATTGCATGGTAAAAAGCAGTAAACAAAGTCAAAGGTTAGAACAAAGAGTAATTCATGCATATAAATACGTATATATACATGTACACACAAACACATTCACATACACATAAATTCCAATTTATGTGGAAGTCTCTTTGGGGCTCATTACACAAGTGTAAATAGAAATTCAGATAAGAACAAATTATAAAACATCCTGCTAAAAGGATGTATTGGGTTCTGGTAGGAAAAAGAAAAAACATTAACCAGTGACCAACTTCATGCTTCACAGCAGTTTTTTTAGGGAAAAATGTCCCTGAAAACTTTCTTTCTTTGCTGTGAGGGCTGCTAAATGTAATGATGCAATGCTGAAAAGATTATTTCCTTGTCTTGATTCCTTGTTTCTTTACCCTGAGGCTGAAAGAAAGATTAAGGATATCTCCTGTTCCTAGAGCTCTGACGAAGACTCTGGCCTTGTTTGCCAGGAAGGAGGAATCCAGCTTTCTCTTCCAGATCTTCCTATCCATCTATATGCAGAGATAAGTACAGTAGTGAAATGCAAAATGTTTGTTTTATTGAATACTGGCTTTGTGGGCTTTTTTTTTGTTAACATTTCCTCCTGCAGTCTGTGGAGAGAGTCCAATAGGCTTCAATGAGAGCTGAAGCTGGTATTTTGTATGCATGGTGTTTACATATACACACATACACAAACTGCACAATCTCAAAAACAGGGAAAAGATGTTTGGGAGGGTAGTAAATACCAATAATGTTTCTCCTCCAAGACTGCTGGAGTATGTCACTGTGCCTTTGCCAAATCATCAATCGCTTATTGCTTAGAGTAGCAATATAGAAATAAAAAGCTGCAAATGTGCTTATTAAATGAAAACAGAAAGGAAGGTCTGCTCGAAGAAGATTTTGCTGAATGGGCTTCTTGCCATTTTAAACTTAATGCATCCATACCATTTTGATAGTGGTGAAATATGTCTGTATGTCATCCAGATATGACTTGTAGCAAATTATTTGTAGCCTGATGCAAGTGCTACTCTTTGGTGAAGACAGAGTGATCTCATTTGTGTTTCCATTCCTTCTGTTGTGAGCATGAGATACAAATAGGTGTGGGATTTTTTTATTTTTTCTCAACTTTTCCCTGCAGGTGTTACTGCTGGAACAAAATACTGGATTCCCGTGGGTCACGATATTTTCAAGATCAGCACCCAAGTGAATCACAGCCACTGAATGTTGTAGGCAATGACTAAGTGAAAATCTTTCTCACAGAAGGTGAAATTCAAATTCTGTCACATTAGAAGATTCTGCATCCCTAGAAAGGGTAATTTTAGAAAACATGGGCCTGGATATGGTATCGCTAAAGAAAGATGTTAATTTAGGAGTCTTTCTGTAGTTTTGGCTTTCCTGGGAGAAAGGAAGTCCTACCCACTGGCTTGAAAGAAGCTTGCTTGGCTTTAGGGAAAAACACTGGCTGGATATTCATATTTCTATAGCAGAAAGTAAGTGTCTGAGGCACACCTTAATCTGGCCCTTCAGGCAAGGCTCGCTGCACACCGAACGGACCATTCCACTCTTATTCATCTGAATCCTGTAGTCGTCAATGTTGAGCACGCCCTCGTGCCAGGTCCCAATGAGGACGTAGTCGTAGTGGTTGGGCTCTATGTACTGCAGGTTCATGATGTCATACCTGCAAGGAAAAAAGAGTGAGTCACTGTCCTGCAACATAAAGGACAAAAATTTACCTTGCTCTTCTCCTTCTGCTCTAAATATTCATGTTATCCCTTAATATCAGGGACTTTTGGTTCACAAAAACCCCAAATCCTGTAGGATTTGCAGCAGAATCACAGGAAATGTCAGCTCTGACTGACACAATTGCTGATTGCCTGCCTTGCTTGTATAAAACGGTGGGAAAAAAGTTGTGTGTCCAGGAAGAACTGCTCACCAAAGACAGCAAACTCTGCTAAAGATGCACATGTGTTGGAACCCTGGATTCTGATGTTTTTGATCTTTCTGTGCTGAAAGACAATGATCCCCAAAAAATACACTGCATTTGACCTGAGACCTTGGGAGAGACTGGCAAAACTATATAATAGCAGTGAGATGGCTGCTGTGTGATTGAAAATAAGTGTGTTATATCACTGGGTAGAATATATGGAAGTGTGAATTTTTGTATAGTGATAAGTAATATAGTAATAAGTAATATGAATGTAACAAGATGGAGGATTTTGGATGTGGGCTAATTTCACTTCTCTTCCTTCTTCTTCTTCACAAACTTAAGTGCTTTAGTATTGGTTTAAAAATACTGCAATGCAGAGCCTAGCAAAATTAGTTATTGGAAGTAGATTAGTAAACATTTTATAATTGGGTGATTTGGACTTCAAAAGACCTTGGAAGACAGAATTCGCGGCTATTTTTCCACCTTGTTAACTAGAGAGCACAGGCTATGAGGCTGTAACATAGATAAGAGTATAAAAAACAAGTCCGTACAAGAAGCTTTAGTCTCTCTCTGCGTTTTCATCCAAAACCTGAGTGGGAGAACCAGGACCGGGCGGGGAAAAAGAAATAATAGGAAACCCGTCAATTGGTGCCCCATGTGAGGAAACAGGACGTGTGAGGAGACTCAGATTTTGGATTGGTGCCCCGTGTGAGGAGACTCAGATAGGAAACCCAACGACTGGTGAACCTGTGTGAGGAAACTCAGATTCTGGACCTCTCTGAAGTAAAAGAAAAATAAAGCAGCTTCGAGCTGGGAAAAAGAAAAATAAAGCGGCTTCGAGAAATAATAGGAAACCCGTCACACATGTAGGCAGTGTCTGGATGCTGTGTTTTCAAATAATTTGTCAATACATCTTTAACCTTCACTTGGTGTCTCCACGCAGGCTGGTTGTAGTATAGCCTTTGCTGGATGCCCTTAAGTAGAAATGCTCAAAGCAACTGAAGTGGTTTGCCATAAGTTAACTGTAAGCTCTAAGTCCAACCATTCATACTATGCAGCCCAGTGATTCTGTCAGGAAAAGTTAGCACCTCAGTCACTACATTTACTTCCTCACCCTAGGCAAGTAGGAGAGCACTTCCCAAGGCTAAGGTAAGGGAAGAATGAAAAACTGCTACAATAAACATCCGGCCTCTACCATTGCCTTCAATGCGTTGCACCTGATGTGTGCACATCCTTATAGATAATTATTCTATTCATTCTTTTACCCCACAGAATGTGGCTTGTTTCTTAGTAGGAAATAAGCAAGAATGGAAGAATGAATGTTGGAGTGTGCACAGAGAGGAAGAACGACAAAAGAGGCTGAACCTACAGCCTGGTCTCTTAAGATGAGAAGGGGGGGACTTTGTTTAATAAATGACAAGAGAAAGAGTATTGGAGCTGAAAATAATAGAGCAGCTTCTATTTTCCAAGCCTGGGATTTACTGCCTTACTCTTCTGTACTGGATTGTCTCAGTTTCTGGAGAAAAAAAATCTTTTGTTTATAATGGGTGTTGCTAATCTGTACATTAAGAATGCTTTACGAATGAAAGGTAAGGTAAGCAAATTATGAACCATAAATAAAATTGGAATGTTTGGTTGTGAGCAATGAGAGACATCCATTTCTTTCTTTCCCATTTTGAGGTTCAAACATGCAAAATTTCAACTCTCTCTGCACTTCATAGAGGGAAGGGTTGCCAGAATTATTCTCTAGAGTAGAGCAGAGTAATTTTCTTAGCTACGTCTTTTGGGTTTCTCTACTTAAAGAAGATTTAAAGAAATGCATATTTACAGCTGTAATTAGACCTCAGTTTTGCAAATATGCATGCTCAGTTAATGCCAGTGCCACTGCAGAGCTCCACTGATTCACGTGTGAAAAGGGATCCCTGCCACTGAGCTCAATGGAGCTCCAAGCAGGAGGCAGCTCCATTGGTTGGCAATTGGCCACTAATCAAGGCATTGCTTAGGAAAGGGGTAAATTTCAAATTCATTAGTGAGAAATTGCTTCCCATATCCCAGTTCTTCTAAAAAAAGTGCCTAAAAAAAAGAAATGCTGTTTCCAGGCTTGTGAAGAATCAGGGTAGCAAGAAGCAGTGAGAGTCAGTCATTTCATAATGGATACCCAACAGACAGGAGTAAAACTCAGCAGAAATGTACATGTCTCTTCCTAGCAAGGAAAATGTACTTGGATTTTAGTATGACCGTATATTAGACTGGTACAAAATCAGTTACTCTGGGCTTGAAAATTAATTCAGGAAGGGGAATAGAAAATTACTAAAACCTCATATTCCCTTAATGGAATTTTTGAGCCCGCATACATTGTTTTCATTTTTACAAAAATACATTACGAGGCACAGAGTGATACTAATGCAGTACCAATTAAGAGTTTCTTCTGTGTTCTTGTAATACTATTCCCTTTCCTATAGGTTACCTGTCAAAGAATAAAGTATGTAGATTAAAAGCTCTTACACAGTCTTGCGTTATGACAAGCTGTAGTACAATGTTCGCAGCTTTGATAGGCAGCTTGAATTTTAAGTGGAAAATGTGGTCTAACAAATACACTTGGTATATGGAGATGTGCTTAAGTTCTTTATCCTTTCCTTCTTTTTCTTAGTAAAAAATCTGTGCTTTGAGCAAGGACAAGTTCAGTGCTGGAATACCTCCTCCCATCCCCTTGCTCACATATGTACAACTTTAACAATTTTGGGCTGTGTCCATGCTAAAAATTGTGATCCCAAAAGAAGTGGGTTTGATGAGAGTTGTAAGGCTCTTAGAGAGTGAGAATTCCTTGGAGGCAGTTGTATTTCACTCACACATGGCAGCATTTAAAGAAGCCATTAAAACATTCTGCAGGTAAGAAAATTAATCCTTCTTTTAACATAAAAGCAAGCTCTCTGATATATTGGGAAATTATGTGACCCAATAGGTAGCGTCATACAAACAAGTTACTTGTAAGGCAAGCCAGAATATTAGCCAGCTGGTCACAGGCACACTCTAATTAATCTGAGATAACTGAAGTTACCTTTTTCCATAGCCATGATACCAGACTGGTACTGATGTTTGCTGTCCTGGAAGTCAGGATGGAAAAGAGCAATGCTGAGCAATGCCGGGATGTAAACGGAGTAAACAACCACCCATCAATCCAAACTCCAAAACAAAAATGCATATTTGAAAAAAAAAATTGCCTACATACAAGTTTGAAGACTTTGCATAAGGCAAAATCTGATCATTTACTCAAAGCATTGGAGTTGGTAGCATTATCATGACTGAAGCTGAAACTGCTATTGGAAATTTTGAACTAAATAGACTTACATGGTTCTAAGTCCAAGTCTAGTTAAGATGAAGTGTTAGTTAGGTGAAATATTTCTCTTAGTTTGTGAACCTCAGCATATCTTCACATATCAAAGTCCATTGTAGGGGCTGAAAGTTCTCCTGCCTGTTGTCACAAAGTATTTTACGATCAGAGGTCTATGAAAATCATTTGTTCTGGAGAGGTAAGGTTCTTCATACCATCCACAAGGTAAGTGGAGGCAATTACCTAGAATATACCAGACCTAAAAAGGTATCTCTGTATCCCAGAGAGGGATGTTGTGTTGACTATTGCCTCCTTCACACCTTCTCCAGCCATTTCTGGGAATTTGAGTGATATGATTCCTACAGAGAAAGGAAATGGGAGCTACTCAATGAAAGTAAAAAGTGCAGCAAATTTACCAGCATGTTCTTAATGATAGTATAGCAAGCACATACAGTCAAGTTTCCAGAGTTACATCCACTTTTTTTTTTTTCCCCAGAGGCAGTGCAGTCAGCTAAATGACTGCATTTGTAGCTTTCCAATAAAAGTTTGCTTCATAGTTCTTCATAAGAGATCTTCAAAGAAAAAATTCTTCACAGAAGTACACGTTTGACAACGTGCTTTGTGTTTTCTAATCTCATTTTGATAAAAGCTTGAAACCATGAATCGAGCCTGAGGTAGAAAAAGAATTGTATCTAAACAAATGGTTAAGATTTCATGAAGCTGTAAGGGCTTCAAAACAGGAGATTATGGGAGTGCCAGACAAACGTAACTACAGGCAACTCTATCTGCTCTACTCCTGATGATTGCAATTAGGAGTTTGTGGGAGTCATTTGCTCGAAGAACCTCACAGATTTTGAAAATTATGAGAAAGGTTGCTGCCTTCTAAGAAGGAATATTATTCCACCTTGTGTTTTGTTCGCATGATCTGAGGACAGGATATCTTAAACCTTTTTACACATTAGAGTGACATTATTGCACTGGCATAGAAAAGCCAAAAACTAGGAAATTTCATAGCAGGCTGACCTTGCTATATTTAGGTGTTGTGTGTGGTGTTTATCGTTCCATTTTGCTGAGGTTCAAAAATTCTTTTGGGTATTGACACAGTGCTATGGTCTGTTCACTGATCCATAAAGAGACTTTCCACGTGGAGCTGTGGAAACACTACAGCCAATCTGAAGCTACAGACAATTCTGTTAAACTACTGCTGGCACACAAGGATCTGACAGACTGCAGATCACATTCCATATACATATAGCCATTCTCTGATACGATATTGCCCATGTCATAAATGCCACAGATTGATCCAAGGGTTGCAGAATGAATAAAAAAAGATTAATTGTGTTTCCTTGCCCAAACTCGCTAGCTCCAGCTGTGAAAATATAAATGAGGAACAACAACAACAACAAAAAAACCCCTACCTAAAATAACCTATCAAATTCTAAGTAGGCCAGGGAATCAAGAAAAATGAACCTTGCTATAGACCAAAATGATGGATGGAAGAAATTCTATGATTCTGGCATACTCAGAGAAATATCCTGAGATAAACTATCTTATGTTTTGAATTCAGCAACCGTTCAATCTAATTCTGTGCTTGGTACTGGTGAGAGTTGTGAAAATGCTCTTGGTGACAAAATAATAACTAAGAATTAGGCTAAAATTGGAAAATTACATCTAAACATCAAACCAAATAGCTAACAGATGGAAAATGCATCATATGCAAAGTTGGAGTAATGTTTTTATGGACACAAATAGTGTGCAAAAAGCATAAAGCTACACTAAGCAGTAATTTCTCTGTATTATCTAAATTATATGTGCAAAGACTTGATTTATGCATTTGCGTCGATAAGTATGTGTTCGAATGTAAGGGAATTGATTGCTTCTGCTTTCAAAGACTGACCTAACTGAGCTGTATCTTTGACTAAAAAAATCTAAAGTCAACGCTCAACAAGACCAAACTGATTAGCTTTTTATTGCGAATTAGATGTAATGAACTGTTTAACTGTATATACTGTTAAAATATGACAATAGAAAAAAACATAACAACACATAAAATGGTAGAACATTGGCTGGTTTTGCTAATGAAGCCTGGTAATAGAGATATGAGTTGCTTTAAGACCACTGTGTCTTATGAATACTCTTTGGAGGCATGAAAAGACATGAAAACTCCTGTTTGCTCCAGAGCCCTCCCTTTGTGTGGTGTTGGCACTCAGATGCACTTATGCAGTAAGCCCAAAGATGGAGTGAGAGAGTCTTTTATAACACTTTAATAACTCAGTAGGAAAACAAACTTCAGTGAAGCAATCCCTGAGTAGGTTTCAATTAATAATGGATTTTGTACTTCAGCAGCTGAATTTAATGTATTTATAAAATAGAAAACAAACAAACAAAAAATCCATGTGTTAAAATAATTTAACAGAACTCACAAAACTAAATGAAAGGAAAAATCTCTGTCAGTTTGTTCCCAAAAGAGAAACAAAGCTGACATCCAAGTCCACAGAGGTGCTGCCTTACCCACCGCTCGGGTACATCCTGCGTCTGCTAGGGGGACTAGACAATAGCAGCTACCACAGCTGGGACGAGACCCCAGATGAGTGAAACACAGAAACTTCTGCCAAAACCCCGCAAGTATTTGTCCTGCTCTACACAGACCTATCTTTAAATTCTGGGACTGATCTGATTGTATTTGGAGTGAAACAAGTTAAGGAGATCATACAGGAGTTTACCAATCAACACTAAATAGTCTCTGGCAAGGTTTCATCAGAGCTCCAATTGGAAAAGGATGTGCTCTACTGCCCTCCCTTCAAAACCATGGCAGGTAAATGCTTCATTAAATTCCAATCATTTGTATTAGGCTTTATACATACTAAAACCCTGGTGCTGAGCCCCAATAGTACCTTGCACACCAGAAGTCTGTGAGTTACAAGGTTTGTCATCTCCTGAAACACTGAAATTTATAGACTATACTGTAGTTCCTGTCCCAATATAAGATACCATGTGTTACCAGTGTTATTCCTGGCTGTTGGAAAGACTGGTCCATGCTTTATGTTTCAGCAAAACAGCCAAAGAAATCTACATCACCAAATGCAGTAACATTCCCACTTCCCACCCTCTGGTTTAATCAGTAGAGATGAAACCTCTTTACCTTCCAGGAGCATCTCCCTTTTCATCAAACCAAACTTCTTCTCCAGAAACACCAATGAATGAGGATTTGAGGAGGAACTCCAAGAGCTTGCTGCCATCAATTGGCTTCATAGCATCACACAGTCCAACGTGTCCAGGGCAAAGGGAATGATGCATATTTTGTAGCCCATAAGCCATAGCATATATAGCATTGATGACAAATCCCATTTTACTGTCCTGCACATAATTTTCTTCTAGGCTCTCATTGCCTACAATAGTAAGAAAAAAAAGTGCTGTTATAAACAAAGATGAAATGACATGAAAATATGAAAAAGCAATGATATATAAAAAGAGATTTCCTTATTTCTCTTATAAAGCTTTAGAGGCATAAACAAGGTGCCAGTCATGGATTTTAAATAAATAAATAAATAAAACACTTGCCCACCACCATTCCAGAAATCTTGAATCCATTGAAAGTGAAATGCTTCATGAGAAAGCACCCATTTAATCAAGTTGTCAACTTTCATTTGTTATTTTTTGAATTTTGCTTGTCATTCCACAATGTTCTTTATTTTAGGGAAGGTTAGTCAAGAAGATAGATTCCAGCTGGAAGTATTTTTCAAAGTGATCTCCTTGTAAATTTGACTTTTTGTTACATTTGAAGATTTTTTTTTAACCTCATGTTTTTGAGGATCAAGATAGCAATGTCCCTTTCAGTGTTAATAAGTAAACAATGTAAATCAGCACCACTTCTCGAGTTATCAGAAACAATCATTTTAGTTAAAAGTAGTAGTAGATATGCCAATACAGGATTGCTACAGAAAGTCAGCCAAAGTTTGTAATACTGAGTTTTTGCGTAACTGCAGCCTGAGTGGACATTGAAGTTTCCTTCCTCTGATCAGAAACAATGTGGCAGCGAAGGTTTTCTCTACGCATAGGTTTTCCCTCTGACCTGCAGGTGGGCCGGCACTGCCAGAGGATGCTGTTTTTCGGCTGCACTTTTCATCAGACCCCGCTGGGTCCTGGGCTGCGCCCTGCTTGCCGTCTGCTGGCTGAACTGCTGCAGAACACTGCCAGCGCCGACCCCAAGGCACGGCAGACCGGTGCTGCGCGGTTCTGAGGCGGCTGGAAATAAGAAACCTCCTTGTTTGGTGTCTTTCCCCTTGAGTGATTCAGTCACAATATGCTCCAAACTGCAAGTTGCTTTTATCTGCAGGCCTCCCACATTACTCGATGTTTAATAGGCAATTGCAATCCAGTCTCCGTTATTTTGTCTCAGTAACACGTTGTGTACACCAGGGAAGTAGGATGTGTGAGAGACTAGGTGTTAACTGATACATCTCGAATCCAGGTTGAAGAAGATATTTGTTATTTTAATATGATGAAAGGAGGTAAAAATCAACAACGTCACCAAAACTTTCAAGTTAAAAAAAAGTTCCTTACCCTAATGTAGATATGATATGGCTTTCAAATCAAACCATGAAGACTGTCCTTACATTTATCGTTGTAAAATGCTCTAATTTGGTAGGTCTTCTCAGTTTGTTTGCCCTACAACTCAGAAATTTCAGCTGGGAATTCACTAGGACAGCAGAGATCCCAAATGCAGGGATGTCTGTCTTGCCTTCTCTGGGTTGCATTGCAGCTGCGCAAGAAAATTTTGCCTCAGTAACTATTTTCCAGATGAGCTGAACATAGCAAAGAGATGTGTTGGTGAATTCAAAATGCTTTGTGAATATAGGATAATCTGACTGAATGAGTTCATGTGCTCCTCACTGCCATACATTCACCACCAGCACCACCAAGCAAGGAGCAGCTGAAGAAATTCTTCCCAGAAACAAGATATCTGCCACTTTCTTCGTGAGAGAAGGTTCACAGCTCCCATTCAAATCACATGAAACCAACACCATTCAGATTCATGTTGAGAAACACAGAAAGAATAAAAACCTTATATGCAAGATGACAGAACATTTATGCAGGGAAGCCGAGAGTGCACCTGTGCATGTGCACCCTCGCTTCTGTACAGCATAGCCTAGGCATCTGTATGCCTGTACATGTTAAGATATAGCCTTAAAGCATCTGTTGGTGTGTTTTATCAGCTGATTAGTCCCATAGGATTAGCACACTGTGAATTTGTCACTGATTCTGCTTTCTTGTAACTAGAAAATGAAATTGTTCTCAGTCCCTAAGTGAATGAGAGACAGAAAGAACCTGGGCTTGGCACAGCAGCCCTCTCCTGTGAAGCTTCTGGGCAACGGGTTGTGGAAGAGATCACAAAAACAGGTAGTGCACAGCACTCAAAATCTACTCTTTTGTACCTGAAAGTTTATCCCAGATCTTCCTTTTTAATTAGTTAAAAAAAAAGGAGCATAAACATCAGTAAGCCTTGCAGGAGATAAAGATGGCATCCGTGTGTTTCCTGAGGCAAGCCTTCATGTGGCTGCTGGAGGTAGAGAACAAAATATAACAGGACTTGCCAATGTTTAAAAAGAGGGCATTTCCCTCAAGTATGCATTCACGCAGCAAAACATGCTTTGGATGATCGTATTTCAATATAATATGCACACCTCCAATGAGAATAAATATTTGATTGTGGAAGGATTTGCTTTTGACTATTTTGGAGTGAACTCCTAAATTAAGGTTGCAAGCATATAGTCCCACACTGCAGAGGTGACTGCCTTAATGTCACCTCTAGAAATAATTGTATAGTAGTGGAAAGCAACATGTGAATTGTCTGAATGAATTGCCTCCAGATCAGCAATATAAAAATCCCTATATGTAAATAAGATATTTTCCAGTAAATCCAGAATGAGAAGTCATTCTTTCCCTAACCTTGGCTTCCTAAAGTCAAAATCCACTTATTTCATTTTCATCATTTTAAGTTATTGATACACTTATGCATTTGAATTCGTAAAATTCACTTAAGACAATCAGTAACAAATGTGTGTGTTTTTAAAAAAAAGAAATCATGTAATTGCGTTCAGCGAGAGACAAAACAATGTTCGCTTAGGTTTTCATAAGGCAAGTTTTTAATAAATGCAAGAATTTTACTATATTTGTCATGGGGCTTCTCTATAAGGTTGTATTTTGCCTCAGTAAGTCTTTGAAATGTAACAAAGAGCAAAGCAGAACTCTGAACTGGGAAACTTTTTTTTTCTTTGTTTCTCAGCCCTTGGAAGAAAATATTGATCTACAAAGACTCATAGAAAAATGTTTTGCTAGCTTTCTTCCTTCTTCCTTTTTTTTAACCTTTTTTTTTTTTTAGAGACCTTAGCTTTTACTAAGCAAAGAAAAATTGTAAGTCGTAAGTCATGTGAGTACTGGATTAATTGAAGTCACTCAAATTAGACCATTAATTTTTAGATGACCTTGAAGAATTTAGGTGTCCTTAATATCAAACTTATTTAATTTTTTATTGGATGTAATGCAAATCTTCCTTTAATAATTTAAGTTTAACAGCTTCTGAGTAGTCTGGGTCATTTTTTTTATCACAGTTTTGATTTTAGTCTTCGTTTCTGCCAGTAAGTCTTGGAGGATTAGGGCATATACACACATACACTACTAACCGGAAAGGAAAAGAGAAAAAAACAACAAACAAAACTCCACAAAAAAACCAAACACCACATCTTGGCTGCATACAACTGAAAAATGTGCTAAATAGTGCTAAATAGTGCTAAAAGTGATACCAAAGTGCAGGGGGAAGGAAGGAAGAGAAAACAGTCCAAAGTTTCATGAAACTCACTGTTAATCTTTCCATTTACCATAATGCACCTCACAGCTAACTAATACTAGCTTCAGCTAAGTCCGTGGAAGGATCTGACCGTGAAGCAGCCATGAATTTAGTTTAGTGCTTTTGCTGTGAAGTCAGTGTGGAGCTAACAGTGCTCTTGAGAGCAGTGAGCGTATTTTGCAAATCCCTCTTGACAAACTGAAATAAAAAAAAAATATGCTATCAGAATTATGGCAAGACATGAGTTACCTTTCATGTAAAAGTAAAGATAGGAGATGTCTCTTCATATTCAATATAAAGCTCAGCACCAAGGATTACTCATTTGCAGTCCTCAGAAAGGTTAGGGCAGGAGAGAATTTGTGATGGAAAGAAATGTAAAAACATTTTCATTGGGAAATCTGATGAATACCTAGCCAGTTGGCAAATTTTGAGCAAACACAGACATTTGATAAAGAACACAGTCTGTTCACAGATGACTCTTGATTAGCTTAAAAAGCCAAAATCTGTTCAGCAATATTGTTATAAAGGATAATATTTCATCTGGAATAGGCAGACAGTTTTATAATTTGTTATGGTCATCTGCTGAATATTTAGGGTCACATAAAAAGTTAGCAACTGTTATGAAAACTTTCTTCATTTCTAGTGGTCCTGACAGGGGTATGAAGGTATTAAAAATTGTATATACTGCCTTCTTTATTTGTAGTGGTCCTTTCCAGGATTGCCATGCTTCATGGGTAGGCCAGATGAGATTTTAGCTTTGTTGCAAGTTACAACATGGGTGATGGTTGCATTCAATATGAGTGCTAATTCATGCAAAAAAAAAAATATATATATATTCTGGAAGGACAATTGGGGCAAAATTTCACTGGGAAAATGAAATGAAATAAAATTAATCTCTCATACTTGGGTTGCATATGCCAAGGAGCAAATAGGGCTCCACCCAAAAAATGCCAGGTATGAACTGGTACAGCAGTACCCAGGCTCATAGCAAATGTCCATATGCATTGGAAAAATTGTGGAGGTAGGTTTCTCACGCTCGCCTTCAGTCCCAACATACACTGCCTTTACCACAGGGTGGCCAAACACTGGAAGAGGCTTCCTAGAGAGATAGTCAATGTTCCAAGCCTGTCAGCAGTTGGAGCCATTTGGACAAAGCCCTTAACAACCTGCTTTAACTCTGGTCAGGGCCAATGGAACTGAATTTAAAAAAATCCAATGAAACAAAAGAACCCCCAGAAGCTCTGAGAAAATTTCCTCATCTTCCTCTGTGCAGGTTTGTGTAGAGATGTGCTGGTATCACAGTATGTCCTCAGAAAACAATGGAAGTCACATATCTTACAGTTTCTCATGCTAGAGAAGACCTGACAAACTTCAACCACAACAAATTTGTGTCATAGGATCTTGCAAGGAGCAGGGCAGAAGGTCAGCATTTTGAACTGACCAGTCATTTTAAATCTGGGATCCTAAAGGTAAGAACTAAAGATTATTCTGGAAACTAAATGACACATTAATGGTGATGAACAAACTTAGTTAACGGTAATTTTTGTAATTTTAGGATATTTGGCTACTTAGAAAAATTGGAGCAGTTTTAGTTAGATGCTAAGATATTTAATTATGGTTTCATCTTTGTGTAAATAGGAGAGAAAATGTAACTAATTCTAAATTTCTGTTTTGTCACCAATTCCTTGAAAATTTTTAAATTTTAATTTTATTTAGAACTATAGAGTAATTTAGGTCCAAAAAGAATTTTAAGATCATTGAGTCCAAACATTAACCTGACACTGCCAAGTCGACCACTAAACCCTTTAATATCTTTTACGACAGTAGCTAGGTGTTGTTCTAGTTGGGCTTTGGCGCTTCTAATTTTCTCCCTGCATAACCTCATGAAATCCTTGTAGTCCTTCTGAGTTGCTTGCCCCTTCGCTCAAATGCCGTAAACTCTCCTTTTTTCCCCTGAGTTCCAGCCAAAGATCTGTGCTCAGACAGGTCAGTCTTCTTCCCTGGCTTATCTTTCCACATATGGGAACATTCAATAATGGCTAATCCTCTGACAACCATGCCAAACTATGATTGTATAAAATAATTTTTGCAAGGAGTTTCATTTGTTTAACTCATTTGGCATTATTGATTCAGATGTTTTAGAAATATTGCCAGTTCACTCCCTCTTATATTCTATTTATAACATCTTTTTACATTATCCAACTTCAAAGATAACAATAAAATTATTTAACAAATTTCACTTCAAGGCACTGCAAAATGGATAACAGATTATAATATCTCTAAGTGTAATAAGTGCAAAGATGATGTGTTCAAAACTTGTGCATCTTTTGGTTTTTTCTCTTCATATTGCCTGTTTGATAACAAATACATTCTGCTCATTAATATTGTATGGCTGAATGAAATGTGCACATCTTGGGGGTAAAAAGTGAACTTTTATTCATGCTACTGTGCTCATTATGTCCAAAAGAAGTCACAGGCAACAAGTCATTTATTCCATATGAAAACACCCAAAAACCTTTTCCAGCCCACAATCAAATATACAGTAACAAGAATTTCTGAAGTTTTATTTTCCTATGTAACAGCCTATTTTCCAAGGCAATTCAAGCTGTAGCTGTCTTCCTATGAGGAAAAGGCCAGGAGATACTATTTGGTGACCAGAACAAGCAGTTGTGGATCAGGGCCACAGGCTCCACTTGTCGTGGGCTATCTCAATGACTTTGATGTCTCTATGTGCAAGCGAATGTGATCACCAAAAATTAGTGGAAAAATTGTTTGAGGGGCGGGGGGGAAGCATATTTTCCAAGCCAAAAGATGATCAGAAAAAACAAGGCTTTTTTCTCAATTAAACAAACGTTTGCAATTTTCATGAGAGAGAATTGATAGGCTGAAAAATTTCTCACAGACCATAATAAATGCTTCATTCAGCCTACAACAAATGATCCCATCATGGTAAATTACTGATTCTTTTATGGCTTCTGCTCCCAGGAAACCAGTTACTATACTTTTTTCAACCAGAACAGGATATGTGCAATTCACTTCCTACTTTGATGTCAGGGAGGCAAGTCCAAGAGGCAGCTAAATACAGTGAAAGAGAGGAGAGATCCCTTACAGGGACCCCATACATGGAGGACAGAGCTATCAAAAAGGCACAAGATAAAACAGGTAACTCAATTCCCACTGTATGTGAACTATTTGTTTGACTGGACAGAGCTCCTTTATTCGTAAGGTAAGGCTGAGGAAGGATGTATTATTGTTATATAAGAAAAGAGATCTGTCCTTAACTTCCCCCTGAGCATCATGTCATCACTCTATAGGAAATAATGCATTTCTCTATCTAGAACTGCAAGTTTCTCCACCTTTTGTCAAGAAGAGAGGAAGCAGAGCTTTCACAGGAGCAGCAAAAGAAAGGAATATCTTACAATATGTGGGTTCTACACCAGATTTCAAAACATGCTGATAAACATTCGACATCTTACAGTACTCATGAAGCAATAAATGGAGTTCACAGCATTTCAGACTTTGTTTTCAGGATGTCATTAAATCAGAAAGGTTTTGCTTCCATTCTTCAAATGGTTTTTATTTCCCCAAGCAAGGAGATTCAATTCATGCAATTACATCTGATGTATTTTTTCTCTGAAAATCTAGGATACAATTACAGTTACTAGTTGAGGTACCCTGATATTTTCTTTCTGAGCATGGTAAAATCTACAAGACTCTCAGATACTACTGCTTTGTTACATCTGGTGAATGTTGTTTTTAATTGGGATTAGTGTACTTCTATTCTTCTATAAAACTAGAGAGAAGAGAAACACCCATTTGAAAGCTGGGTGTTCAGCAAAACTCCTCAAAAATTTGCAATAGAATTCTCTAAGGCATTGACAGGATGGTGATTGCAGGAATGATTACATGCAAGGGGTTATTTTTTATCACTAGCAAAATTAGTCAAATCACTGATGAAATTTCTTCTCTTGCAATAAAGTTGATACTGAATTTAAAAGGATTTGGGTTTTTTAAGTTATTTTTACCAGCATATCTTTAACAGATGTCAACTCCATGGCTAAAAGAAACCAGAAAGTGTGAATTCAGCCATCAAGGTATCTCCTCATTTCAGATATCTAACACCTATACCTTGGAAGATTAGTCCCCATTTCATATATACTATACACACACCACCAGTGTCTTCAGTTTCCTTGTCTGTTTTTGTGAGTAAGCCACATTATTCCTCAGTGTTCAAAAAGAAGTGTCTTCCTTTTGTCTCTCCCTGCATGTCAGAAGCAGTGAGGAAAGATTTTAATTAAATTTACATTCTTGGTTCTCCATATCATGTGATGTAAGCACATTAGGGCTTTAAGAGCTTAGTGTCAAAGACTCTGGGATAAGTCTGGCATACACAAATACAAGAGTGCCACAGTGAAGCTGAAACTTTATGAGGAGAAATGACTGTACAAGTCACTGACTCACTCATTAATCAGATGTAGAGGGAGTGTCAGAGTCTCTAAGCACAGGGCAGGAGAAAGGGGACTCCGCAGTGCTGCCAGCCCTATGCCAAGTCAAAGGTTCAACCCATCCACCACACAACTTGGGAGCAAAGCAAAAGGGAACTGATCTAACTCCTCCTTCATTTCCCAGTCTGCAGACTTTGCTAAACAGCTACAAGGGTCTGAAGCTTGCTCCCCGCTCTGCCCTCTCTGCCTCTTCCCATGGACATTCCAGACTCTCACACAACTGTATGACTCCAGGAGGGGCAACAAGTGACAATGCACATAACTCACGCTTACACACTGGGAGATGCTAAAGCTGTGTTCAAATGTGTCTTTGTCCAAGAGAGCAGAGAAAGGTTTCCTCTTGTGTCTCCTTTCTGTGACCCAGAGAAGCTAAGCAGGGGATGAGAAGACTGTCAATTTTCCTAGGGCTGGCTGCAACCTTAAGTGAATGTGAAGATTGGGTGTGCCTGATGCAACACGATAGTGCAGGGGAGAGCAGGCAAGGCACATCTGGGTGAGATATTACACATTCACAAGCACTCCCAGCTGATGTGCAATGCTGCAGCCCCCGTCTGCCTTCAGAAAAGGCTGGAGGAAGGCTGGAGGCCTTTGCAGCAATTGCCAGCATGGCTTTGCCAGAATTGCATCATTGGAGTGGGAGGGAAAAATAGGCCTGTATTGGAGAAAAAGTTCCTTTTCCTCTTCTCTATAAATCTGCATTGCATGCTGTGTTTCTTGTGTTGTTTAGCAGCAAAAGAAAGGACTTGAAGGAAAATATAATGCACCACCTAAGGGCCACACTAACAGCACAGCTGTCTGCATGCCAGGAACCCCAGGACAGTGCTCTCTTCCTTCATTAGGCTACCCCGGCAAGGTGTAGCTCTCCACTACCAGAGGTTTTGCAATCTACACAGATTTTTCCCATGCATTTATAGCTCCTGTCACTGAGAGCTGAAAGAAACTGATCACAGAGTTGAAAAGTTGCAAGAATATGTGTCCACAAAACTATGTATAGCAACAGGAAAAGGAGCAAGCAACTGGATAACAAGCAGAGAAATTCCACAACAAGTTCATGTACAGGGGGGCATGCTGTTAAATGCAGGTCTGGAGAAATCCACTTAGAGCAGATGGCTTGGCAGAAGCTCATCAGCCTCATAAACCTTCTGTAGGGACGACATTGTGGCCTGAAGCCTCTGTGTTTCTCCCCACTAGGCTAAAATTCCTCATAAGACATTTTTTTTTACAAAAAAATCTAGGATTTATGGCCCTATGAGGATGATATGCTGGGATTCTTTCCCTTCTAAACAAGCCTGCAAGCTGGCATTTGAAACCTCTTCTGTACACATCTGCTGCTATGAACTGTTAAAGGCTTGGCAGGAAATTTTAGCATTGCTTCCCCTTGCTCCTATCTTTTAGTGGAATGTTCGTGAGGAAATAGCTCTGCAGTGAAGACTGGTTTTTTAATGAAATAGAAATGGAAGTATCTCAGTGCAAGATGAAAAAAACTCAACCCACTTCAAAGCATAAAAAAAAAGAGTCGTACCTGTGATGTTTGTATGTGTACTTCAATGAAATCAGCTTGAGAAGTACAATTCACAAAATGTTCAACAGTGAAGCAACATAACAAAAAACCTGCCAGATATGCTAAGTTTTGAGGTTATTGATTGCCCCATTTTGGCCATTATCTTAATTTCTGTACTTTGGAATTAATAGACTGGAAAACAGCAGAAGAAAATAACTGCCCCTATTTGAAATAAATTACTTTCTGTATCTTGTACTCTCAAGTAAGCATCAGTTCAAATAGTTTGAAAAGAAACATGACTTTGTATTTATGTGCCATTATTTTGATGGCTGCAGCCGTGCGCCAAACCAGAAGTATACTTAAAAATCCTATGATGCAATAAAATTATGAACATTCATTTTTATGCATGCTCTAATTAAAACTTTTCGAATTAACTCCATCATGAAGCATGTAAGCTGTAAAGATATCTCATCTACTTTCTGATCATAAAAATAATCAATATTTGGCCATTCTAGCTTATGGAAGTTCATCCCTGATTAAAATACTGTGATCACGTATTGGAAGGCTAATGGAACTGACCAGGAAATCACATGGAAATACAGTATCTGTCTATGGTCAAATACTTAAACATGATATGTAAGGCTTTAAACTGGGAATCAATAAAATTCTGATAGTGATTCTGAACTTGGGAATCCATCAAATCAGAAACAGTTTAGGCTTAAAAGAAATTTATGCTAATTCAGATAGTTAGGACATAACATTAAATGATATATTCATTCTAGAAACAAACAACATAGAAAACAATGTGAGGTGATTCCAGCATCTTTTTTTGAAACAGAGAGTAATTATTATGAGAGCTTGACAAATAATTATTATGATTAATTTGTTTTCCTTAAATGCTGGACTGTGTACAGTCCGCCTGCAAAATGACCACAATATGTTCTTTTTCTTATTCGAAATTATTATTTACCTTCTGCAGCAACATATTATTTCCCAGATCCTATTTTAATTAGAAATTAGTATTTTATCCTATAATCAGGAATAAAATATGCCAGATGATTTTTTTCTTTGATTGAATGGTTTGTATATGTAATCAGCAAAGATGCTGATTTCAAATCCTAATATAGCATTTGAAATCCATCTTATTATTTCATTAGCTGACTAAAATTTAATGCCAACAAAGGCACTTGAATGGTCAGGCTCAGTCTTTACATTTAAAGGATATAGACAGCAGCACAGTTACTTTAATGGAAGATTCACAAACAGGGGAGTGGAATGGAATGGAATGGAATGGAATGGAATGGAATGGAATGGAATGGAATGGAATGGCTTTTGATCTGTCTCAGCCTGGTCAGAGGCCATATTCTCATCTGGTCTCATGATACCCCAGTCCAAATTTATTCTTTGTCTGATTCTTTTTGGGGCTTGGGACGGGTTTTGTCAGGGGGTTACTTTTGGGGGAGTGATGGTATTATCATTATTATAGTTGGTGTCGTTGTTGTTGTTATTTATTATTTTCCCTTCTTATGTCCCCTTTCTTGGTAGTATGACAGCAGGGAATTTAATTTGTTATTATTACTGTGTGTCACATAGCTTCTTCTGTCAGTTAGAGTTCAACAACTAACTGTCTCTGAGCTTCTCTCAGATTCTGCAGGGTCCCACAAGTGTCCATGCTCCCAAGGCCTCATGGAACCATTTTAATCCGATTATTATTTAATGTGGTTATTATTGCAGAGACTTTGGCTCTCTCTTTGTCTCTTGCTTTCTTTACAGCCTTCTCCCAGAGCCATGTGGATCCTCACCAAGATTCTCTAAGGACCGGATTCCACAGAGATTATTTTGTACATGACCTGAACTCCTGGGGAGAAACAATTAAAAAGAAAGAAACCCGAACCTTCAGTCTTCCCCTCTCCCTCAGGTAGCAGTGTAACCTTGCTGCTTTACTCGCACACTCAACTAAAGAGGTATTTAGAACTACTATTCTTAACAGATCAGTTATTTGGAATAAGTCTAGCAGATAATAAGTTGCTGTTACTCTTACATGAGACAGGAATGAACACACTTAAAATCAAATTCCTTTGCAAATGTAAAGAAATATATGCAGATTTTTACGCTATTTGGCTAGTTTTAATCAAGATTTTCACTCTTAATAAGAAGAAAAAAAGTCAAGCCAGATACCCCTGTAGATGTCCCATTGTAACACACTATGGCAGAAAAATGGAAAGTTCAGGAAATAGGACTGATTATATTTCAGGTGTCACGCTTTTCATATGAAGCCTGAGACCTTATCTGAAAGAAAGAGATGGAAGGCAGTAATTGTGCTGCAGCTTTCAGAACATTAACCACCTTACAATACTTAAATTAGGAACCTGAATACATATTCAGGCACCTAATTAATTGACTTGATTAATGCCTGAACTTCTTTAGCTGCTGTTGACTTTCATGGAAATTATGAGAGATCAGTACCCTTAAAAATCAGGCCAATTTATCTAGGTCTCAGAGCATGCACTTGAGGAGCCTAATTTTGAGCATCTTCATCAGAAAATGCTGGTTCAGAGTTGAAAATAAGCAACTTTCATATTAACCACAGAATGTATTACCACCAGATGGGGCAAGGGAATTAACAAGAAATCCATTTTCAGTATATGTTAAAAATTTGGCACCAGCACAACAACCAAAACAAAAAGTCAGGGTCTTTAGATGTGAGTGGAAAAATATGATGATGGTAATAAAATACACATATTCATCTGTGTTCCTATCTGGCATGGTGACAGAAAATGGAACTCTTTTCCCTCCATTGATCTATATCTGTAAACGTCTAAGTAGTGGCCGTGGTTGTCAGTGTGTGAGCATGAGATGCTGAGGACTTCAAAGGTATGAGTCAAAATCTCATGTTAACAGACCAAGTACTCCCCTCATGGTAGGACATAGACTAGCTGGCATAACTAGTCTTTCCTATTTTAAATTCCACATGTTAAATTGCATGACTACGAAAAACAACCAGGAAAGATATCGAATATTTATTGCACTTCAAATCACTATTGATTTTAGAGAGGAATTTTTTCAGAATTCTTGCCTGACAGTGTACCACCCATCAGTCAGTACTACTGGTTTTCTCTTTCTTTTCTTCTTCTTTTTTTTTTTTTTTTTAATTCTAAGAGAATAAACCACTTCTTCCTCACTTCTGTTCGTAAAGCTAAGGTGGTATTAAAACCACCAGCAATAGCTGTCAGAATACAAATCCATAAGAACACCAATGTGCCTTACTTCTGCAGAAATATAGCTTACTCCAAATTTCTCCTTTGCCAAGTTTGCATTGGTTTTTTGATTTTATTTTGTTTTTAATAATCTGTATCCTCACACAAGACAGCCTCTGTCTGAAGACTGGCTTCCTGGAGCCATGTGTCTGCAGCTGACGGGATGGATATCCCATGAGCAAGGCCCAGGCTACACAGCTGTCCTGCAGCCATGCAGTTGCTCCAGAAAAACTCCTGGCTTCCCAGGACCAAAGCCAGATGCTGCAGCTGCTCTGGAGCTGAGGAGCAAAGTGGTCTTGACCACCCTAACCAGCTGGGCCGTACACTCACGGTTTTTGGTGAAATTAAGCATAGTTTTCAAATGACTGTTAGGAGGATCCAAACGTTCCCTTGTAACCCTTCCAATATGCAATAATTTAATCACAAATATGCAGATCACAAAGACCCACTTTATTTTCCCCTTAACCAGACATCTGCCCAGAGCTGTGTTCAGTATGACAGAAATGATCCTTCTTAAAGCTAAGCTAAGATGAAGAGTTTCTGAACAACGCTGGCACAAGGACAATGTGTCACTGATTAGCAGCAAACTAGAGCTAAGCGAATCAGAAGATAAAATAAGTGGCCCTAATCTGTATTCACATGTTAAATTCAACAGAAAAACAGAAGCAGAATTCTTTCTGATCTGAAAGAATTTTTAAAGCATTCTTTTTAGCCCACCTCTTTTTTTCCTGGCCATAGCCAAATGTGACAATGCAGAAAACACTGATGTACTTGAGATCGCTCAAGAAAATGGGCCCTCATAATGTGAATTTTTAGACAAAATAAGCCCAGAAAAAGCAGCAGAGTTAGCTGGCCTTTGCAGAAAGTAGACAGTTCACTGCATAGCATGATGTGTACAGTGCTACTGCTTTGAAGAGAACAGCCCTGCTTTTTCATTCCTATAGAGCTGAGCCTGAATGCAGAGCTAAATTGAAGCTTTGAACTTGCGGGTCCTTCCAAAGCTACTTTCTACTATACGAATCCCAAAAATCTCAGCTGAAGGAAACCTTTTGAAATCATCTGGTCTAGTACCTTGCTGTGCTACAATGGACTTCTGGCTCAGCCAGCATCCTAGTGTAGCTGCAGTATCTTACCATTTTTCCCTAGCTCTCTCCACACAAGCAGACTTCTGCACTTCCCCAGACATCCCAGTATGAGTGGGAAAACAGAGATTTATTCTAGCAGCATTACTCTTCAGAGCACACACCTTGCATCAGATTGTTCTCCCTATGGATACCAATACAGCATATTCTGAGTAGGAAATTCTGTGGCTTTCATGGTTGAGGTTTTACCACTCAAGCTCAAAATTTATTGTTCTTTATGCCACTGCTTGCCCACAGTCTTTTAAGAGGAACCCATTTATTTTAAGAGTTCTACTGGCTATTTTTCAGAAAATATCCTTGTGTACAAAGAATATCTCTGGGCTGCAGCTAGACATGTGTGAGTGTGTGGGTCTGTGCCTACATGTGTTAGCCTCCACTGCATCTCCTTTACACCTGTATTTATTGGGTAATTCTGCCAGTAATGACAACCTGTAAAATTGCAAGCTGACTTAAAACTTTCCACCTACAGGTAAATGAGGAAAGGGAAGATATCGTCTAATAAAAGACATGGGGTGCTGAAAGAAGGCAGTTTGCCTTGTGTTCAGATCAGTTACTTGTGTTATTTCATCTGACTGACTTACTGGTTTGGTTAAATGTTTATCTCTCTGCTAATTGTTCTGATGTGCAACCTGCACAAACAATTGCTTTCTAGGAACAAGACAATTTATTTTAATTGTCTACTTTTGTCCTCACCATGCTCCTGATAAAAGCTTAAATCATCTGCAGCCATCTGAACAGGCAGGGGTGGCCCTGTCTCTCTCTGGGCGCAGGAGACAGGAGCCCTAAGGAGGCACAAGGGAGCATGATTCAGGTGTCTCCTTCCTTAGCAGCACCATCAGTTTACCCGTGTAATGGAGAAGCGTGAATGTCAAAAGCCTACCTTAGGATTTTTTAATCTCAGAAGTGCAAACTTTTACTGTTAAAATCCAAAATGGAAAATGTAGGTGTAGATTCAGAAAAGTTTTGTCATATGCTGCTGTAATATGCATGGTTCTGCAAACTGTCTTCTGTGGTGTTTACAAAGGCACATTTATATTGCTCCTCTCCTTTATTTCATGATGATCTCATTTTTTTTTATGGATCCCCAAAGAAGAAAGATATTTATTTTTATTGTATATTGATAGACAGCCTGGTTTAAAAGCATTTTTGGAAATAGAGGATAAATGTAGCTGCTTTTTTCCAAACATGGAAACAAAAAATAGAACCAAATGAACAAAAACCTGGCCATAGTATCTTCTCCGAATAATTCATATGATTTATCACAGATAAGCACATTATTAATCCTCCTCATCTTTAAGCCTTATAAGCTGCCTGTAGCGTTGTCTAGGAAATAAAATGAGACTACAGCTCTCCCATCTTATCTGCTGTAAAAAAGCTTTGACTAAGAAAGGTAGCAACTAGAATGTTTTCAGACAAGTTGTCCCTGATGGGTTTCATTCTAGGTGCCCATGAAATTGAGATCAGTTTTGATCACTACTGTGATCACTAGGATCTTCTGCCTCATACTGAGGAAGAAGTGTGATACAGCACCTAAGTATGTAATGAGAATGCAAAGCAGAGGTGAGCAAGGACAGGTCATAGGATACTCATTGTAAAATATATTTTGAAGAAATTATGGTATGTCAATAGTTTGATTCTTCCTTCAAAAGCTTAAAAATATGCCTCCTATATACCATAAAGGTGATTTACAAAGAGTGGCTGACTTGGCAGAGTGCACACCAGGCTGTTGCCTTATAATTACGTTTTCTGAATTTTTGTAGTGGCAGTACTTCCTACTGTAGGTGCTTCTGCTGATAAAAAGTCTCATGGGACAGGTGCTCCATGGGGGAGCCCAGCAGATGTTGATATTAAAAGAATGTTCTCAGAGAAACACCTACATGCTTGACTGACACAGCAGGACGAGCCCTAATAATGTCTGCTGGATCCGATTTGTCCAACTCTGAAAACAACTCAGATCAACTCTCACTGGAAATGCATTCGTTCCTTCAGAAAAGTGTAGAAAAATCAAGTAGACATCCTGGAGTGTGTTGTCCACTGAGATGTGAAAAGGAAAACCCCATGTCATCTCATATAGATTCATCAAAATAGGGTGAGTCTTGAGAAGAAAGTTCAGAGAAGCTCTGAACTACATTACTGGTGGCCTGGATGTAATCTGAAAGATGCATTGGCCAAGTATAGCTGTGTCTCGGGATGGGAATAGGCAGCCATCAGTCTTCTATCTTGCTGTCTAGTGCAACAAGCACAATCAAGGAGAACTTCACAAACCAAAACAGAAAAACAATCATTACAGGCATGAGTAGACGCCCTGTAGATCTTCTAAAAAGATGTTATTATCCTTGTCCTTGTTACAGCCAAAATCAGTGGGAGGGGCTGTAGCCAAGACTGTAATGTTATTTGATATTCATCTTACATCATTGCCAAGGTGAGGGAAAGGGCCTTTCTCTTACCTTCCCCTCCAGTGGGAGAAAAGGTAGTGTAGTGGGAAAGAGTTGGTCGGTATTTGTTGCAGTTTTCCATGTAAATCATCCCTTTGTTTGTCTTATACTTTTCATTCTTATTATTGTTCTGCTATTGTTCAATTTCTTATTTCATTTTCATTTCCAGTAAATTCTCCTTATCTTAACCCATGAATTTCACCTTCTGTGCTTCTAATTCTTGACTCCATTTCTGGACTGGGGAGGGGTGGGGGGGAAGGGGGTGAGTGAGCAACTGGTATCAGGTTTGGGAGAGTCTTGGTGGGGGCACTGAATTGGGGAGTACCATATCTAAATCACAGATATCCTATGTCAGAAAACGCCAAACCTTTCAATAAAATTATAAGAACTGTGTGTCTGGATGGGATAAAACAAGCTATTTTTAATGAGTGGGTGATAATGGTGGTAAACACATCGGGATGCTTTTCAGAGAAATGTTAACTAGAGGCAAACAACTCCACTGGACTTCAGAACCTCTTGCTGAAATGGTTGGATTTCAAAGTTTGGGTATAATATTCCACAGACATAAATACACTATTCCTGTACTTGAACTGGTATTTTCATGTAACACTGCACAGCTTTTTGTATTGCTGTATGGGTCTCTAATATTTAAACCACCTATGCACTGTGCTCCACGTCTCTTTCAGAGTATGGCTATACCAAATGTAGTCCAAGGTCTTTACAGTGACAAAATAATGTATTTTCCCTGACATTTTCGTCTCAAGAAGTATGACCCTGCATTATTTATACCAAAGCATAAATGCCTCTTCTGGAATATTTAGCCTTCTTCCCAAGCTTCCTCTGCTATCATTATGTTCTGCCCATGATTTGACACATTATGAAGATTTATGGTAGTCATCCAGAGCTGGTTAGGTGTGATGAAAGTTTATGTCTGCTGCATTAAGGAGATGGGAAAAGAGACAGCTTCTTAGGACCAAATTTGGCACAAGAATAGGGTGGACACAAAGATCCTTGGCAGGAATGACGGCAAGCAGCATCCTGTAAGCAGGATGGTAACAACAGCACAACCAGTGACTGAGACGTGTGGTTACCTAACCACTACCACCATCCTTCACTTGGCACGCATCAGGCTGCATCTAGAACACTGCACATGGTTTGTGAATACAAAAAGACACTGATAACATGGAGTGCATGGAGCAGAGGGCCATCAAGATGATCTGGAGCTGCATTCCTTGCCTTTGAGGACAGAATGAAGGACCTGGGCTTGTTCAGCCTGAAGACGAGATGGCCACAGGGGAGCCTTACAACAGCCCTCATACCTGTGGGGTGGTTATGAAGAAGAGAGGGACAGATTTTTAATAGTGAAGCCTAGTGGAAGAATAAGAGATGATGGGCACATCTTGAAACAAGAGGTTTAGACTGAATATGAGGCCAATCTTTTTCACATTCAAGCAGTGGAACAGGTTGCCCAGACACACTGCACCACCTTGGAGGTTTTCAACACCTGATCGACCTGGTCTGCACTGATAACTTACCCTGCTTTGACAGGGAGTTGGACTACAGTCTTCCAGAGACACCTTCTAGACTGAGTGATCCTGTGATCCTTGTGACTCTGGATGCATTCATACTGATTGCTTGCAGTTCTCTTGGACCAAGACAGGAATTAGCAGATAAAGCAATCCTTATGGCATGACCAAAGTATGAGTAAGCATCCTAAAGGGAACTTGGACTATGACCTCCTTTGGAACCAAAAATATCTACATTTCTTGTTCTTGTCTACAACAAATACATTCACTGACAAATAACCCTTCTTCAAAAAGATCAATTCAATCAACGAATGAATCATGAATTGCCCACTTTGTTCCACTTGCTCTATTGAAAAATGTTTGTGCTGATTGCCTGCCAATGTATTTTGTTGTCCCAGCAGATGAACTGCTGTGAGCATAATCTGTTATTTGCATCAGTTCCATTACCACTTTTATAGCTGTCTCTTGTGGTGCAGAGGAGGACTCATCCCACCTGGTTTACCATTGTATTATCTGCTAGGAGGAGACTAAGGCATTCTGTAAAAGAGCAGTTAGACCTCCCTGCAAGTGTTTGCACTGCACTGAGTTTTACACCATTTCTGTGCGAGTATGACTTGCATTTAATTTTGGCCAATGTGGGCTAACCGCGTACAACAGAGAAAGATTTGCCAGTGTAGTTTTGTGTGAAAAAAAAAACCAAACAAACTTCTATTTGGGCTATCCAACCAGGGAGGAGAAAACATCCTACAAATCTATTAGAAAAATATATGAACTATGTTGCCTGATATAGACAGTCTATCATGTAACCTTGCTGTCAGTGTACAATCTGCAAAGTGTGGAAAGGGCTGAGTTTTCTAATGAACTGAGACAAGTTGTGACTGTTCTTTGGGGCAGTGCCTGAGGCTATGTGCTAAGGGAACTTTCTGTCAGGTCTGTCTTTAGTCAGATAGTGTCTTAGTACCTCAAATTCAGAAACAGCCTTTTTTGTTACGGTTAAAACACTCTGTTCTGTTCTGACTTTTCATCTGAAGGGCATGAAGAATGATGTGAATGTCTGAATTCCACTGTGAGTAAGGGGTCCATGCAGAGCTGTAGGACATGCTTTGTTTCCTACAGACTGTAGCAGCTACATGAGATACATTAAAAGTACCTTAGTGGCACAGGTAATTTAAGAACAACTCTGTATGGAACCACTCTGGAAGTGGTTTTGGCCTGCTAGATATGCAGGAAACTCTAGGAAAATATCCTTATACAAATATGTGTTTTCTACTGCGGTAAGTTGACTTCAACTAGCTGGCAGGTGCCCACCAAGCCACTCTCTCACTCCTCCTCCTCAGCAGGACAGGGGAGAAAAATATATGAAAAAAAATTAAAAATACATGGGTCAAGATAAAGGCGGTTTGATAAAAAAAAACCAGACCATGTATAGGAGAAAAGGAAAATGTGTTCTCTAACTCTGTCAGCAGATGATGTCCAGTTGCTTCCTGGGAAATAGGCCCTCAGTATGTTGCTTTGCAAGACAAATGCCTTAATAACAAATGCTCTCCCACCTTCTCACCCTTTCTCTCATCTTTTATTGCTGACCATGACATCATATGGAAACTTTAGTCAGTTTGGGTCAATGGTCCTGGTAATGTCCCCTCCTGACCTCTTGTTCACTCCCAGCCTACCAGCCTTTGAGGGTGGGAGAGAGCTTCACTGCTGTGTGAACGCTGCTCAGCAGTGCCCTAAAAAACTGGTGTGTTACCCACACTTTTCTAACTACCAATACAAAGTATAGCACTATGAGGGCTGCTGTGGGGAAAGCTATCCCCATCTCAGCCAGATCCAAGACAGCTACATATAAGAAAATTTCTATACTTGAATCCTATTGAGGAAGAATATCTCCTATAGCAGCTGGAGAAAGAGGTAAGGAAAGAGAGAGGGGGAGGGAAAGTCATTCCCTTACAAGAGGCATTTGGCTAAAACATTGCAAAGAATGAGTCAAAAATAGCTCCCACTCATTTGGCTGCCACCCAAGTGGGAAAAGTGAGTTGTTTAATTTTTGCAAGAAGGGATGATCAAAAAGACCAGTAATTTCAACAGTCTTGATGGATTTCTTCTCTTCCCAAGAATTTGTTGCTACTACTACATAGTTCTAGTAATCCAGAAGAGCTATTTTGAAAATGTGGCAAACTGTTGGGCATCCTACAGCCTTCACAGAGTAGAACACACTTGGACTTGCTTCCTTCCGGTAGTGCTTAGACCAGATAGACCTTTTTTCCCCAAAATATGCATGTACATTCAGGGCTCAGTGTAACATGAGAATTTCTGAAGGACAACATCAGTCTTCTCAGAGACTGAATGAGGGAATTCAAGCAGTAATTCCTGTCATCAGAGAAGGGAGATTTCTAGGAACTAGCTTTCTCTTGCTTTGTAGAAAGTACGCAATCCCAAGCCAGTGCTGTCTCAACAGTAACAGGGTGTGAGAAATTGCAAACGCAGCAGCTGTAATTGCTTGAGGAGAAGTCCTTGCCTATCCATGAATGATAAAAATTGAACTTCACATGCCAGTGGCAATTCTAAATAAATCACCCAGTAAACTGATTAGATTGTATATGAGTAAATTATAATGGGCAGGCAGTAACTGAAGATTCTCAATAAATAGAAACTTTGCTATTAATCTCCTTTTCAAAACAGATAGGTTCAAATATTGTGAATATTTTTTAATAAGGTATTCGAAGAACGATGCTATCTTTTCTTTTTTTTTGTTTCTGGCTGCTCCTAGCAGCCTCTTGATAGGTAAATACAGCTACACTATGCTTGCTTATCACAAGACCTTTTGTACATGGTTTTCTTTTTCATAATATAATTTCCCAAGAAGTTAACTCTCCAGACATGGAAAATGAACTTGAGCAGTATTGTCTTTGATAAGTACTGTCTATGCTAAAGTATGGGTGTGCTTTGTTCTCAGTAAGGACTAGAAGTACACTTCTGTGATACAGAAGAGGTCATGACCCAGAGACAGACACAACACATGCTAATAATGTGCATGGACTCCTGGGATCACAGAGGACTCAGCTTTTTCCATGATGCAGGGCCCTATGTGCCTTTTCACAGGAATATTGAGGGTATACTTGAGGTAGGAGTAAAAGCCCTTAGATGTACTGGGGTTGATACCACTACTAGATCTTGATTATTTTCCTTGGGTGATATAGGTGTGGCAGCAGTACTTAAATCTGTAGTACCACAAAAAGTCAGAACATACATTATTGGCACTTTCAATGGGTTTCAAATATTAGTGTTTATTATTTATTGAGCAGCATGGATTTTCTCCTTCAAATTCGTGTATGGAGATACTTTGTGAAGGAGGGAAGAGGCAATTCAGACTCATTTTTTTAACAGAGAGTTTGTGAAAAGGCCTGCCTCCAAATCTGTGAGAAGTAAAGAAGGTATTTTCTTGGCACTGTCATACTAGACCTCCTTGGAGAGAAAAACTCCATCAAACAGCTTCAAAGCTGCTAGTATTTGAATTGTCATTCTTAACCTTACAGAAATGTCAGATAAAGGCATGTGCACAGAAAGCGGTGGTGGTGCAAGACAGCCAGCAGTCAGATCTGTGTAGTTAAAGAAAAATAAATATTGTATTGCCCCCAGATTTGCTGGGGACACGTAGATCTCTTGATTCTGGGGGTAGGTCATTATTGGGAAAGATACCTTGTAATGCTTCCCTTTGGTGAGACGTTTATGAACTTTTTAGTTGTGTGTGATAAGCCTGAGTGTTATCAGTGGTATGCCACCAAATTTAAGAGCTGATTGCTTTTCAGCAAAACCTAAGAAGTATCACATATTTTGAAGTTTCATGCAAAAATTTACAGCTTTCTAGAGAGGGAAAGCTGTCTGAATGCCTAACTTGACACTATTAACTGTCAGAGTCTACCAATGTCGACAACTGATTTTGTGTTTCACTAGTATTATCAGAATTTAGTGGTCCCTGATACCTTGAGAAGCCCAGAACACCAGGCAGGCATGTAATGATACCTCTTCAGACCCCCTCCAATGTCCAGTGACTTCAAACCTGGGATATCCTGAAAAGTTTGGGGTGGGATATTTTTTTAATAAAGCAGCTCCCATTTCTTTTCTTCTGTGATTGTTTTTTAATTGTTTTCTGCCTTAAGCACAATTTTAGAGTCTACAGCAATCACTGTCTGAAAACTCACGTATGCATTCCATGCAGAAGTACCCCATGCTGGCCATTTTGAACTCACCACCTGGTGAGTTCTCTTGCCTTTAGTCCACCAGATGAAGGGTGACTGTGCCGGTTCAGACTCAAGTTTTTAGTTTCATAACCAAAGAGAGGCTGGATAACAAACTACCCATGTTTATAACAGCTGCTGAGATGCCTCAAAATTAAACCTTTTTTCATCAGCATGAAATTTATTTGTGTAAATGGAATGAACGAAACAGTGCAATTTTAAGCTTCTTTTCTTACAAAAGAAGGTTGTGCATTTGCACTGTGCATCAATCACTCAACTCTCCTTAGCAATTTTTGCCCTTGTTGGCCTATATTAACTCCTTTGTCTGAGTTGAAGCATTCCTAAAGCCGATTAAATATTTACACCAAAAATCAACATTTTGGTAAAGTCCAAAGTAATAGCTCTTTTCAGGAAAAATTATCAGTATAAACCCAACATGGATTTATCCTGTCTGGTTTACCGCTAGTCCCTCAGCACCCGGATGGCCTGGCTTGCCTGCCAGTCAGCACATCAGCCCAGTTTTGAGTCAGTGACCGTATTTGATAATATGCCTCAATGGTGAATAAGAGAACTGAGGAGAAACAAAAGGTACTGCGGAAGTTCTTATTAGGGAGTATAACTGATGGAGAAGGGAAGAACTAGAAACTATGGGAATGCAGACCAGGGAGCATGTGAAAACCAACTGAGATTACTGCTAGGGGATAGAGGAGGTCAAAGTGTAAACAATATGACTGAAATGGACGGGAAGCAAGGCTTCATTAGTTTTGTTTCTAATTTCATATTTCTAATGAAATAACTTCCTTAATATCAAGTATACCTTTTTGACTAGAAATTAAGCATTTACGAACTACAACCAAAATATTTGCTAAAATCATTCAGCAAGTATTTCATTGAAATGCAATCATCACTCGCTTAATTTACTAATAAATTTAATCTTACTGAAACAGTTTACTTTCTCTGATTCTGAATGAAAGAGAAAACCTGTCTATGCACAGGTACACTTCCCTTGCTATGAGGTAAGAGTTAGTTCCATGTACGACGTGTTTTTTATATGAATGCTACATAGTAGAAACAAACTGTATATGTTTTAATGGGTTAAGCAAAAAAACCAATAAAGCAGATGACTGGCCAAGTCTAAGACTCATCAATTTTCCTTCAAATTTGTTTTCTGCCATAATATTGTCTGTGAATTTCCTGATTTCTCAGCTGATCAGAAAATCCAAATTTTAGGGAAAAAAGTATAAATTTGTTACTATTTTTGTTAAAATTTCATGGCTCTTTATTTTTTACAAGCCTTATTACAGACTTGGGCACTCTTGTCAGCCTTAGCATAGCCCTAGAACATGAAAAGGGAGTAAGTCTGTAACAGAGCAGAACTAAATTGAGAGGAGGCTGTGCAACCAGCACCAGACATACTCCCACCAGGGCTGGGATTATTATCTGTACAATTTGAGGTCATCATCTTTCTTTGCATAAAAACAAACAAAAATAAACAGCAACAAACATTTAATTAAAAACAAACAAACAAAACCGAACAGCGCAAACAAAAAGCCAACAAAACAACAAAAACAAAAACCCAAACCAGAACCAAGGACAATTTTTTGCCAGAGCACAGATTCAAAAACTGGAAAAAATATTTAAAATATTTGGCAGGTTACCAGTGCAATTTTTCTGGAAGTTAGGATTCTCTAGTGGGTGCCCTGGAATGCGGCACTGAAATCTGTGCTGCCAGAACTCAGGGAACCAGGGGTTGCGGGTGTTGGTGTCCAGACGCAGCTTCAGGTAGTAGTCATCGAACGCCAGCACCTCAGGAGACTGCAGTTTGATAGTGATTCCTCCATTTGCTTCAGGTTCATAACCTTCAATGACTTCATCTCTGTCTGCCCAACCGTCACTGAAAAGAGGCAAAACCACACTTATTACACAAAGACAGAAAGCTTGTTTTGAAAAAGCTACCAGCCAAAGGCAGGCTGGCACCCTTGGAAGAAAGTGTTTAATGGGGACTCTAAAGACGTGAAATTCAGGCAGAGAAAGCAGAGTGATACTGACTTGTAATGAGCACTCTGACTGATTTTGTGCAGAGTCCTCATTAACTCATCCAGAATAATGAGGATTTATCCTTGTCCTTCTGGAAAGGTTATTTTGGCATAGCTTGTGCTGTGATGTCTCTGTGACTGAAGATATTCTGCCTAATTTCTGCTGTCCTACAAGAGGTGGAAACTGAGAAAATTAATGTTGATAAAAAGGAAAACGAGCCAGGAACCTGGATGTTTTTCAAAATAGCGTGCGTGGATTATACAGCTGGAAGAGCAATTCAAATGAAACATGAAGTGAGAAATGCATTCTGTTGGAAGAGAATGGAGTAAGACTACTCAACCAAACTAAAAAGAAAACCACATGCTATTCTCACACTGCATGGGCTTTGTTATAACATGCTTTGTTCCCCCTCCTCCTTCTTCTTTTTTTTTTCTTTTTTTTTTTAATTGGCAAACAACATCTTTCTACTTCTCTGTTCATATTTGAGATACTTTTGAAAACCTGAAGACAAAACTCTTTCTTGACAACATTATTTCATGGAAAGTCTCTCTTAACAGGATTGAACAAAGTCCATTGGGCTTAGCATCTGAGCTTTAGTTTAGTTTAGTTTAGTTCTTTAGTTCTTTTTCTCCTTCTTTAGGAGTCCATTGATTTAATTTCATTCTCCAGTTCTGATTGGGGTCCCCTAAGAACAGTGCTTTTACAGTCTAATTTAAGTGCAAATATAAGTCAGCCATTGCCTAATCTTAAAATGCTGGGCATGTAATGAGAGAAATAGATTATTCTGGCACCTCAGATCTAGGTCTATTGCACTCAGAATCAAATCAGCTGCACTGCTTCTGTGAATAGCAGACAGATGAAGCACTCCCAGCAGCAAAGACCTCAAGAGGAAAAATGCAATTGACCATTGAGACAAGTCTCAGAGTCACCCAAAAGAGGGCTGCATCCTGAATTCCAAACAGACTGAAAGAAGGTCCTTGTTAGAAGCCTCTTACACGCAGCCTTGAGAAGAGAGTTGTGGTTCAGACCATTACCAGCTGAGGGCATTTATGAGACACTCAGCATAGAGGTGCCTGGGACTCCACAAAGGAAAATAGACGTGATTTGAAGTAGCAAGCTCTGGCACAGTCCTAGTCAAACAGCTGTAAGGTGACTATGCACTGGGCATGTGTGAGCCTTTGGTCCTCAGCCACCAGACTAAACAGCTGCATGGTTTAGTTGGCATTCACGTTAACTGCTTCATCTGTGCTCTAAGCACCTGGAAAGAAAATGGCAGTTCTCCATGAAAATACAGAAAAACCTGTGTACTAAATTCTTTCCACATGGGAAATACAATGCAAACTTCTATTATGGAAGTTATTTAAGCCACGGGGCATCTGGCAGTATGTCAACACATTCCTTTCAACTTAGTCTCAGGAACTCACAAATCTATACTTTAAGATGGCACTACATGGCACCTTTGAGGCAGGATTTCCTCTCTGTTTCCGCCTTTGCCAAGGCCTCGCAGTAGAACTGCCCAAAATTTCTGAGTTTACAAACTATTGACCAATATCTTCATGTAGCATGAGATATACATGTGTGCGTGTTGTGTTCCACATGCAGTATAAAAGTAGAGAGCTGGGGAAGATGCAGGGTGTGGGTCACAGGAGGGAGACGGTGATTTTGGAAGCATCCCAAAGGGACTCTCTCTGTCAAGCTGAACCTGGCAGAAACTTCTCCCCACAGCCTTGGGGTGCAGGTTACTCAGCGTCTTGTGCCAATATAGCCCAAGTGATACCCACCTGGTTCAGCCTTGGCCTGACAGCTGCACTTGAATTGCCACAGGGCTGCACAGAATCAAAACCCTACAATTTTATAGTCCATCCCTGCCCCCTGCCCCAGCTGACTGCCTGAAATTCTGGAGAGGGAAAGAAGACACGGCCATCTCTGTATCCTCCCACTCTTCACTTGTCCACATGCTGAGGACAAATAACAAAATATACCATGCGGCCCTGACTACTTCATGACAGACCATAGTCTAGATAATCCTGGTCCAGATAACCTTACAAAAGTAAAACCATGAAAACTAACTTTCTAAAAAAATTCGAGATGGAAATTTTCACCAGAGAGGAGAAAAAGACACAATATTTATTTTTTCTTATGTGGGGGAAAAGTTAGAAAGAGATCACTCTTACAGCATGAGTAATTGAGTGCTAATTGCATAATTACCTCATAATTTGTCACAATGTTTTTGGCTTTCAAGCTATAGACTCAAGCAGAAACATTAAGAAGTCAAAACGATTAAGTAAATTGAGCCATTTTTTACAAGGCCTTCTTGAAATGAGGTAGTTTCACTACTGCTTGGATTCCTACCAGTCAAAAAATAGTTATTTATTTTTCCTCCCCCCTCCCTCAATATGTTTAGCTTGGAAAATTGCCACATACACTCTGAAGGCAAAGCAGAGCAAATCTGCAAAGACAAGAGAAAGTGTATTTTGAGTTCTCTGAGGGCAGCTCATTGAAGGGTCCCCCTGAACTGGAACACAGATTTTAGCCTAATGTTTCTTTGTCTCTTTCTGGCCCCAAATATTTTTTATTCTCTCTCTCAAATTGTTAAATACGTCTGATAAGTTTTGTCTTCAGAAAAATGGGAATAAAAATCACTGGAATCAGAGAAAGAAAGGTCCTGCGTATTGAAGCTCACATGGGAGCTTTGCTCTACTTTCAGTAAAGTCAAGGAAGCAAAGAGTAGTCCTCTGGTTTCTTAGGGGATCCGTGCCATCCCGGCAGCTGCAGGCTGACTGAGCTGAAATGTGCCCTAGGGGGATGTGCAGCCCTACCAGCAGCTGTAGGAGGATTATTAGAGACCTAAGATCCTGTTATAATATCTTTCTGTATTCATTTCTGCTGTTTATATACATGTTAAAAGAAGATTGGCTGGAAGAACTGCACCCTTGGTGTCATATGAATAAATGGATAGTGGTCCAGAAGATGGTGGGAGAAAAATTATGGTTTTTTTGCTGGGCAACAGCACGATACTGATGTCCAGATGAGAGTGGAAATGTCTCTGACAGAATCACAAGACCAATTGCTGAGTCAACATAAAAATGAAATTTCATTTTAAAAAGGAAGCACAGACTATTCTTCTGTTGTCAGAACAAGTACGTTCCACCTACTATCCTTCTTTCATCCTGCTGAATAGCAACTAGCACTACACATAGCACTTTGTGCTAGCCCGTCTCTCTGTGTGTCTTTAATACAGATTTCAGGAGGTGGCCCAATATCCTTTACCCAAACTGCCATCCCGGGTAAGTGTCCATGCATGTGCCTAGCTAGCCCTGAAATGTGCTGGGTATCTTGTTCAACTGTTGATCTGAAGCTCTGTGAGGGAGTTTAAAGTGTGATGACAGAAACAGTGAGGGAGGGAAAAGCATGTGGGTGTCAAACTAGCAACCACTCTTTTTGCTCTTAGGAGAGAAAGAACAGCTTTTGTTATGGTTTTGTGGTATTTATCACAATCAAAATGGTCACTGATACTCTGCAAGCTGCTCTTGGTCCAAGTCCCAGTCTGGTGGCTGACAGTAATGATGCCAAATCCAAATTTCAATATTCACTCACAAATAAAAATCAGGCGGAAAGGGAGAAAGCCCAAAGCTACCCCAGAGCATCACAAGTCCTATTTCCCATTATCACAGATGGAGTCTGAAGAAACAAAGCTATTTTTCAACCAATTTACTGTTCTGTTAATATGTGACAATGGACATCACTGAATTGTGGCTTAAGCATCTTAGCCTCCCTGTATTTTCTGAGCTACCGTCACATATATTCTTGTGACTGAAACACTGGGAGAAATGGAATGGATTTCCAATTTCCTCTCCTCTTCCAAACATGAATACTGTCAGCTGCTTTTCACAAGGGCTGATGAGACAACCAGCAATCAGCCTTTCTATTTTCATCTCTTTGGGGCTTAACTCTTAAATGATGCAGCAGCAGCTCTGCTCTGCTTCTCAGCACAGCACTCAGAGAGTTACTGGTCCAGATGCCTTTTCCAAACAGGCAAACCCACAAAAGTAAGCATGCTACTGTTTATGAGGACTGCTTGCCCTGTGACTATTGTGGGAGGTAGCATCCTTTCACAGGTAAAGAAAATGAAACACATTTGTTAGTCATGGATTCTGACTGGCAATTTTATCCCTGCACCCTTGAAAGGTTTGATCTGACTGACCAAAGCTGTAGAGGTCAATTGGTTTAGACTCCTCTGACTGGAGAGCTGCAATTCCCTTTCCATTAGCTGAGGTAACGTTTTCTTAAGAAGTTTTCATTCATAATACGGTATTTTCTTTTTCTTTGGACAAGTTATAAAATAAAAGAAATTAAGAGCAAGAAGCCCTTTTTAAATGCAAAATGAATTATTTCTGCAATAATCCTTCTGCCTACAGCAGATATTCTTGTCATTATAAAACCAAATAAATCAATCATACTCTTTAGTTTCAAGTATTCAACCTTCACAGAGGCTCCCTGCAGATACCCCATTCAAACAAAGTAGCAGGGAACTAGATGACCATAATTGTCACACAAAAGGCTCAGAATCTACATTCTTGCCTTGTCTCCTTTCCACAAAACTAAAGTCCGTGTCAGTACCCTCCCTTGTCATGTTGATATTCATCCCTGCAGAGCCCACTGCTGAATGCCTTCTTGCCACGCTCCCAAGGTTCCCAGCTGGCCTGCTGTTGTGTCAAACTTCTAATGCATTTAAGTATGAGGACAGAAGCACTCAGAGAATTCAACATTCAGTTAAGTACCCTGACTTTTCTTTTATGTGTCAGTATCTGTATTTTTAAAGACAATTAATATATGCTGGATTATATACATATATTTTTTAGAAAGGCTGGACAATTTAATTGGAAAGTGCTTTTTGCAAAACTATTTTTCTGTGTAGTAGTCAGATACTGATTTTTTAGAAGCTCAGACACTACTTATGTAGAGGTATTTCAAAATGCTACAAAACCCAAAATAGTGATAAGTGGCATTTAAATAATTTGTTATTTGATTCTGGCAAATGCCAGTGCTCTGGATTTTTAGAGCTGGTCAGACATGGAAACCTGCAAATTTCACTTTCTCATTTTATAGAAGTCTTTGCTTACAGCACCCTGCTGGAAAAACCAGCACAGATTCTCCTGTCTGTATGCAAGTGTCATTGAACTGCCCTTCTCTACTGGCAGAATGGATGGAAACTCAGAGCTCAGCATAAGACCAACCCAAAAATTACCATTGTGGCAAGTGGAATAATTTCATAGGCCAAAAAAACAAAAAAAAGGAAAAAAAATCAGTGTTGCCACTTGCTATGATCACAGGTGGCAGAATAAGGCCCAGAGTTATTCATGAGCAGCTCTGTAGCTGACTGCTCAGCTGCCTTCTTCTGGGAGTAGTTTTTTTAAAAAAAATCTTTATTTCACCAGCCTGATGTGAAGAAAAAATACAATTACCTTATTGTGAAGGAGGATGGGCCTGTTCTCTGGCAATGAGGAACACTACCAAAGATATTCAGTGTCTGTGTAATACATGCCTTAAACAGAAGATGCCATGTAAAGAAAATTGAGACTGTCCAATACTCACAAGTCAGCAACTTGTGAAGTGACTTTCGTCCTTAGGCGTGTGCATTCTCAGTCAATCCCAGCAGGCAGCAATGTCAGCTAAATAGTGCTGATCATTATTGCCAGTGAGTATTGTTGCAAACATGAGAAACAAAAGGCCATTTTTGCACTTACTCATTTAGCTAACTCATTAGTATTACACAATTGCATGGAAGGGTGGGAGAACTTTCCTCAGTTGCCAACCACGAATTTTTAAATGGACTATAGACTGAAGAGCATGTCAAACCTGGGGCTGGTTATCTCTCGAGAGGATCAGTGTGGCTGAGGAAGAGACTGGTATGATTTACCAGTTAACCCTGCTCCATTTGAGACAGCTCTGTACCCATTACGGTTTCAACTCTAACGTCCTACAGGAGGTGCTATTTCCTGAGAGAAATTGAAATATGAAGTTTAAAAATAATTCCCAAGGCCACTTCCTGCAAGTGATTTGTCACACTTCTTGGTAAAATTTCTGTTCTTGTCGGGTTCTTCTTCATGACATTGCATACAACATTTTTCACTTCCCATTCATGATTACTGAAGGCTGACAGTCACAGTAGCACATTAGTTATTATATTTCACACAAAAAAAAAAGTTGGTAAGGGCTTGAAATTTTTATTTAGTCAATCAGGGATTTTTTTTGAATGAACGACACTCTGTAAAGAACCTAAAGTTGATAAATGATAATTCATTATGTTTCAAATTATTATCATTCACTTCTGTGTGAATGTTCAAAGTTTTTGCACTGTTCATTTAAAAATGTAGATTATAACCTTGTGGACCATGATGGATTGTATTTTGCAAATATGTATTTACAAAGGTTTTAATTATCATATGTGGTGCATATATTTGCATTCAATTTGCATAATGCAATTTATCACGCAGGCAATATCTTGGAGAGGCTTTACTGTGAAGATTCTTGATATGTTTGACATTTTTTAAATGTAGTTGCTGCTTTTATGCAGGAATGGTTTTACCATTCTCAAGGGTGCACAATGCTGCACATCTTGAAAAATCAGCAGCCATACATGTATTCTCTAAGGCAATGGCTGATTTTTCAAAAGGGATACACATGCTTTCATCACAGACTGACAAGTGGATTAAATCCTTGCTCTGCATGTTTGAAATTCATAACACGAGGGATCATGAAAGCACAGTATCCTTTCCAAATGGAAGCATGTGTGTAGAGAAGAGCATCTAATTTTAAACAAACACACACAAATAGGAAACTTTAATCTATGCATTGTGCCTCATCTAAGGTGCTTCTGGGCTCCAATACCACAGAAATACAGAATCACAGAATCAGCTGAATTGGAAGGGACCCACAAGGATCATTGAAGTCCAACTCCTGGCCCTGCACAGGACACCCCAAGAGTCACACCATGTCCCTGATAGCATTGTCCAAGCACTTCTTGAGCTCTGTCAGGCTTCAGTGCTGTGACCACTTCCCTGGGGAGCCTGTTCCAGTGCCCAGCCACCCTCTGGGTGAAGAATCTTTTTCTGATATCCAACCTAAACCCCCCCCGACACTTCAGCCACTTGCAGTCAAATCCAAGATTTTTAACATCTTATTAATACACATAAATCTGAAAATAGAGAGGTTTAGCCTTGCATCTCTGTACCAGTTCCAGGGGATTTTTTGTATCCCCTTGCTGCTGCTTTGCTTTGAAATATGTGCAAGAAGACTCCACCAAAGAATGAATATGGATAGTAAGGATATGGTCATTCCTGCTGTGAAGAGCCCAACTGTAATCCCTTTTCAGGAAGGATAATTAGGAAGAAATATTCCTGCTAAGACTTCCAACCTGTCTGAAAGTTAGAGACTGAGGTCTTTTCTGTGCAACCATGTAAAGGCATGAAGTGGAATAGAATCCTTCCTACCTCTGCTCTGGCCAACTACAGTCTTGAGGCCGGATCTGAAGGACTGGAAAGAGAGATAACGTATGGAGGGGAAATACATGGAAAGATATATATATATATATCTATAAATAAAAGAAAGAGATGAGGTAAACACACATCCCTCTTTGCTGCATGGCACTCCAGCAGAACTTGCTGGATGCTTGGATATGAATTTTTTGCACTTATGAAAAGATTGATTCATAGATGTCTTCCCTAAACACAAGCAGAAAAAGTGGAAGAGTAGTTCCTTCCTTCCCTCCTTGCTTTCTTTGTTGAGGTCCTGCGGAGGAACAGGAAAATAGAAAAACATCTTAGAATCCCATTTCCATACAAACAATGCTTTCAAAAATAGCATGAATTGCAGCCTTTAGATTTCTCCAAGATGTTTGCTTACTTTCACAGGATAATCCAAAATTTCCCTTTAGGGTTTATATTTTTAGATGATTCCCTCAAGCCATCCCTTACTGTAACCATCTCATATTACACAAGAGAAACGCACAGCATTTAGAGATCTTTACTCAATATAAATCAAATTTCAAATACGAAGACCTAAAGAGAACATCCCACGTCTTGCATTAGCTTGCCATTAGTGGTTTGCATATAAACTATTTTTCATACCCGCACGAGGTTTCTGGAATGCCTTTTCCACTCTCATGCTTGAAAATGGAACCTTTACACACATATTTGTTTAGGAACTGCTTTTGCTTTGCTGGCCCTTTAATGAAGCTGTGTCTGCAGAGGAAGTGGCAGCTGTAGGTAAGAGTACGTTATCCATTCCACACCAATGGATACTAACATGGGCTTTGAAAATCAGATTGAATAAAATGAAGAACAAAAGATGAAGTACGATTGAACCCATGATAAAATCACAAAACTCATTGAGATATTAATCAAAGTTATCATATAGTAGAAGAATATTTCCCTAAACAACTGCTCCTACCAAAGTTATTTTAAATTTGTCCTTATCTGCCATTCTCTTTTTCACTTTCTGTGGATAATTGAACATTCAGATTACTATGAATGTTTATGAATAATATAATTTCCACTCAAATATTTATGAGTCATTCATTTGAAATAACATATTGATATAAGAAATATCAAATTCATATTATGCTAGTGGGTCTCTTAAATGCCTAAACTATTCCAGGGAGAGAATCAAGTAATACTTTAAGGCTTTCACAGAGTAAATAAAATCGTTAAACTTCAGTAACCTACTAGCACAGCATTGTATTGTGTCAGTAAAGAAAAGCTCATGAACTGCTAGGAAACCAAGAAACCAATGAATAATTTGAATAATGAAGTCACCTGAAAATTAGCCAATCTTTTAATGAACAATTCCTGAACATTAAACAGATGTAATACCTTGAATTTTTTTTTATAATCCACTTTGTTCAGACAATTCTATTATACTTGACCTGAAACAAATGTTAGAGAGCATTTAAAAATATATAAAAGTATTATTGATGTACCCTTCTGCAATTTCTGATGTCTTAAAAGTCCTGTCTATTCCTATGGCTATACACTCATGAAATGAGAAATTTAAGCACAGTCCTATGCTTGTCTAAATCAAATTTAGTTCCACAGCATCTGGCTAACATCTACGCCTTAAGAGTTTCTGCTGTAGCAAGCAGAGCTAGAGTAGGACAGTAGCGGCCCTTTAGGCATTTAGGTCTCAGGTATCCAGTCCATACTAAAACCAAATAGATCCTGAATATAACTGGAAATGATCAGATATCTTGCTCACTGAAATGTGGTATCTTGTTTAAATGTACTTATTTAAAGATTAGATCACGAGTTTATCATTCAGATTGTTCAAGTGTTATTCCTTCCAGGTGTCATGCTGGCATCCCTGAGAAAGCTGGCATGGCAGATACTCACTGCCATAAGGAAAGGTTCATACAGCCTGCTGCTAGCATGCAGATCAATGTTATAATATTGCATCCCACAGTAAACTAGTTTTGTAACATGTGGGGCATGGAATAGCCATAGTAAGATGCATACTTAAATACTGAATTTGCATGCAGCAATACCTGCCTACCCTCCTGACTATCTAGGGATTGGAAAAAGCAGCTACTGAAGCCTTTTTCTTTTTAAAAAATGATTAATATGCAGACTTATCCAAGTGTAAACATAAGTGAAGATTTACTAAAAGTGATAGGTTTCATTTTGAGTCATGCTAATCAGAAATGTATATTGAAGATTTTCCAAAAAGAAAGAGATAAAACTCGTTTATTGGTTATAAACATTAGTAGAAATTGTGAACAGATGTACATTTAGGAAGAGTAGAATGATTTGCTGAAGTCTTGCTCACACTAGATGTATTCTTATAGGTACTTGAAACATGCTTAAAATTGCAGGAGTAAAATAGTTCCATATACTTTTTATATGGACAAACTAAACTGAAATTAAGTAAATACAGTACATTGAATAAACTACTGACATTTCATTAGACTAAATAAAATACCAAAATGCATCAAAGTCACATCTGAGAAGGCCCCCATTCTTCAAAATGTCTAATTTACCAAACCACAAAATTAATGCATAATATAATCAGATTAATTTCAAAATGGAAAAAACAAATATTTATCCTTGTTAGTTCTGTACTGGAAATTGAGAAGGCATCTTTTTTCCTTCTAAGTACCAAGTTGTATGTGAATTGGAAGATTTCTTCCAGGCAATATATATGAATATCTTTTCTGATATCAGATATTTTCCTGATGGATATTTGTCTTACTGATCATCTGTCCCCAAAAATGATGGAGGCTTTGCTTCTGATGTAGAAGCTATGTTTGTACCCTTTACTTATGCAGTCATGGAAGTTGGAAGAGATCCCTGGAGATCTTATAGCTTAGGCAGATATATGGTCCATGCAATCTCCCTTTAAGTAATTTGTCTCATTCCTGTCGTTTTCTTGGGATCATTAGAGAAAGTACAAGTTATGTAACTAGGGAGACAACAAATCTGCTACTATAAATTAAGTTTTACAGTTTTATTTGGGAAGGCAAAACTTCTTTTATATTTCATTAATCTATTGACCTCAGAGCAATCAAAGTGTTCCTAGGATCAAATTCTATTAATTAGTGATGATGTTACAACTTACTAATGGAAAACTGAAGCAAGCTTTTTAAAAATAGAACCTGATTTTGTCTGGCTTTTGAACAAAGGCACAACTGTGAAAGGCTAACTTGACTTTCCTCCTACATGGCACAGTGAGACAGAACTCTTTCCTTTTCCTTTCATGAGTCTAGCCAGAGAATAAGAATGTGCATGCACCAACAGAAAATACATACTTATCAATTGCTTCATGCAGTATTGGGATATGCAAAGAAAATCTGAAAGGCAATGTGCAGAAACTTGTCTTGAGTAAAAATGCTGCATTTGTGGATACGGAAAGGTGGAAGAATAAAAGCCAAATGGAATCAACTAAAGCCTGCTGTAAGGATGCTGCATGGGCCAGCTACTCCTTGAGGGCCAGGGAGCCAGGAACTGAGGGGAAACCCTGGGCAGTGCAGGACAGGGCCTTGCCAGACAGCGGTCAGTCTAGTTGTGCCCAGGCCAGGTGAGCCAGGGACACCCAAGTGCTGTGGCCAGGTTCAGCCAAGGGCTGAGGTCACTGGGCTGAGTGTCAATAGAAGAACTGATTGATGCCACAACAGAAGCATCCCTTCTGTTTTCAGCTTTTTGAATGATTTTTAGAATCTCTTAAATAGAGATGGGAAACACTGTCTTCTTAATGTTTCTGTCCCACAAATACAACTGCTGTAGTCGTCACATGTGCAGGCAGAAGAGAGAATGACCCTTGTGACAGCAAAGGTTGTCAATTCCTGAAGGTAAGAAAGAAAAGGAAATTCAAAACCATGGAGAAGGTGACAAGTCCCCAGAGTTGTTATTTCCTTTTACTCTATGGCTGAATTATATGCAAAAGGTTTAGAATCAATCTCAAAGAAACCACTCACAGAAATCTACCTCTGTCAACAAGCTCTGAAAGCTGGGTTTTAAATCCATGTTTATACATGAAAATCAGAGAAAAAACAGTTACTTCTGGGGAAGCATTCAAAATAAAAAATACTTTCTTATATTCATCCATTGAAATACCAACAAAACCTACAGAATTTAAGGTAAGTCAATTGCAAGTTAAAAGAAAACAAACAAAAAAACCCCAAAGAGATCAACAACAACAACAAGAGTAACAAAACCCAAAACAGAAAAATGTGGCGGAAAAAGGGAAAATAGCCTTTTCAATAAAAGTACTCTTGTGGGACAAACGTAAGAACAGTAGTCAGAAACTTTGAATACCAGGACTGTTCCTCACAAGAATGTAGAAGGGATAAAGGAAGACAAATTGTTGGAGGTGGAGAGAGCCAGATAAAGAGCTCTAGATTTTCTGCATTATGTCCTCTTAGCTGTAAGTAAAGGAAGATTGCACAGTTGGTACTACCTCGGGAGAAACCTGGGATGTGATTAAAAACCAAACAGGCAGAGTGCTTTCAGCTGCTTCCCGTAGTCTTAGAAAGGACAAATGTTTGAGTTTTCCAAGTTCCCTTCAACTTTCTACTGGTGGCCACCTCTGCTTAATCCAATACTTTTCTCTCTGCTCAATTTCTGAGGCATTAAAACTCCCTCTTTCCCATCCCAGTGAGAACTAAAACATGGGGAATTTTAATGTGCCCAGTCAAGAGGAGTGGACACAAAGGACAGTCCTATAGAAGCCTGAGCCTTGAGGGACCAGAAATTCTACATGGAGCAAATTACATATCCCTCATGAATACCATGGAGTTGATTCTGGACCCTCTAACTGTAGTCGGGCAGCACCTACTTATGTGAAGGATACAAAAGGAAGTAAATGAGATTGCTCAGGATTAGTAAACATCGGTCAGTCAGAGAAATGAAAGAATATGAGGATTGTATCAAGGTTACTCCCATCATGGTGCTTTTCAGAAAGTCAATAGCAGGCAGAAGACCTAACTGTTGGGAAGGAATGCGGATGTGTCAGTATTTTGAGAGTTTTTAAAAAGAATATATAAATACAGATATATAAAACCACAGGCAATACAATAATTTTCTGAGTGACATTAAAACTAAGAGAGAAGGGAGAGAGGGAAAGGAAAAGAAGTAAATTCCTACATGACAGTCAATGTCATTTGATATACAAATAGTTCATAGTCTATCCAATACATATTAATCCCATTTCCAGTTGTAAGAAAGGAAAAATATTTAATCTAATGCCCCATTTGACAATATTTAGGAAACAATGCTGATGGAAAGAACAGAAAAAAAATTGATACAGTATCTTTATGAATAACATGTTATGTTTTTATTTAAAACAGAGTAAAAATATAAGTATTCACTAAATTAAACATTATTTAAAATCAAAAATTGTTTGCTAATTAATTAGAGTCATATGTTTTTAAAAATTTGCAGTGAACTTCCCTCTGCAGCTGTTCCTGGGAGAAGAAGAAGGAGGTGGGAGAGCTGTGCAGATGTGAAACTGATGTACCATCTATGTAGCAACCACAGATAAAAGCTAAAAGGGAATTTACATGAATGGGAATGAACTATATTTGCCAACCAGTTTTCACCTTGTCATACCTGCCCTCTAAGTCTTCCTTGTTGTGATACAGGGCCATGGACTCTGTCCTGGACAGTGACCCCCACTGTGGCCAAGCAATCCTTTGGCACCCCACCCTTTTCTCTTTCCCATCTGCTTGTCTGTTATGTCCCTAGTTATTCTTCCTTTCTACACCACACAACCTTCACCCTTTCACACTGTCTAGATAATAGGACTTCATTCCATGAAAGCCTCTAGATATTGCTCTAAGTGACAGAGGAACATAAAACTTCTCAGCCACTATTTTGTGCATGAGAGGCAGTATCTCTGCATGCACAGCCAGCGACTGCACACTGAAAACTGCATTTTAATCCCTACTGAAATACTAAGTAGAAGGATGCTGCATCAGTTAAAAAGAATTAGCTGTGAAAGACTGGCGTTGTATTAGCGGGAACTACAGAGTTTTGGCAGAGGAGGAACAGAACTATCCCTGGATGACCGACCCAGTACAAAAAATTAAATTACTACAACTATGTTATTTATTTCCATCAACATCAGGTTTAACTGTATTACAAGACACATAAACACCGATAGTATACAAATGCATGTCTGTGTTCTGAATAACAATTTTTAAAAAATAAATACATCTGTTTAGCAAAATTAGAACTAGAGCCAGAATTTGTCACGGAGATGCTTGAACTAAAATGTAAGTGGTAGACCAAAATAACACTCTTACTGTGAATCCAGCTATGACTTGGAACCTATATTTTTGCACAGAAAATAGAAGGGAAATAGAAACTATATCTTGATGATAAAAGTAAAATATCACTCCCAAAAAAAGATAACATTCTGTCATATTCTAGTCGTGTACATATACGTTATATATGTTATGTATGTTACGTATGTGTGCCACATCATTCTGCCAGCCAAGAAAACAGGAAGGTAATAAAGAATTCTGGGGGGAAAAAAAATAATGGAATTAATAGACAATGAAAGTAATATTTACTAGGTCAGTTTTTACTACCTTGGCAGGGAAGTCCCTGCCTTAGGACTCAAAAGCCATGGACATCAATGAATTCCAGCTTAAGACTGTGTTGTCTAATATCCAAAGAAAGCAGAGGAATGACTTTGTTATGTACCTGTCTAATCAATGTCCAGAAATAGCAAGGATTATTTTTCAGGGCAGGTTTGACAGAGAAGTGTGTGATGGGAATTGGTTTAATAAGACAACCTTTTAAAATGCTATATTCAGTAACTCCTTAGAGAAGCTCATACAAGTATTCATTTGACAGCCTTCTCTGTAAAAAAGCTTTTTTCTCTTAAAAGAAAATAAAAATAAAACTCATGAAGCTCAATAGGGACAGATTCGATTTCCTTTTTTTTTTTCTTGAAATCACAAGTCTAATTAACCAGGCATGGATTTTTTTGTTATATTTGAAACAGAAGCTCATTTAAAGCCAATGAGCCCATTCAACAATAGTGGAAATAGATACTGCTGCTGTGCTCTCCTCTCTTACACCACCTTTTCCACATACCATGTCGTCACCATAAACTGACTAACATTAGCCCACATTGGTCATTAGCTGCTTTGCAAAGAACTTTCTGTTTTCTCATTTATAAAGAGAAAAAATAATGCCAAGAAAAATTATCTCTTTTTACTGCCTCAGGAAAAGAGGTGAGGAAAACTGCCTATCGTACAACAGTACTTTCTTCTCTGTCCCAACTAAAGCACAGTACCCAAAACCAAGATACTTCATCCTCAGAAGTGTTGCAGTGTTGAAGCACTTATTGTTGACTGTTCGCATCTTCTTCAAGTAGGTTGTCCCTGTGATTTTTACATTACCAGTAAACCAAATAAGTGATGATCACAGGCTATAAAATTGTAAGATGTGTAAAAATTAAGACATATTACAATACACAGTACTTTGAGAGACTTTTTAGAGCCTTCATTGCTTACGTATTTCATTCATTGAGGCTTTCTTTGAAATGGTAAGAGTTAAGCTATTGCTTTATGTTTAATGAAAATGAAGATTCTTGTGTTGATGTATGCCTTCAGTAACTAAAATTGAACAGTAATACAAAAGAACTCAAAAATTAAAAAAAAAAAAAAGGCTGCTCTTTCCTACCCCTCCAAGGACAGAGACACATATTTAGTAAGCTGAGTTCACGCATAACACTAGGGCTAGGAGAAACCACAGTGTTTCATTCCACAGTTTGTTCAAGTTAATTTCCCAGAAAATCTATTCACAAATACTGGAAAATATCAGAAAATGTTCATGCAAGATATATCTGCTGCACGGTACTGCACTGGCAATATCGAGTCACATCTTTATAGTACAAAGCTCCTTGAGTTCTTAGACTGGTCCTACAGACTCACGACAGTTTTGTAGCCCAGAAAGACAGGACACCAGCTACTCCTTAGTGCGATACTAAATCCCAAATTATTCAGCATTTTAATGTCTACTTCCTTTGGGGAATGCATCTGAAACAGCCACTGCTATCCTGGCATTCCAGAAAGAAAACAGGTTCCAACACCCCGAGAATGTCTGGGATAGAGTTAAAAAGGAGTAAAGAGTAAAATTATTTTTTTTTCCCAAGTTGAAAAGAAACAAAGGGTTTATTTTCTCTTGATTCAAAAAATCTTTGGGACCAAGAGTACATCTGAGATCTGGTATCTAACACAAGATGGAAGAAAATAAAAGGAGATGGAAATATTTTTAGCGATTGGATTTACGCTTCTGACTACTGGGACTTGCTTACTGCTGCATGATGGAAAGTTTGTGCTGAAAATTTGCTTCTAGTTTTAACCTTCACATCTACATAGAAGCACGCCCAGTATTCTTTTCACCCCCTCCTTTTACATGTACTTGCCAGAATTTTATACATATAACAATCTTGAGTATGCTTTTAGACTAATTTCTTTACATGCAAAACATAAATTTCAATCTTTCTTCTGCCTGTTTACATCCTTGGCATTATTTCCTCTTTGTTCATTTCTATATTTGATTTCTTTCTCTTATATCAGCAGCTATGTTTGCAATGTCCTTCAACACTTTTTAGATGCCTGTGTGCCTCATCTTCATTTGTCTTGAGAAAGATTTAAGCAGCAGCTAGTTTAGTCATTTTAAACTTATTATTTCCTATCTTTATTCATGAGTTTACTTCCTTCCTGCTATTTATTTTTTATCATTGTAATTGTATAAGCCTCTCCAATTTCTCTTAACAAACCAGCTATCTCCTTTTTTATATGTTGTAATTTCTTCACACATTGTTCTTGTTTGGCTTACTGTTATATCCTTCCACTTGGCAGAAAACTGGAATGCTCAAATAGCCAGGCTGAAAAAATTATATTCTTCTTTATGCACAGCACCTTATTGATATGCATTGCTTATATAAATTTTGAAAAAGTTGTTCTTGTAATTTATACTGCAAGTTCCTAGAAGAAAAAGAAAAAAAGACTTGTCTTTGAAATTTCAGTATATAATTTGAAATAATGCAAATCAGAAGCAGTGCTTCTAATAAATATCTGATTTAATCTTCAGGCATATATATATATTGCTTACTACTTCAGGGGATGAGAATCCTGAGAGTACAACAGTTGTAGAAGCATTGCTTGCTTTCAGAAAGCAATTTTGTAAATCCATTTTAGCCTTTAGAGAACCTAATAATTTTTGTACTGCTATTTCTCTGTATGGTTATATATGTGTCTGAATACATATTCCTATGCTCCTGTACTTAATGAAGAACATAAAAAACTATTTACTGTAGTAATTTCTTTCCTTACAGACGCTACATTCCTCAACTACACAGAGACCTTGCTGCTCAGCTCAGCTCTGCTCCTGTTAGCTTTCCCAGTCCTGGACTTGGCAGGAAGTCACCACGTCTAAAGGAGTGTCAGCACACATGCTGCCATGCCTCTCCTGTGTTCAAATGGATTTGCTCTCATATGGGAGGTGGAAAGAGGAACTTTAGGACATTATTTCTGGCAGTGCATCTCCGACACACAACATGCCACAACCAAATCTGCAGACTTTAACCCCCCTCAGTTTCCATCTCTGTCAACTCAAAATATACACTAAACTCTCCCCATGAATGCAGAAAAGTCTGGGTTCATTGGGGAATGGGTAGGGGAAGATGAAAAAGATCGGAACTTTTGTATCTTAGAACTTTGGCATACCTGGTTGAAGAGGTATTGCATATGGGAACTGGAAAATCACTACTTTAAATGCCTGGGGTTTGTGATTCCAGGTCTTTGCTAGTGTTAATGGCCTCAAAAAATGATTTTGAATATTTCCGCTTCAGAACTTTGATCACAGACATGAAAATAACCCATTAGGATAGCGCTGTGCTCAGGAGGAAGCCCAGACCCTCTCACTCACAATCCATTTCTCCTTCCTGAGAGAGACAGAAAGCAAGGTGTGGGGTTTTGTGGGGTTGTCAGCTACTTGGCCTTTTCACAGCACTTAGGCAGTGCAACTCAGAGATTAGGAGAAATTGAGAGATGGTCAGAAGGTAGTGCAAAGGGGGACAATCTTGGGCAAAGTGATTACCCAGATAAAGTCCATTCTTGTTTACCTTATCTCTAGCTAAGGGTTTGTGCCCTCGTGCATGCCTGGCTGTGAACAGCATAGTCCATTTATGAATGACAGCAAAACCGGAGTACATCTGGCTGTTCTGGCTTCTGTTGTGAAGCTGGCAAGGTGTGGCAGACCAAGTAAGCAGCAGCCACGTGTGATAGCTACCAAAACGTTATTATGGCACTAAGCACAAGGCACTGGTTACATTGGCCTCCTATGACTGACCACTGGCATCTCCAGTTCTGATGAGGTTGGCTGCTAGGCAGATGCGTGTGTAGCAGGAGGCTAAACCAGTGGAACTCCAATATATTGTAGGCCTACAGTGTCTTGTCAGTGTGTCTTTTGGAACATGTGCTGGTTATTTGATATGGCTTTTGTCTGGGTTATTCTTGTGTGCATGATTCCAAGGTTTGCCTGTGGCATACCAAGTCCTGCGGCTTTCCAAATTTTCACTTGTTCCCAGGGTCTGGGTAGGTAACCTTGAAGGTGCTCATACAGACTTTCTAATGGGACAGAGTCTTTGGGCCAGTTTGTGAGAGCAGAATATAAGGGCACTCCAAACGACCGAATGAGAAACAAAATACATAGTGGAAAGTTCAGCACAACTGAGACCTTATAATGGGAAGCTAAAGTAGAAGACTTCAATTGAAAACAAAATTAAAACAATTCAATTAAAATCAGGGAGAACAAATATCGTGGCCAAAACTCAATTTAAAAAGTGCTGCAGCCAGCATGAGATGCAGAGACTGTATGTCATGAAAGAGTCCAGAAAGTGTAATGTAGGAGACCAGCTGTCCTTAATGGTATGTGTACACAGGCCATAGATCCTGTTCGTTTGCAGATCTCTAAGCCAGAAACAGAAACTCAACCATTTAGCTGACAAGTGATGAGAGATATTAGAAATGGCCTCTTAATATGTGCCACTAACATTGAAAAAAAATCTGCTTTATTGTTTGTGTTTAGATCTAAGAGAAGTAAATAGATTGCAAAAAAGTTCCATGAAGTGATGCATTAATCTTTCACTAACTTAAATGCATATCTTCTTTACTTTTACAAATCTCCCCAGATAAGAGGAATTCAAGGCAAGCCACTTTCAGTGCTCTCTACAGGAGGTAGTAGTTTCACGGGCTTCCTTTGGCTTAAAGTATATTCCTCAGAATTTTCACTAAGTGCTACATATTTCTTGAAGGAGCTGAATCTATTGAAATGCACAGAGATGATGTTCTGACTTTTGAGAGTACAGCAACAGAACATCACAAAAGACTAAGACGTGCATTTGACAGGACTATGAAATAGGACCCAAATTATACAACAAATGTAAAGCTTCAGGCTCCAGAAATGTTTGAAAGAAGGCCTAAAGAAGGCAGTCAATTCCTAGCTATTCTAGACTTCAAAGATGAAAAGACAAAGGAGTGTGCAAAGTGGGAGGGAGGATAAAATCTGGGGAAAAATTCATGCCAAGCTTGACAGTCTTTATTAGTAGCTGTCAAGCACTTAGAAAGGAGAGTGCACAATGGTATTCGAGCTTGGACAGAGGCTTTCAAAGCTTACAGGGTTAATAAAGCTCCTATTCTTAAGTATTTTGGTAACAGTACAGAGACCTAGGCATTTTCAGGTGCTTTGGAAAATTGCTGAAGGATAGGGTGCTTACAGAATAGGCTGAACACAGGGCACTTATGAAATCAGAATGTGCCTATGCTTTAGCAGAGGAAGAGGGTAGGTGAAAGAAGTCATACATTTTCACTTACAGAAAGTTGGCAATAGCAAGAGGTAATTACATAACATTTGTGATCACAGCAAAGGTGTCACTGGTTAAACATAACTGCAAAATAAGACAGTGTTTTACCAATTGCAACTATACTGTTTGAAAATATAGCATGAACCTGGAAACATACTGATAGAGACAAGATGAATTCTCAAAAATAAAGATGTATTATTGCACATGGGAGCAGTAACAAAATAATATGTCTCAGAAACTATATTGTTGGACTATTATTTGTGTTACTATAAGGCTACATAGAGAAATTTGTTCCAATTTTTTCATGGGAAGAATTAAATCTACATTTGCCAGATATGTCCTAGAAATTGTTAGATCTTATCCTGGTCTACCACCTGATAGGCAGAACTGGATTATGAATTTCAACATGTAACCTGCCAAGTTCCAGACATCCTTAACTGAATGAGCTGGTGGAAAATGCCATTAAAACAGATAAAAGATTATTCACAGAGCAAGTCTAGAAGAGATGTGTTCTTACTTCTGATGAATGTGTGAGCACCATCTCTAGAATGGTCTACCAATAGCTGAAATCTAGTTTAACTCAAAAATCAAGATCAGATGTCCTCAGCTAGGAGGTAAATTGAAGAAAAAACTGTTTCTGAACATAAAATGGTACAATGATAATATGACAGGAGTTCTAGAATATTAAAGTTTTGGAAGCCTGGAGGTACAGACTGTATGCATAATGGCATTTAGTGGAGGCAAGGGGACAGTGACTTGTGAAACTGTGCTTTGTTCATCTTATACAAACTTGGGAACATTTTATGGGAAGCTTGAAGCTATTACAATGTTTTTCTGATTAAAAAAAAGCATCAGGCAAAACATTGCCAGCCAGGCAAGGGAGATGATTGTCCCACTCTACTCTGGGTTTGTGTGGCCTCGCCTTGAGTCCTGGGGGCACTTTTGGCACCACAATATAAGAAAGACATACAGCTATTAGAGAGTGTCCAAAGGAGGGCCACAAGGATGGTGAAGGGTTTGGAGGCAAAGCCATATGAGAAGTTGATGACTTGGAGTGGCTACCTGAAAACAGAGGCTGGACAAGATTGAGAGAATAAAAGTGGGTATTTATTGAAGGGCCTTCAATAAAGGTACACTATGGGTACAGAGCCCTAGAGCTACACCTTAAATGGACACCTTGTCATGGGTTTTTCACAGTTTTATAAGTTTGGTCCATTTGCATACCAGTGTTAATTCTCTAATTACAATTTCAGGCAATGATGTCATTACTCCAAGTTTGTTCTGCCTTTCCAGAGGCTTAGTTTACATATTTTGGGGCCTGGGACAACAAGGTTCCCTGAGTCCAGGCCCAGAGAGGATTTGTTATGTCTAACCAGAATGGGAGAACAGTAGCTAACAGGCTATGGAGTTTTAGAATTACAGACTAAAGCAGTACAGGATCTGAAAAATATAAAAGCTAAATCCTAAGGCATCAAAGTGGCTGAAGTCACTTGGTCTGTTCAGCCTGGAGAAAAGGAGACTGAGGGGAGACCTCATTGCAGTTACAACTTCCTCATGAGGAGAAGAGGACGGGCAGACACTGATCTCTTCACTCTGTGACCCGTGACAGGACCCGAGGGAATGGCATGAAGTTGTGTCAGGGGAGGTTTAGGTTGGATATCAGGAAAATGCTCTTCACCCAGAAGGTGGCTGGGCACTGGAACAGGCTCCCCAGGGAAGTGGTCACTGCTCCAAGACTGATAGAGTTCAAGAAGCATTCAGACAACACTCTCAGGCACATGGTGTGACTCTTGGGGATGGTGCTGTGCAGGGCCAGGAGTTGGATGAGATGAGCCTTGTGGGTCCCTTCCAAGTCAGCATATTCTGTGACTATTATAGATGGGGGACAAGAGAAGAGGAGAGTGAAACTCCTTTTCCCTGAAAGCAAACTGGAAGCAGAATTGTACAAAGAGCTAGAGGATTGCAAAAATAGTGGAAAATGGGTCAAATTCTGAAGTGCTCTTAGAAGACCCATGAGAATATGTAGAGCACTAATAAAATGGTTTTATGGGGTTTTTAATGACCCCTGTAAAAGAATATTTAGGGTTAGATCAGCTTCTGTTTCTAAAAGAAAAGGAAAACCAAGGAATTTATGTACTGGCCCTTTGAGAGTAAAATAACAAAGAACAAAGTGTATGGCCTAAGACCATTAAATGGAAACCAGGCGTTCTGAGCAGAAAGCATGTTAGTGTCAGAAAAGAGCAGATCTAGATCCCCCTCTCTTCATACTCCTTATACAGTGAAATTTCATAGGAAAGAGTAGCTCTGATAGAGAAGAAGTGACAAAGAAGTTTCATCAATTGTCTTCTGGCTTTTAGTTGTCAACTGCCAGTTGAGCCTGATTTCTTCCCTAGTCCAGCACAAAGACAAAGCGTAAATACACCCATTCTTTGGGATGAAGCAGATGAGCTGTGTTCAGACAACAATGAAAATGGGAGGGATGGTTTAAGAACCTGTTTCTGCTGCTTCTCAGTGATGTCTCTGCTTGCCTGCTAAGTAGTATACTTATCTAATGTCCTTATTAATATGGCACATCCAAACACAAAACAGGGAAGAGGCTTGCCAGCATGGGCTGAATATGTAATATAAGCATATCATTTTGCATACAGCTACAGCTGCAGAGACACTTGGACCTTGGTTGCACGTAGATGCCTTATCCCCAGCAGGTAAAACAATTGCCACCACACCAGCAATCTCCCCAGCACCCATGTACAACAGAGCTGCATTGGGTACATTGACCAAGCTTAGTGGATGTGACATAACTGACAGGGATCAGGCAGCTGTGGGAATGAGAATCCAGCTGGATTCAAACAACTCTGCAATAATTACACAGCTAGTTCTCATTCAAAAATACTGGGAGATGAAAAATTCCCATGATCCGTGCAACCATTTGAACTTTGTATCCAACATGTAACATGATTTCTCACCTTGCTGAGACTAGAGTCAATGAGAAGCAACTGAAACTAATATAGTACTATGTACTAGAAGAAATTGTATCAGGACTTATATCTAAATACAAAATAGGATTTATTTTAACTTTAGAGTTGCAAAAGCTTCTTGACATCAAGGTGAAACAATACACCAGGATGGTATTAGCTCCTAGCATACAGCTGCACTCAGCATTAACCTGCTGTCTAGTCTGTCTCTGCTCAGGACAACCCAGAGCCAAAGGGCAGCACTGTGCAGGAAATTGGTGTTCGAAGACACTAAGGAGATACGGGACCAGATTACGATGGCTATTGATATTCTGCTCTTTGGGCCCGATCAAGCATTCAAAACTCCTTTCTTTCCCATATGCATGAAATTTCCTTTGTGGAGAATATATGCTTAGGTTACCTAGGAGATACTGTGCTGGTACAAATATGTGTAGAAGAGGAGAAATACAATGATATTATCTTGACAAAATTTCTATCCCCATCCTGAAGAACTACATCCATTCTTGAAGTAAAAAAGAATAAAACTGAGGTGATAAGACCAGCAAGAAGTCTGAATTTAGAAGAATGTGTTGTCTTAAAAAGCCAAGAGAAGGATCCAGGTAAGTGTTACTTGTAGCATCATGAAAAATAGCAACCAGACACACAAAAAGGGAAAGAGGGGAATAAAGGTTTATTAGGCAGTGTCAGGATGATTAAATGTCAAAAAACACCCAGCCTTCATAAAAGATTAGTGCTAAAAATACCATCCCATAAAGGTTGAAAATAGAAAAGTAACCTTACAGGAATAAGTGTCCCACTTTCATGAATGTGACCTGTAGGATGAATTACTAAAATCTTAGCATAGGTAACTGAAGATTAGAAAGACAGCATGTAGCTCTAAGTGAGTATGTACTGGACTAATAACCTTAAAATACGTGACTGAGGAAACTCACAGAATAAGCCATAATCCATTTAAAAAGCTTTAGATGTGAAAGGACAGAAGTAACAGGTAGAATATCCATAAAGTGATGCTATATTTAAAGATAGATGACATATACAGCAAATTAAGAGAAAGTGACTCTCTTCCAGCATTTTTGTTCCCTCATGAAATAAAATTTGAAGATAGTTTGTGACACTTAAAGACACCCGGTGAAAGTTGTAACAGCATACAGAAGGAAGCAAACTATAAAAAAAAAGACAAGTGAGGTAGTGGATCAAAACCAAATTAACTTCATTTCATGAATTCATCATTATAGCCATTCCATAGCTGTACTTCCAGGTCTTTCAGAGATGTGCATTTTTCTTCTAATCCTAGGTTTTTATATCCCTCTAGAGTGAGCCAACCTAATCATTTCCATTCTCTCTTTCAGCTGGATCTCTCAAAGCTTATTTGTACATGAAAGAGCCTGCCTAATTTACTTCTGCTGCTTTTCAGGGGACAGTGCTGAATTCTCTGTCTCAAAGGTGTCTATGGTCCTATCAGAAAACCAAATTTTTTTCCTGGAGGCTGTCAGGAGTTTGAAAAGACTAACCAAACTACTAATTATTGTGTTAAGGAAGCAAAGCCTTGTGCTCTTAATCTGAAGAAGAACACAGATAACAAAGACTAAATCTGGAATTAAGGAATTTTAACCTTGGTTTATTTATGTTTTCTCAGCCAGAATTCTAGGGACAGGAAGAAAAACCATGCCCTCTCAGAAAATATTGCGATGTGTAAGGATCTACTGTGCCCTGGCAACACCTAGGAAGCATTACGGTAGGTTATAGGGTACTGCATAGATATCAAAATCTAGTCAGTGAAATGTGAAATCAAAAAGAAAGCATGCTTGAGATGAAGAGATTCCTGAAAGAAACATTAAAACAGTCTGGAGTAAGTACGGAATGTGTGCATGTTACCAGTTACATATGTTTAGTGAAATGAGTTTAGAACACATAGATCACCCACACAAGTTTATTCAAGATGCTGGGGCACCATATAATTATTCATTTACTCATCTTTAAATGGAACTAACTTCCCAGAAAGCAAAAGTGTGAGGTCTTGCTAGAGACAGCTTTACTGTTCCTTCTATCCCCTTCCTTCATTTATTCCCGGATACAATCTCACGCTGAACCCTCTTCTGAAAAGCTGTAGTAATCTCTCTGCTGAGTGGTGCAGGGAATCACTAGGAGTTTCCAGACTGCACTAATTTACAGTCAAGGAAAAAGCTCTGTCTGGCACATCAAGGACCGAGCAGAAAATAGCTGATATACATGGCAGTTCACTAAAATCTCTGTCAGCTCTATGAAAAAAATAAAACCGAATTTTTGAAAGATGCCAGCAGCAGAGTTTGAGGGTACAGTTATACAGTACTTCCTTGGATTAAAGTCTACCAAAATGATATAAATATTATAATCTGGGTATCAAAGCCCTACTGAAGGAAAAGGAACTTTCCAGAATCTATTCATATGTTTGATTGCAAATACAGCAAAAGGAGTGCTCTTTTCTGACATGTTCATATTATAAGCAGATTTGCCAAAACATGCAAATAATTCATCAATTAAACTTAATAACTATTCCCAACTTGAGAATGATGAAAATGTGTAAGTTATTGAAACTGAACTACTTTACCAGCCACTACTCAAAAATCAATTGCAAATGCACCTTTGAACTGCTTTTGTAGGAAAAAGTCCCTCTCTGTATCTAAGATGATAATACAGCATGGCTGAGAAACTTTAATTTCTGAAAAAAAAACCCAACAAAACCATAGTGAAAGCATACACAAGTTTAAGGTGATGAAGGCCAGTCAGCCATTTGGAGCACAAATACACAAGGCCTGTTTCTCAGTTTCTGTAAGTTTTTAAGGTGAAGATGAGGTTCATATCAAGCCAAGGTAAAGATTTTTAAATGGTGCTAATGTGTTGAGACAGTCAAGTGTCACTGAGCTTTTTCATACATTGCCATTTTATATAAACAGGGTTTCATAAACAAAATAATCACAAAGACCACATAAAGACAAAATTTCCTGGATCTTTCCTTAAAAAAACCAGTGGTGTTAACTGACTCACAGTGTCATTTTTAACCACCAGGAATCTTGCTTTGCAACTCTACATATCACAGAGGTTAGTGAAACAGGACTGGTAGACCCAAGGTTACCAAATATGATTAGACTAATAACACGCGAAGAGGAAATCATGCACGGAGAGAGATGCTGGAGGAAAAGCCTCACACATATTTAAAGATTACTAACGTTATTTCTGTTTTAATATTATAAAACTATGGGACACCCACAGCTTAACACAATGAAAGCTTGCCATCCAAATTCATCATAATATACACACAATGTGATAGAGTTAGAGAAATTGTGACATTACTGTTATTTTTAATGCTGCATAGCTGAACCTGATAGCATCATCAAGAAGCAAAGGAGAGGGCCATGCCAAAATACAGTGTTCTTTGCAAGCTGCAAAATAGAACAAGTATCTCAGAATCTGAGACTCATCCAACCTATTTCAAGTACATGAAACATAAAGGATGCAAATAAACAATAATAATAGTGGAATGTAAAAATAATGGTCTATAGACATATCAAAAATATATGATCTGTGAACAGTGGAAAACAAGTAATTTAAGTAATTTTCCCTTATTCACATTAAGCATTAAGGCAAAGAAGAATCCAAAGAAAAACAATTTTTTCCTTTCCAGATCATAAAAATGTATTTTCAATTTACAGAAAAAAAGCAAACATCCTTTATGCTTTGATGGTGGTTTTTTTTTTTGTCTTTGATGGTCATTTCAATAAGGGTTTTTGAAAAAAAGTCTTCCTTGTTCACCGTGCTGGCCTGGAGATTTCATGCACTGTGGTGCATGCATAGATACGCAGTAGCCCCTATGTACGAAGATAGCTAATGAGTGGAACATGATATAAAAACATTTATAAAACTATTTACTGAATTTATCAAGCTGTAATCACAGCAAAGTTCCTGTGGTTACACATTTCAAATGGCTTCCTGACTACACCTCCTAAAAATTCATCAGATCACAAGTGTATTAGTATTAGGAACCACACTTTACTTAACCCTTTGCTTTTTACTCAGGCTCTCACTTCTGACACTTCTCTCCTAAAGACCAAGTTCATTTTCTCTCTGAGTCACTGGTAATCTCCCCAGTCATCAAGGTCTCATTTCGAGCAGGCTTAAATGAAAAATATGGCAAATTGTAGAGATAATAAACTGAATAAAAATGAGTAAATAAACCAAATATAAGAGACTAGGCTTAACATAAGAAAACCCTACTGAATTGGTCACCACTGAAGAATACAGATTGTTTGAATTATCTCGGACTTTTGAAACCCACTGGTAACAGCTTCCAATGAACATTTTTGCCTAGCTGGCACATCCTACATGTTTACTAAAACTTGGGCTGATGTTACTGTTTATTACTAAAGTTGCCTTTGACTTCCTAGGGTAAGATTTTGTTTACAGTAATTTGTAACTTGGAAAAATACCTGTCTCTTTGCCTACTCTTTACCTCAGGCTCTCTCTTTTTTATTGATATCTTTTTAAAACATCCACAACAATTTGTAATTTCTGTTATCATAGCTGCAGCAAAAGATTGTTTTGCCTTTGTAAAAATTCTCTTGTGACCTTCTTTTTAAAAGTTCTTGCAAACTCCATCTTGAAATTTGTGAGGGCATACAGAATTTTTATTAGACTGCCTTCTGAAAATACACATTTAGTCAATGCTCATCCCGTCTTTTAAGTGTTCAGGGCCCAGGTAAGGGCTCTTGCCCAGCCTCCTGCCCAAAAGAGAATCAGGTCTGAGCTCAGACCAGGCTGAGCTCCATGGTAAAAAGTGTTGGAATCAGGGTCAGAGCAAGATCAAACAGGAGACTCCTGTGGCAGCTTGAAAATCTCTTTGGCCCCAACAGTCACCTCCAAAAGTGTCACTATTATTTACCTAGATGGTATTGCTGCTTCTAGAGATTGCTGGTATAGATTCCTAAGACCTACACTTCCTTTTCCCAGGAAAATAATCACTACAAGAACAGCAAAATCAAGACATCTGAAGACAGAATGGTGACTTTTCCAATGGTCAGGCACAGGCAACAATGTTAATTTTTCAGTTGTGTCTAAACCTTAAAACTATGTCATTCTCCAATCTCAGAATTTTTAGGCTACCAAAAAGATCAAAATTCTTATGTGAGGCAAACTTGAAATGCTGTTCAAATTTAAATAATTTGTTTCACTGTTAGGTTAACATTTTCATTCTTTTCCCTTTCTAATTGGTTCATTTTTTAAATGCAAATTCCTCTCAGGTACAAAAGATAGAATTTTCATTTACAAGAATCTGAATTAAAATAATTCAGTATTTCATAGAGAAAATATTTCAGCTAGAAAAGTAAAAAATAATTACTTTTATGTCTTCAAAACAAACATTATCTAATAGTGTTCTCTCTCACAAATGTCTATATATTTTTTGTTCCATCAATATGCCAGCTACAGTATTAAAAATTAGAAAAACCTTTTTGCTGCCACTTATGCATTTTCTTGCATAGCTTCAAAATTTGAACTTCTTAACTATGAATTTAACTTCAGAACACACTTGCAAGATGGGAGAAGAGGGTTAGTTATTTCTTCTTCATAGAAGCTGAATTAAGACATGAGAGGAAACCAATAAGTACAAACTAATTTGGAAGTCCAATAAGGACACCTAGGAACCAGTCTTTCAGACTACGTAGAAATATTTTATTTAACCGATTCTGTATGTATTTTACATTAATTTTTGTGACAGGTTAATGCACTCAGTAGTTTTGCAAATCATACCTCAAGGCTTCAAAGCTTGGCCACCTGCTAAAACCTTATGCTAAATGACTTTGTCAGTATCACACAGAAACGTGGTGTAAGTGTGGTGTTGTGGCAGAGACAGGTTTTTTTTTAAAAAAATTTATCATAAATGGTGATGTTGAACTGTTTGAATAACAGACCCTTTCTCCTTGGGAAGGGACCCATCAGGATCATTAAGTCCAGCTCCTGGCCCCATACAGGACCACCCCCAAGAGTCATACCATGTGTTCGAGACCACTGTCTAAACACATCTTGAACTCTGGTTCAAGAACTCAGGACAGGCTTGTGCTGTGATCACTTCCCTGGGGAGCCTGTTCCAGTGCCCAGCCACCCTCTGGTTTAAAAGCCTTTTCCTGATATCCAAGCTAACCTTCCTCCCCCTGACACAACCTCAGGCCATTCCCTTGGGTGCTGTCACAGGTCACCACAGAGAAGAGATCAGTGCCTGCCCCTCCTCTTCCCCTCATGAGGAAATTGCAGACTGCAATGAGGTCTCCCCTCAGTCTCCTTTTCTCCAGGCTGAACAGACCAAGTGACCTCAGCTGCTCCTCATATGGCTTCACCTCCAACCCTTCACCATCCTCGTGGCCCTCCTTTGGACACTGACACTGTCTAACAACTTCATGTCTTTTTTATATTGTGGCACCCAGAACTGCCCCCAGCACTCAAGCTGAGGCCGCCCCAGTGCAGTGCAGAGCGGGACAATCCCCTCCCTTGCCCGGCTGGCAATGCTGTGCCTCATGCACCCCAGGACAAGTTGGCCCTCCTGGCTACCAGGGCAGAGCTGACTCAGGTTCAACTTGCCATACACCAGGACCCTCATGTCCCTTTCTGCAGTGCTGCTCTCCAGCATCTCGTTCCCCAGTCTGTACACACAACCAGGGTTGCTCCATCCCAGGTGCAGAATCCGACACCTACGCTTGTTAAAATACACATCGTTGGTGATTGCACAGCACTCTAATTTTTTGAGGTCTCTCTGCCCTCAAGGGAGTAAAAGACTCCTAATTTAGTGTCATCAGCAAACTTACCTAGTATTCCTTCCAGTCCTTCATCCAAGTTGTTAATGAAAAGAACTGAACCTAAGAGTTTTTGAAGCACACAGGAGCAAGGACAGAGCCCTGTGGAACCCCAGTAGTGAGAGGTTGCCAGTCTGATGTCACCCCATTCACTGTAACCCTTTGCATCTGAAACATGGGCCAGTTGTTCACCCACTATGTAACCTGGTTATCCAGCTGTGTGCTGGACATTTTGTCCAGAAGGATCCTGTGAGAGATTGCGTCAAAAACTTTACCAAAGTCAAAATAGATTACATCAAATGGCTTCCCTTGATCAGCCAGGTGGGTTACCCTGTTGTAGAAGGAAATCAGGTTCAACACGCAGTACTTTCCCCTCATGAAGCCATGCTGGTTGTGACCCCTGACTGAGTTGTCCTCCAGGTGTTTTTCAGTTCTTCCCACAATAATCCTTTCCATGATTTTAACAGCCACTGAGGTGAGACTAACAGGCCTGTAGTTTCTGGGGTCCTCCTTCTTGCCCTTCTTGAAAACTGGGACAACATTCACCAGCTTCCAGCCTGCTGGAACCTCTCTGAGTTCCCAAGACCACTCAAAAATCATTGAGAGAGGCTTGTGATGGCATTACCTAGGTGCTTGAGGATTCTCTGATGAATCTTATCAGGCCCCATAACTTTGTAGGGATCCACGTGGAGCAGTAGATCCCAAACAAATTCAGGGTCAGCTGGGAGTTGATCATTCTTGCAGTCATGGTCTTCCAGCTTGGTCCTCCCTGTCCTCTTGACCTCTGATTTGTTTACTACATGTGTGATATTTCAGTATTCCCTGAGGCAGAGTTATTCCAAACAGCAGTTGCCTTCTGACACAGCCTTGCCTGTACCCAGAGGAGGTCTGCAGCATGTGCTGAATATAGCAGTGTCTTATGAAGGAACTTTGCAGTTAATTAATTAAGGAGTGCTTCATTGCATTCTTAAATGCCAAGTGATTTATTCATAACTTTAGGAATAAAGTCAAGAAGTAGTTGTCTCTCTGTGTGTATGCATGTGTGCATCACAAATGTCCTCTTCCTCCAACTATTTCCTCTCTTTTTAAGAACATATTTTCCCAGCAACCTCTTGCAACAGAATATAAGCTGTATGTTATCTCCTCTTGTAAAATGATATCAGGCAAGAAATAAATTAAGGATCTGAACATAGGTTTGATGATCTATGCATCTTTCTTCTCCTACACAGTTATGTTCCAGATCCTTTTCATGCTATCATTATTTTTACACCAATGAGTAAGGGTCCTCATAACAAGAAATTCGGCCAAGTATATGCAGGTCAGCATAAATAAGTGTACAACATTGAATATGTAGATTTTGTCCCATATTTTATGGGGAATATATTTGAGCTGTACATACAATAATTTGGTGAAAAAGATGAGTTTGACAGTTCAGAAAATTAAAATGGAAAGCCCATGTACAATTAAAATGTCTATCAGGATAGAATAATGATACAATAATGATGATATCTGTTCTTTTCTCAAGTTTTTACGTGAATGAAATGCCTCCTGAAGTGCTGACAGGTACTGATATGCTTGGGGAAAGGTGTAGGGGGTAGCGAATCCCTACCCTTGACAGATAGCATCTGCCCACTGCCCAGCAAGTGGTCTTGGGTTTGGTTTCATTTTATTTTGATATTTATTGGGCAGACAGATCTCTCCATTCTAGCATGACTGACCAAGTATTCTTAAATATAAGTGCATTAATTTGGTCTTCTGTAACATGTTGTCATGTATTGCCTCATAAGTGTTCTTTGCAGTCTCAAATACACAGCCTGCCTACAGGTCCCCACAAGAAGACAGGTCCTACCTAAATGCAGATTCTGTTAGTGCCCTCTTCAGTGTTTCACCTCACTGAGGGGCATTTTTTTAGTCTTTCCCAATATGTGAGACACTTTCAAAGCATTTAACACTACAGTGTGGAAGAAAAGTTAGGTGCTGACTGCCACAGACGACAAGAAAGAATAAGCTTGAAAGATATAAGTGAAATGAAATGGGAAAACGGTGCTGTGCAAAACCAAAATGCAGGTCTTAAGCTCGGGAGACTTAGTTTCGTGTTTTGAGATAGACATCAAAATTCTCAAGGAAGCTTTTTTTTTCCCTGAAAATCTACCGAGTTTAGGAAAACATTGGTTCTTATTACCCGTGTGAGAAATACATTGTAAAGAAAGTATTGCTTAAGGTAGAGCAATTACAAAAAGAATTGTGTTTTGTTTTCTTCTTTTGACTCCCTTTTCATTGTTGAAATTTGATTATCATTTAAAAAAATAAGCAAACATTTTATTCAAAGTGCAGTAAGAGAGAAAAAAGGAAATACTATTTCAATCCTTTATGTAGCTTACAGGGGTTTTTTAATCACCTTAGAGTTGACAATGCAATTCGGGCCTATCTCATTCAGATCAAATCTGACTACTGCAGATGCTAATGAACAGATTCTTTTTTTTAATAGGATTTATCTATTGGAATAGTCCATGAGATTAAGAAGTTTGCTTTCAGATTTTTCTCTACAGCATCTGCTGATACCCTACCCCTATTTTCTGCTGCTTTGTTCTCAATGAGTAATTTTTTTTCTATGAATGAGTAAAATATTTGCTTTAGTAAATGACTGCAAAATTAATACCATGCCTAGGCTGATAAATTTGTATGATAATTTGAAAAACTCATATCAAATAATTAATAATTAGCAATGTCCAGAAATAATATTCTGTTTCTTGTATTGACTGCTACAGGCTGTTCGCATGACATTGTTGCTATGTACTTCCACCTCCTCAGCACAAATTTAAAGCTGCTGGTCTTGTAATATTGTGAAAATAATATCAAATTTCACAGCTGCTTTCCTCAATAGGGGGATATTTAGGGGGCTATAGGGATATAGGGATCTAACAGGAAATTACAACAGATAAATACACACCTTGGACTTGCTTATGGTTATGATAAAGAAACAGATTCTCAGGTGAGATGTGTGAGTGAAATCATTAAAACCCAGAGAATTTATTACTTTTTTTTCTGTTTGTTTTCAGTCAAAAAAAAAAAAATCCAATCACTTCCTACAAGTTAAATGGTAACTATGTCAGTTTCCAGAAGTGATATTCAGCTTCAGAACTTTGTTCCTAAGCAAAAGTATTGACACTGTCCAACAGTACATTCCATACCTAACACTGAAAATATTCATATGTTTTTTATATATGTTTAGGAAACATTTGAAGTAGATAAAAGTCAGTGAAGGATATCAGGCTAAAATGCTTATGTTCCACTCAGAACAGAGTTTAAGTTCTTTTTTTCCTTCACACTGACCTTTTCTTTTTCATATGGTAAAGACCATAAACGCAGTCCTGCTAACAAGAGTAACCATATCCAGTAATTTGTATAGACTATTTTCTAGCAGATAGGGCTTGTCTTATATTTACCATTCAGTCTACAGGGATGGATTTTCAAAAAAAACCATAGAAAATAAAGAGAAATTAAGCAATTGTACTTCACTTAAAATCAGCAGGAGTCAAGGAGCTAATACCTTGGGCACAGCTTTAAAAATGTTGGGATGAACATCAATTGACTGGGCAGCACTGGTATCTGGCAAAGGATCTGGATTTCAAGGTTATTTGTACAGCATGATTTCTTGTAACACTAAATTAGAATGGGCAAAATTAGAGCTAACCCAGTTCAATAGCCATCCCACAACATTAGTTTTTGGGATGACCCCCAGTACATGAACTCTTTTCTCTATGAACTGTCCTTGCCGTTCACCAATCAAATGACTGAATCATGTAACACTGTTATAGTCTCTGCAGTGGTCTTTGTGAGCCAGAATCAATTTATCAAATGGGATAAAAGTACAGAATTGTCTAGCAGATGAAAATGATTTCTGGATAATACCAGGACAGAGAAATTTATTGCTAGCTATTCTTTTCTTTATCAGGAAAAAGAATAAACTGAAGTCCCAGGAACACTTCCAGAGTGATTTCCAGCGAGGACTCAGCGAGGATGTACCGTTACATGAAAAACTGGGGATCACTTCTTTTCGTACAGGAGAGAGAAGCCTGAATAATATGCTTCTGCTTGAATTTGGACACGTTGAAAACTGATATGGTCCTACAGTTGTAGGGAGATTGCTCCTCCCTTGGAATACTCTCACTGTATATGCTGGCAAACACTATAATGCACAAGGAATAAACAACAGTGAGCAATAATGACACTCTAGAGCACATACAAAATACACCTTACACAAGGTTTGAACATGCCACATACCAAAAAATAAATAATTCATCCGAGTGAAGTCCTGAGAATTATTATATAATTCTCAATTATATAATAGAGCGTAATCATGCCCAACCTACCCGCAGCACAAAAAACGTCATCTATGAGCTCTCTTAAAACATTCATCATAGAAATGCTAGAACTTACAAAATATTTGACTTAAATAGCCATTTTCTAGGCAACTCTCATTGAGAGAAAATCAGATACCTCTTTTGGACAAATGTTCTGCCCTACTTTTTGCAAGTCATGATTTTTAAAAAATTTATTAGCAATAACCTGCAGTAGAGGAAATCTTAACTGGACAGTAGTATCTAACCAGGAGCAAATGTTAAAGAGCATGAAGGTGTTGGATCAGATTCAAAATTCACATGACTTTTTCTATTCACTTGAGAGAGGTTTGGATCAGCCTGAGAAGCAACCTAGAACTAATGAAAAGAAAGTTATACTCAGATTACATAGCCACTGGTAAAATACATGGAGCATTTTAAAAAGCATTTTAAAAGAAAACAAAACCAAGGAAAGTTGTAAATTAGGGTAAAAATATCATAATCTACCAAAAACTGTAGCTAAAAAACAGATGCATGTATATCATGTTCTGTCTTTTAACAACTGTTGAATGCCAAAATAGAAGCTGAATACTAAAACCAAAAAGAGACCTGCCAAATGATGGTGTGCCACAGCTGCAATTGGAATCCCACCCTACATCAACAAATTTAAGAGTTAGAAAAAATTAGAATACATATATATTTCTAAGGAGTCCAGTTGTAGAATTTTATCCAAGTATAGTTTTTTATTATTACAGGAAATTTTGAACACTTTTCAAATTATAGGTATTAAAACACCTTTGAATTTAATTTGAGGCTGAATACTTGTTACTCCTGGTATTGGTCTAATCCCGCAAATAACCTCCACAAAGACAGACTTTTACGGCCCTTCAGAGACTTGCTGATTTCAGTGGTTTCTCTGTGACCTATTCAATAGATCACTATTACATTACAAGTTCAGGTCTGTGCTCAGCAGAATATTTAAGAGCTCACTTAAATCCATACTTACTCATCAGAGCACTCAACTATAGGCATGTACTCAAACGCCTCCAGAATCAATATGACTTAAATATTTTACTGACTATGAGTAGATATTTCAACTGGGACACTGGCTGGGTATGCCAGCACATACACACCTCATTTCTCCAGCAAGGAATATGGAATATTTATTGTGACTCACACCACTATTAAATTGTTGGATGTGGTTAAAAAAATGGCAAATTGCATTTGACCTAACGCATTTATGTTTTTACCTTTAAAAAAGTTTGTTGGAAACATATGTCTTATACAGCATTTCTGTGATATTTTTCAGAGGACTCCTGTATGATAGAGTTTATTCTTGCATTGCTGTGTTGGACAAATTTGATAGAAACAGATGGAAAGATCCACCTATTTTCACTGCCCACTTCAAAACAAAACCAGCTCTCAAAAATTTTTGAGACAAATGTACATGGAAATAATTAAAAATTAATAAAAACCAGGATGTTTTAAGCTGATTTAATAGTAACTTACACTTGCTTTAAATTAGAGTAATTGTTCTGAGAATTGCAGAATACCTGGGCCTGCAAATAGAGTACAGTTGGGATTGTTAGCCTGAAAGTGTTTCCTATGTCTTGATAGTTACTGAATTAAAAAAATGGTGAAATATTCCGTTTTAGTTTTTCACATGACTCCTTTTGAACAGATTGCTAGATAAAAATTTACCCAAAAATTGTCTTTAAGATAAGCTTTGTGCCTCCAGATCTAGAGGTTGAAAGAAAAGAGCATTATTTCTCTTTGTAAGGGAAGTAGAAGATGTAGAACATACTGCAAAATTTTCAAAACGCATAATCCACAAATCACCAAAAATGAAAAATAATATAATCCTGTTATAAATTAAAACCAACTGTGGAACAAAGTAAAATAACCACCCTTTGTGCATAATAAATGTCAAAAGTAGTTATCCTCTTGTATGCAATCAGATAGATGAAGTCTCTAGAAAAATTAGTTCTGTCAGTCATAGCCCAAACCAAAGGTCACTTTTATCTCTCTTTGCTCTAAAACCTTTCTAGTGAAAGAGTTGTCATTCCTGAAATCCAATTTGGCATTTCAATGTCTCTTTTTAGTTCTGTACATTTAGAATTGTTAGTGTTTGGATTGTGTTTTGGTAGTACGTCAGCTGCAGTAGTATTTGCAGCAGTAAATTACACACAGAACTACAAGTTGCCTAATACTCTTAAAACACCCTAACATAAATATCTGGGACAGCTGAAAGATCTGGTTGAAGGCTCTCATATTCTTGTGTCTACTGCTGGTGGGGTAACAAACTGGTGTGACAGTCACAGCTGAGTGAGACACACGTGGTCCATACTGAAGGCACTTACCAGCAGCCAGAAGGAAACTCCACCAGCAACTCATCGTATATTGCTCTGTGGGTATCTGCAATTGCTGTTTCACCTTCCACAGAACAGAAGGGCAACTTTGGGTGAAATATTTACAAAATATTGTGATGTTGGCACAAACTTTTTCCTTTTTTTTTTTTTTTAGGTTAGTAGATTTTATTTACGCCTAAGGGCAGCACACTTTGCCCTGCCTTTTCTGAATAAGAAGCATTATGCAGAGTGTGAAGGATACAATCCCTATGATTAGCCTCTTACCCCTGCAAGCTTAAATGGAGTTAATAATCAGCTTTTCAGTCTGCAGGTAGAGTTGAAAAAATGAAGAAATCTGATATTCTAGCCAATATTGTACTCACAGCAGAGAGGAAAACCTTAGTTTACCTTAACTAACTTTAACAGCAAAAGCAGTTTGAAGTTCAGGCTCTGTTCTCCAAAGCAGTAGCCAGGTGTTTATGAGCACCACCGAGCATAACATGAATACTCCAGTGCTTATGGCAGCCTTAGCAGAATTGTAGGAAACCTAACCACAATAAAAAACTGTCTCAGTGGTTGAATAACTTGATGATAACATTTGGTTTAATTCTCAAAAAGACAGTCCCTATCTTCAAAAGACTCCCTATCTTCAAATTATTTTTAATGTAGAACTGGCAACACTGAAAGCCTTTGAAAAAAAACCAAAACTAAAACATTTAAATTTATTTTGAACTTCCTGTAAATGCATCATTATAGAAAAAATAATGTTACAGGGACAGAAGAAATATGTTTTTATAAAAGTAATACTGATTTACTTGTCTTAACTATGTCACATAACTTCCCAGAAGGCCCTTTTTTTACTTTTCATAAGCATTGCTATAACATCTAGGAAGAAACTAAACATTTGACAGAGGAAATCCTGAGAGGCTGTCCTTAATTCCAAGCCTTTGCATTAGCAAGGCTGTAGAGTTGTTAAAGGTGCCACTCAACAGTTTTTAATCACTGAGTTGTCCTCTTCACCACTGAGTTGAGCTACATAAGGTTCAACCAGCACTAAGACAGGTTGCCTGGGGATGTTCTGGAGTTTCCATCATTGCAGATACTCAACAGCCATCTGGATGGTCCCGGGCAACCAACCTTAGGTGGCCCTGCTTGAGTAAGGGATTTGGACCAAATGACCTCCAGAGGTCACTTCCAACCTGAGGCACTCTGTGATTCTGTGGTAACTCTGAATTTATTGTCTTTCCTCTTCTCTTCCTTAACTATGAATATTCCATTAAACTTTCCTGAAAAGATCTTGGACAAAACCCTAGTCATGCAATACAAATTCACTCTTTGCTTACTATTTTATGCCCTCCTTCTTCCCCTGAGCAGAAGGTAACCTAAGCCTACAGATACCATGAAGAATGTGGGACACTCAAACTCTTAAATGGGTTTTGTGCTGCTGTCACTGGGAGGCAAGTGAGCACACTGCTTCTGTGTGCTTGCAGGGAGCTCACTGACAGATTGCCAGGTAAGTTCAAATATTTTATCAGGCCAGTGTCTTGAGCCATCCCATTGTTATTTGCCTTGCATAGGAGAAGTCATTTAGAGAAGGCATCAGTGACAGGCTTGAAATATTTGTGCAAAACGCAGTTCAATTTGAAGTGACTGGGAAAACAACAGTCTTCATGGTCCCCAATAGAAACACAAGGAGACACCAATACAGAAATGTGCTTTTGCTTCTTTTATTTTACAGACAGAAACCTGTCTCAAAAAAAAAAAAGAGTTTGATGAACTATGTCCATCTGGTCCTCCCTCTGGCCTAACGTATAGTTAATCTTAAAATATGCCAAATGGAGGCCATGAGCCTCAGCTTCAATGCTGAGCCACATGGCAAAAGTGATCCAACAGAGCACTAAAATCTGTGCAGTTCTGTTTGCCTTTCTCTTGTGGAAAAGGAAGCAAAGAGGAAGCAAAGAGAATTGATAATAAAATGAAATTAAGAAATTGGCACTCAGCAGCTAAAGTCCCCTACAATCTTTGTATTTAATTGTCTTTTTCCTGGTAGTATGAAGATTCAAGGCATTCAAAACCAGTATCTTTGGAGAGCTCACTTCTCAGTCAGCCCAGAATAGCTAAGAACTTGTCAGGAGCTGTAATAAACTCCCTCCCAACAGAAATGTACCTCTAGAACGCAACAGACAGTTTTGTACACAGAAGCACTACACAGCAGTTTAAAAGAGAAAACTAAGGAGGAAAATTACAATTAATTACAAAATTTCAAAGGCGTATGATAGAGTTACACAAAATGTTGTGACTCACACAGAGGTTCAAAGAAGAGTTTGTGGGCTCTGTACAGGCTTATTCCACCCTGCATGGAATAGCAGAGAAATGGTAGATCAGGTAGATCTATGAGACTTAAAGCTCTACCTGAACTCCAAGATCCTGAAATGTCTTCAAATTCAGGGCTCAGGTGAATGTTCTCCTTGTGGTGGACTCTGCAGCTGGGATAATGCCTAGAATTGACCTTAACAACTCTTAGCCCTTCTGATCTGGCTCTTCGAAAAGCAAAATCCCACATACTAACATCTGCTGCTCATATTGTGATGTCTCAGTGATGCACAGATGTGAATCACTAGAATTACAAGACTGGATACGGGAATTTTGTGTGTACACACACCTCTATCTTGACAATTTCTGTGTTAGACCACATGTGTTCATCGGCAATTCCACAGTCTGACACTTCTCTCACATTATTCACATATCTGTTTGCATTTCCATCTAAAACTTCACTAAAATTTTCACATGCCAAAAAACATGTGAAACAGTGGGAGACGCAGTTCCCTACTACAGGTGACTTCCAGCCATCTCCCTCGTAGCACCCTAGAACACGCTAGGTGCTTAGATTGGCTCTTGGGGAAAATGTGTGCATCTATACTTATGGAAACAGTCATGATTCACAGCATTCCTTGGGGATTGGGGTGAAATTTCCTTCTGAGTGTTTGACTGGAAAATTATCAACAGTTTTTCTGCATTCCCTCTCAAACTTGTGGTAAACAAGTGCACTTCAGGAGAAAAAATAATCCTCCTTCATTGACCTGAATATGTTGTTCCAAAACACTAGCAGGTCGCTCCACTCTGAATATCACTATAAAAAAGACATTTTGTGGTACCAAAAATGTGTTTAGCACTAGAACAGGGGGTCTTCTGTATGTCTGCTATTTCAATTTTTTTTATTGGGGGGGCTGGAAAAGGAGGGTTCTTTCCTGTTCAGAGTTTAGTGCAAAATTGTAAATGTGGGTTGCTTGGCAACTGCTTTTAAAGAGTGTTATTTGCTCTCAAAGAGACAAGCTGTTATTTCTTGCCTTTTAAAACAAAAACATAAAAGAAGAAAAAATGGAACCAAAAAAAAAAGAAAAAGAAAAAAGGTAATTACTTCACCAGCTATTAACGTAAAGGGCTTCTTTATATGCATACAGCAGTGACATGCAAGGTCTTCCTTGTCCCCACCGTATGATTTCCAACAGAGAACCTGTAGCAAAGAAGTGGTTTTCTACAAGAAGTGCAGCCAAGTGGAACTGACATCTCATACCAACTCAGGAAAATAAATTACATGCAAGACAATGCATCTCACAGGGGGAAAAACTGTTAGAGACCAAGGTCAAACCAGCTCAAAATTTTCTTTTTTAGAAGTGTTTGCTAGCAGCCTCTTGGGGAAAAACTGTAACAACCCATCTGCATATCCCCCCACCCAGCTGTTTAATTCTCTGTTTAGAAGAAGCTGTGAAGGGGCAGAGGCTCAGCAACACCAAGCCCACACAGCTCATAGAGCAGAATTAGGGAGACCCAGCCACAAGAGACAGGACCACTGGGCTCCCAGAGGAGGACATCCCCCACTGGAAAGCTTTCACACCTTTTCAAGAACTGAAGCCCAGAAAAAGAAAATAGCAATGACTGCTCAAGACAAAAATGTGATGGGTCTACCACTTCCACGTGCCTCCCTTTTCTTCCTTATCAAGTATTCAACATCTTAAAACTGCTTTTGCTGAATTTTGCATGTTTTGGTTTTGTGAAGACAATGAGTATTATGTTGCATCATTAATATCAGCTATTACTTAGCTGCAGAAAGACAGATAGATTACAAAAACCAGGCACATTGAAAGATCCATAAAGTGATTCCAATTTATTTGGTATGTGCAGTTTGGGTTGCAACTTGGCATGACAGAATGTGTGGTTTACAAAACAAGCGTACTTACTTCTCCTTGGAGGAAAATTTATGCAGGGCAGTGATCCAATTCAGACTACAGAGGCTAAACATTTCAAAAGAAAGCATTTAAGGTACACATATGTCCTCAACTGGCCTTCAGCTTAAAGATATGTATGTATATGTATTTAGTCTACTCTAAGCAAGTAAGTCAACTACTTTAGAGGTAAGAGCCAACTGCATGAATATCTCTGCAGAACAAATAGAAAGAAGAACTGGTAATAAAAATTAATCTGAGTAAATACAGTAGCGAACTTTAAAATTGCAGGCCACAGATCAAGTATACTAGCAAGAAGATGCACTATGCAGCAGTTTAATATTCTTCTAATACTGACAGATGAATAGAGGTTAATGATAATCTGGTTTCTGTCAAGAATACCTTGCAGGTGGTGAAAGTTCCCAAATCAAAACACAACAAGTAGCTAGTCTTCTGAAAGATTAAGTCTCTTGAAACCATTTTATGACTAGAGTTACCAGGTTTTATTTAATCTACCTGAAAATTTTTGTGCACAGTGAATTTTAATATCTGCTACCTGGCAAAAAAAAAAAAAAGAAAAAAAAATACATATGTATAAGTCAATAAAGAGGCCAAAACTCACCAATTAGGCCTGAATAGTTTACATCATCAAATATACCAATTGTGTTGCACCAGAAAAAATTTGTATTAAAGTGATGGAGCTATATCTCTTTCAAGTCCAAACTTGAGCTACAGCAGTACAGGACACATTGACTGCATGTGGATTTAACTTTTCTTATCTTTTGTTTTAAGTAATTTTCCTGCATAAAAATGCAGTTGTACCTATAATTGCTTAAGCATTTTGCAGTTTCTTTGGTGGTCACCAAAACAGAACCTGATTCCTATATCTTATTTTCTGATTCTGAGATGACATTTTAGGATAAAATTTCCTTCTGCAGAGGTGAGTTAAGATATATGCACCTCAGAAAATGGATTATGTGAAATGCCTTTCCTGGTGTGGTTCCAACACTAAAAGAAGAAACATCTTTTCTGATATGTATTAAAACCAGTTCTTAAATGAGTGGCCCTGGGGATCTGTCCCTACATTTTGTTCGAAAAAATATAAAGAATGCCTCACAGTGCTATCAAAAACAAACACACGTAAAACATGCAATTTTATTCCAAAAGGGCAGAAATTATTTTTTCCTTTGTTTGTCATTCAGAAATTACTTTCTGTAACTCACTCTACAGACAAATGTCTCGTGACTACAGGAGAGAGCAACAAAGCTAAATGCATGGAGTTCTATAGCTGTGATCCCATACAATTTTGTCATCACCCCGGCAGTGGAACCAGCAGTAGTAGAACTAGAAACAAATTTTCATGGACACTGTTAACAGCACAGAATGTGTAATCATGTCAGCCAACTTTTAATTTGTTGGCGTGTTTTGCAAGACGTTAATGATTGTAGGAGACATTAGGAAAATGGGGTGGAAGATACACGTTAGATGGGCAACTGATGAGCTGGGCACTGCCAGACCTCTCAACACAGCAATGGAAAAGTTGCAACCATGTCTCAATTCAATTCTCTTTTAATCTAAAGCAATATACAAGGGAATATGGTAAGAAGTAATAAGCCAATATTGCTTCCTCAGAAGTCATAATTGAGTCCAATAAAGCCCGCAATATTTCTCCAGTGTGGTCCTAGTGTCAGTCAATCGTGTATCAGGCACCTTAGTCCCTAGACATGCATTTTCCCCACAAAACTGTTAATACCATTAGGAAGCATGTAATATGTGCAGTGGTTACTTTTTCAGAAAGCAATCTATTGACTTCAGACTGCTATTATTGCCAGAATCAGCTTGAACTAGTTAAAGTTTTTTCCCAGAGCTGAAATTAGCTTACAAATGAATCTCTTCAGACCGCTCAGCCCTTTATAGCACATGTGCAACATAACAAGTGCCAGATTCAGAGCAATGATAGTGGTCACTCAAATTCTGTACTGCAGAAGAAAAGATAAAAGGAATGAAAACCATCAACAGACTGATTTTGAGTTCTAAAGTTAGTATCTGAACATTGTCAGCTGTGGTGTAACCATCCCTTTTGGGTGGTCAAAGGTCCTTGGTTCCCAAGCCATTAGATCAGGAATGGACAGTCCAGTCTTCTCAGAGGGCACCGACTTTGGGCCTCTCAAGGCAGGCAGCAGGCATTTGGATGGCAGCAGTGATTAAGCAGCGGCATTGCTCACTTTGCACATTAACTTACTGGTGAAGCTGTTCCCACAGCCAGAAACTTGGGCTCACATTCCTTGTTTAAACAATTCGAAAGGCCCATATTCCTTCTCAGATGTCTCAAGGCATTGGTGAATTTAAAGGCCACTCTCAATTTTTGTAGCCCCAGCTAGGCTAAAGTGTGCAAAAGAAGCCAAAAAGAAGAGCATGCAGTGGAGTGCCTTTCCATAGCCTGGAAGTCGGCTACAAGGTCAGAGGCAAGATTTGCAGCTTTCCCTCGCTGTTCCCTGGATTGTTTACACATTTTGCAATACTCTTTTTTTTTTTTCTTTTTTTCTTTTTTTTTTACAAACAAAAAATTAAACAAGACAGGAAATTCTTAGTTAGAACCATTCAGCGTGGTACTTTCCGATTGCATATTCACTAAAGTGGAACAAGAAAATCAGAAAAATTATGGAACTCTCCGTACCATAAGACACCTTTTTAGGAGGTAGAAAATATATCTGGATATAAGATCATTTTTGTCAGAACTTTAACAGAGAAAAATTACGTAATGGTAGCCGCTTGGTTTTCTATAACAGGTGTGAACTCTGGTTTGGGGTTTTTTGCATTCTCATTGAGGGAGTGTTTTTTGTCTGCTTAAAAACCTGCAATTACCTCTCAAATGGCATCATCAATCAACATTTGGGACTTCCATAGTTCTAAGGATTGCAGCTAAATTGTAGCAGTAAAATTAAAAAAGACCATTTTTGAGATTATAATAAGACCTCAATATGCACTACATGTCAAAATATTAACATTCATATAAAATTATTAATTACCTTCAGTTAACTTAGTCTTCTTACAATCTGAGGCCCATCTATTAGCAAACACATTCTGCACTACCTCAGCAATTCCATCTGAGGTTTAAATAAAGAACTTGTGTTTTGATACTCTTTTGATATTTGGATAACATTCCGACTTTACATTAGAGATTTTTTAGTGAAGTGCCATCCTTGACTGTAAGCTGGCAGTTAAATTTATCTTTCCAGTAACAGCCTATACTGAACACAGATTTGTAGTTCAGTACAAACCAAAAAGGTAGGAATTAGCATTCTCTGTTGATAATGAAAAAAATACATGTGCTGAAAAAAGATACTTGAGTCAACACAATGAACGAGTAACGCGGTGGGGAGGGAGAGGCCTGAGCTGATCAGACCCATTGAAACGGTCCAGCTCTCTTGTGTTCGTCTTTAAATTATAAGCCAAAATAAGCTGTTTCCAGCCTCCCAGGCTAGTGTTCCATCAGACAACAGAAGGATACTGGCATAGCAACGCTGCCTCCACAACAGATAGGACTTCTAAGTGCTGGACCAGACCGGGAAACACCCCTAGAAGAAATTTTTCTTCTCGCTCTCTCTTTCGTGGATGTTTTTTCTTTTCTGCAGTCCTCCTTTCTACATCAGAAACTTCCACCAGTTTTCTAACGTGAAATGAGCTATGTGAACCCTCTCCAGCCTTCCTATATTAAAGTGGACAGCAGCGTGATGGAATAAAAGCACCTAGATTTGGAAAATATCTTTAAAGAAATTTAATAAAAACTAAAAACTTGTCAAAGTACTAGCCTTTGATCAGCCTGAAGCATCCTTCGCAGAAAACAGTTAATGCCATTTTTCTATCCCTGCCTGGACAAGGCTGCTGAAGTGCTCAGAGAAACTGAATTTCTCCTGTTTCAGGCCCCCGCTGTAAAGCTAATTGCTTGAAATACTGTTAGGTGATACAGCAAAAGGACCATACTGGTTTTTCTTGACTTTATTTTTTGCCTTTTCAGGATGAGCCATTAGAAAACATCCTACTTCTGTTTCTCTTTTCAAGGATTTCTCCTGTTGACAGGAACATTTACATGAGAATATAGAACAGGCACTGACTGACACTGTGTTGAAGCTCACAAAACTATCAAATTATGTTAGGTTAGAATAAATGTCACTGGCATATGGGAACATAGCATGCTCACTAAAGCTTCTGCATTACTAAGTTTGAATATTTACTGAAAACTAATTAAAGATAGTATAACTGTCTGTTCAAAATTAGGGAGTTTGGTTTGGGCTTTTTGTGTGGAGAAAGGGAAACGACAGTTTATTTAAACTACTATAACAGGTGATACCTGATCAGTTTTGCCACATCTCACATTTCTAATGGAGACAGGTTTGAGATTAAGCTGAAAAATGTATTCCAGTAAGGAGGGAGTTATTTCCCATTCTGTGTTATTGTATTGTGTAAACAAATACACCTATGCATATGGACATTGTGATGTGAGTCAAAAATAATGGATCAAATGCTAATAAAAACCTCAATTTTTTTTAAACTACTTATAGTCAAGATGTAGCATGGCTGAATCTCAAAACCTGTTACAGGAATGATCTGCAAATCTCACAGCAACAAACAATTTCTATTTCTGGCCACGCTGAGAATGGTATGTAAAATTCAGAATGCCGTGAGAGAAAGAACTGTCCAATATTTTGCATAGATATAAAAGGATCTGGAACAATACAGATACAGCCTACTGGCCACAAACCACTTGAACCAGATATAGTGGCTGAGACACTCTTGGAGGGTGAAGGCAAAGGTACCGGTAGTATTCTTCCCTTGGGAAAGTGGATGAAGTCACGCAGCAAATGGCATTTTGAAGTTGTTTCCATCTAAAAATGAAGAATTTTTTGAGAATGCAGGGAGATAAACTTGGCACCAAGCATTCATGAACTGATACAGAGCACTCTAATAACACAGAGATGGAATGAGAGCTGCCTCTCATTGAATGACCCCCAGTCAATTCAGGGAACAGGTAGGTGTGTCAGAAAGGGGATGTAATGTACAGACATGTGAAAAGTGCCATTTACTGAGAGAGACAGCATTAAACACAAAATGGCACAACCTTCTGGTGCTGTGGAAACTGGTAAAAACCAGATAAATGACAGGTGTCAAATATGGAAATATAAAGAGGAGTACAGATATGAAGGGATAAAAAATAAAATTTTAAAAATAAAGGATAAAGAAACATAAAGGGTATACAGGTCCATTTAAAGGAGGATTAAGAACATTATTTAAACAGCAAAAGAGAGCAAATAAATGATGCGGCACCTAATACTTTTCTGGCCTCTGTCTTCAGTAAAGGATTAATCAGTGCCGACCACAATTTTCTAATGAAATGAAATAAGAAAAGGAGAGAAACTTCTGGAGTTGTAAGATAAACCATGGGTATCCCTTTTAACAGGTGTGATGAAACTACTCTTTAGTACTAAGAAATGGATGGAGGCAGTCCCTGCACCGTTAAGAGTTGTCTTGAGGACCCCGTGAAAGACTGAAGAACTGGAGGACAATGGGGAGAATTGGAGGGGTGGAGGAAAATCCACAAACTGGGTTTGGGTTTTTTGAAACATCCTTCATCCTTACTTCTCTTGTTCAGTTGTAAACATTGTAGATGCATTTTACCTCTTCAACCTTCCTCTATAATTTTTGATCAAAATTGCATTTCCACTATAAATTGCTCTGGACGTTGTAAGCAGCAAGCTTTCACTTTGTATCATTAAACATTCTAAGTCAAGAGAATTTCTAGAAAAAGTAGGAATTACAGGATCTTGCTGGTTGTTATGAGTTACCATGCACATAATATTCAGCTTTTCTTCATTTAGGAACTTATGGGAAATGTCACATATTATGGACATTTGATGTGCATGGTTTTTCATTTGTTTAGATTCCTACAAGAGCAGAATAAGAAAGTTTACCTGAAAAAAACAAAATCTTCATGCAATACAGACCATAAGAATAAAATAGCGTATCAATATTCCTGTGAGTGTTTTAACTCAAAACACTGAAACATGCATTAGCTGAAGAAATTAATATTGCTAGAATCATTCTCAATTTACTAACTGGGTTAACTCTGCTCCAGGTTAGAACAACACTGATATATCCGACTGCACAGAGAAAATTCTGGCACAGGTCAACAAGTCCAATCTCTAGATGATCTATTTTTCTTCAGAGCAGGGCAGACTTGTGAGATATTCATGCGAAAATTTCCAAGTACAGAAAACTTATATAATTTGAATTTGTGCTCTGATTCATAAAACCTTTGAACTGGAATTTCTAGTATAACATGCCACTTGAAGGAAGACAAAGGTTCAGTGTCCTAAGCATAGATATCCACAGTGAGGGAAAACATACATCAGTATCTCCTCTTGTATCTCGTGGAGATAATTGTATAAAGCATCTGCTAAAATGCAGACAATACCTTTAGCTTAAAATGTAAAAATGATACAGTCAATTCATGCTTTGGTAATCTAATACTGAAGACATTTTCAGCTTTAACCTCAAATTCACGGTTCTCTTAACAACTGGCTCTGATGCTTAGGCAGAGGAATGTTTGCTTAGCTTGCTGAAGCAATTATTTGAGGACCAAATTAAAATATCAGCACTAGGAATAATATGCCTCTTACCTATTTTCTTCTTAAGGTAAGAGCAACTGCACTGGATTTTATCTAGGGAAAACATCCATTTTCAAATAAAAACTATGTGGAAGAAAGTAGAAGACATAAGATGTACTGTAGGGGGTGAAATACTAATGGCATTTGAGCAGCCTGGTCTAGTGGAAGGTGTTGGGAGGAGGTAGCAGGAGAGATTGGGTGAGATAATCTTTATGGTTCCCTTCCAGCCCAAACCATGCTATGATTCTACAATTACATTTTGTTCTGCGGTTTGGTCAGGGACATGCTGTAAGCAGCAGTTCTTGGGACTCGGAGAACTAAAGCAACGTTATAATTTAGATTGTGAGAACATAAGGTATTTAGTATTTCAATATTTCTTTTTTGCCCTAGTTGCCAGTCTATGGCTATTTTCAACCTTTGCCTTTATTTTGCTTCTGACACACCATTCCTAAGGATTCATTTCATGTCTGCTCACAAACCTCAAGTCCTGATCCACCTGCTGCTTAACTTTTCCATGCGGGTCTGTTTTCACAAAAGCCCCTGGCTTGGCAATTGCACAGGTCAAATCACAGCATTCTCTGGATACAGAAAATAAAGCAGGTCTCTGTCTATGCTATGAGTTAGATAAACAAACAGTAATTTTACAGATATCTCTGTAATTTTACAGAACATCTTTTCTAGGTACCTGTTACATAGTGGCTGATTGTTTTTAATAAGCCCTTTATATTGAAGATCATGTCATTGTATTTGCACTTTGTCATTCCTGCTTGTATTTTTTTCCTCAGACTTACGCAATAATGGGAATGCTGCGATAAAGAAAAGTTCTAAATCATGATGGGACAGTGTAGAGGGCAATAGCTCCTGCATTCAATATTAAGAGAAAGAAACCAAGGCAGAACCAGACAAGGCAGCTGGAGAGTCAAGGCAGGGCTAGAGAAAGACGCTGAAAAGCCAAGCTGGAGAAAACTTCTTAGATTTAGGATTAGAACAGAAGTAAAGAGCTGTGGAGATGAGGCAAGTGCAAAGCAGAGATCAAAGGCAGAAATAAAGAAAACGCAATATCAGGAAGTTAAGGCTAAAACTGGAAGCAAGGAAGGAGGGCAGATATACTGCAGTGGTCAGAGGAAAGTCTGTGTACCACCTTGCATCAGAGCTTGTCCATATCTCCTTCTCTGGGAGAGTCAACAGAAATACAAAAAAGACAAATGAAGAACTCACATTTCTTCTCCTCCCACCATGAAAGAAAAGAGAGTTCTCTGAACAACAGAGACAGAAAATCTGTCCAAATAGGAGAACCAAACATCATTTACAGTTACCAAGCAGGCTAAGAGTACCACAGATTAAATAACAAATTAATTTTCTACAAATGAGTATACAAATGAAGGATAGGTCTGGAAGGGTCAAACAGACTTTGATTGTAAACACCAAGATTTTTCATGATAGATTTATGGGAAGATCTGAAAAAAAAAAGTAGTAATTTTCCAGATTCAGAAGCATAGACATACAGCAGTGAGCAATTCCCACTAGAAGGAATGAAGTCTTGTCTTAGTCTCCGCTTGAAAATGGAGGCCTGCAGATATCCAGTCCAGTGGAAGCCATATCAGGCAGCAAGACGTAATTAACAGCGAAACCCATGACTTGGAGGGAGAAGGTAGAATTTCTACCAGAAGTGTTACTCAGCTCTCCTATACAAATACAGCAGAAAAATATTCAATCAACTTGATGATAAATTAATAAAGCATGATAAGTGTTGCTTGAAACTTTGACTGACTTGCTTTACTTGTCCACTGACTTTTGGAGAATAATTAAAGGAAAATCATAGTTCCTTCCAAAATTTGGAGATGCACCAAGCCCTTTTTTTCAAGCCTAGCCAGCAGAGAAGAACATCAATCAGCAACTATTGTATCCTGGTTTTGGCTTATACATCATGCAGAGAGCTCCACTCTACAGTGTCAGTCAGGTACAGGTATGCCAATGACTCAGTTTGACTATTTTGAGCAAAAGACGTGCAAGTACCTCCCAAAATTTACAGCTAATATCACAAAGTTTTTCAAGTTGACTACAAATACAAAAAATATTTTCAGTAATTTTCTACATTGTACATGCTTGAAAAGAACAGAGTTTGGCAACAAAGACTCTTCTTTATTCCTTTCCCTTCTTTCAAATTATTGTATGTGGTTCCTATTTTGACCAGTCAGGCATGAGTTCTTTTCTTCTTTGTTAGCAAATTTTTAAAGAAGGTGTCAAAATTATCCATACCAGCAATTAGATGACTCAATGTTTATCTTCATCCAGTATTTGCAATAAGGTGATATGCATTTTAGCTGGTTGTTGGGCGATGACATCATTACTGTCCCATCACAGTTGCTATAGAAACCCAACAGGGCTTTTTACAGGCCAGGCAACAGAGAAGCTGTAGAGGTTTGCTTGTTTCTAGTTTTGATACATGACTTGTCAGCCAACGTGTGAGACCTTACAATCTTGTACCTGATGGAGAACAGAAGTATCAAAGGTCATCTATATCCTAAGAAAAGCAGATTTAGTAAGGTCATTACTAAATGATCAGATTTTCCTGCAGTTCAACCCATATTAAACAGATCATGATGCCAGCTAGGGAAGGACCTACTCTGAAGTGAACTGAGTACATCTGAGTATCCTCACACTGGCTTGTAATAGCAAGTCCAGGCTGTGGTATTTATACGTCTCCATCACATTTACATTTAGATGCTATCAGCTTCATGCATACTTTCCATTTCCTTACAAAACCCCAAGCAAGAATTCAAGGCAGAGAGACTCCTGTTTAAATCTCACATGAGAGTGAAAATACTTAAGAGATCTTTGTGGATTTGAGTCTGCACTAGACCCTGAAGTTTCTGTAAAACTCACATTGCACATTCTCTGGGGTCATACTCCTGAAGCATGCCACAGTTTCTGAGTATGCAACGTCTAGTATTTGCAGTTCAGGAGAGAAGACACAATAAAAATACTATGAGACAAGGGTTGACCCCTTCTAAAATACGTTCATAAATGAAATCACACTTTATGTTTGCATGGTTTGGTGTAGACATTTTCATCACAGTTGTGAAAGAATCGTACAGATTTCTGAATTTAGTTTTGACTGATGTAGGTTTGAAATTTAGAAACACAAAAGTTCTCTTTCAAGGAAAACAATCCTGTACAAAATTAATTGTGTGGTTTTTGGTTTGGTATTTCTTAGGAAACAGTTATTTAAAGGTTGTTTTGAAAAGAGAAACTAAGACTCCATGCTTTCATAGAAGGTCTGAAAGTGTCACTTCACCATTGTCTTTCAAAAACACTTCTACTAAAATCAATGCAAACTATATTCCACACATTGTACAAGATGCTACATGATCTTAAAACAGATACACTAGTTACAATTCAGTCTCATAGTATGAAGCCTTAATTTATGTGTGTACATGAAGGCATGTTTACTTACATGCCTGTAAGTGAGTTAGGTGCTGAAGTTGCAGTTACAAAGAAAATAAAATCAAATGCAGGTAACAGAGACTAGATGGTGTTTGAGCTAGCACATGTCTGTTTTAGGGGACTGGACTGATTTAAAGGTTGTCTTGACTTGCTCTGCAGTAACTGTAGTGAGATCTCAGTCATATACCACACTTAGACACTTCACTTTTAGATGTCTTACTTTGTACATAAATCTCAACCATGTATCTGAAAAGTAGAGTATAATCATTACATATCAGAATAACATAATAAAGGGGGCAGCTGTAAAGGCAGTAGGAGCAAAGACAGGTGCTGTGTTTTGGTACTATTCCTCTCTTCCATAGTAATGCAGTATGTTTTCATCTGGAAACCCAAAACTTGGCTTTGAGTGTATGAAACTCCAGGCTCATACAGAAAAGTAGGTAAAAGGGTCTTGGTGTGGTCTCCTACAAAGGAATGAACCTTATCTCAGGAGTGGAGTTACTTGGCAAAATATCGAACTCAACTGTGCTATTAAAGGCATTTTTTTCATGCAATAAATGAGCTACTGGAGAGACTTCCTGTCCTTACACCCCTCTCTGACAGCACTGACCAGCTTAGTTCAGCCTCAAGCACATTCATAGAAACATAGGATCATAGAACATGGTGAGTTGGAAGGGACCCATCAGGATCATCGAGTCCAGCTCCTGGCCCCATAGAGGACACCCCAAGAATCACACCATGTGTCCAAGAACACTGTCCAAATGCTTCTTAAACTCTCTCAGGCTTGGTGCTGTGACCACTTCCCTGAGGAGCCTGTTCCAGTGCACAACAGCCCTCTCAGTTAAAAAGCCCTCAGTTTTCCTGATATCCAACCTAAACTACCCCTGACAGCTTCATGCCATTTTCTTGGGGGCTGTCACTGATCACCAGAGCAAACAGACCCGTGACCTGCCCCTGCACTTCCCCTCATGAGGAAGTTGCAGAGTGCAATGAGGTCTCCCCTCAGTTTCCTCCAGGCTGAACAGACCAAGTGACCTCAGCTGCTCCTCATATGGCTTCACCTCCAGCCCTTCACCATCCTCATGGCCCTCCTTTGGATGCTCCCCAATAGCTTAATATTTTTTATATGTTGTGGAACCCAGAACTGCCCCCAGCACTCGAGCTGAGGCCGCCCCAGTGCAGTGCAGAGCGGGACAATCCCCTCCCTTGCCCAGCTGGCGACGCTGTGCTCGATGCCCCCCAGGACACGTTGGCCCTCCTGGCAGCCAGGGCAGAGCTGACTCAGATTCAACTTGCCATCCACCAGGACCCTCTGGTCCCTTTCTGCAGTGCTGCTCTCCAGCATCTCGTTCCCCAGTCTGTACACACAACCAGGGTTGCTCCATCCGAGGTGCAGAATCAGGCACTTGCCCTTGTTAAATTTCATGTACTTCCATAGTTTAATTCAGTTTAAAAACAAGCAACAGTGGGAAAAAAGCACAATGCATTTTAAACTTTACCATAACAATACTTAAATTCATTTTTTCCTAGAACAAAAATAAAACAGATTTTCTAAGTGTATTTTTCTTTTCTGAGGAAGAAACACAGCTCCAAAGCAGACACTGCTTTTCATCTGTGTCTTTATCTGACTCTTTTTATCAGAAATGGATCCAAAACCCACAGGAAACATTCATTAATTACAAACAACAACAAACCTAGCACATCTGCACTATCTTTGTTAGCTCAGCAGTGTTGAAGGGCTACATTTCCTTTTGTGGTACCAGGTTTAACCACTCCACTTTGAGAGTGAGCAAGGAGCATTACGTTTTTTTATCCACTGACCTACTAGAAAGAGACTTATCAGTATTTTCAAACAAAAAATATGTTGCTTTATGGTTTGCATGCATGTGTACCAGTCCTTAATAAATTACTAAGATTTAAGCCATTCTGCAAGGTGAATCAGGTAATTATTTCCCTTGTTAAGGAGTATATATGAACTTTCATTCAAATAAATGCAAATAACATTATCCTATATTCTATTGGTGATGTGTTCTTGCACTGGTGAACAATTACATGAATGTATCCACTGAAGTCATCCTGCCAACTTTAGCAATGAAGTGTTCAGCTAGATGAATAAGATACAGACTGTGTAATTTAATTTTCCCTTCTTTTTTACGTTAATACAAGTAAAACCTGTTGGCTATTAGTCTAGCAAACACTCCTGTGATGAAAATTAACAATATAAGCAGTTTTGGTTAGACACCAAAAGCAATAAATTTTTTCAAATGAAAATATTTTTGGATCCCTAAGTGACTGCCATAGCAGGATTTAGAGAAAATGCCAACTCACATGTAATTGCAGTGGTACAATTGCTGTGCAACCACGCATTTACTATGGCATTTAAGCAATGCTGTCTCCCAAAATGAATAGCACTGAATGGCTTTGCAGGACACAGTGAAAAATAATTCATTCTCCTTTAAAAAACCTTTTGCAAAACATATTTCCTCTCCAGTTTAATTAAAGCTATCTAAATCTCAGTCTTTCCTTTTTATTTGTTCCCATTATTTATTTAATGCTGAAATCTTTTATTTATATGGTGCTGTGCAGGTAATTTATTTATAACAGAGGTTATTTAACTGGACTAGCAGTGAATTGTGCATGAGATCACCTGTGTCCATAGAGAACTCAGCTGAAGTGATTCAGATCCCATCGAAATGCAATCAGCCTTTGAGCTGTGGCCTTAGTCACAGCACTTAGATTTTCCCTTTTATAAAGGGTTAGAACAAGTTTCCAGTGCAGAGGATGCCACCAGTTATACCATGTTCTCAGGACATGTGTGCCCATTTGTTGTTTTCAAAGTAAGGATTTGTTAATTTTCATCAGTTAAACTAAAAATTTTGTTGAGGGCAAAGGAACACACCTTATGTGCAAACCCAAGACTTTATAGGCAGCTTAACTAGTCTTAGCAACCTGATCCATTATTTTTAACCTAGTTGTAAAGATAGTAAAATTTTATTACATACATAATATAGTATAAAATGTAGTATGATGTATTACATACATATAATTACACGCAATTCAAATTATATATATCCAAACTTTCATGGTTTTGATGTTTTGTTGACCTTCTTAAGGTCAAAATCTTGGTGGGGGGCAGAGGTGGGGAAATGAAGGGATGCAGGGGAGAGGAGGAAAGAAAGGGAGTCTGCAGTATGCAGAGAATTTTTCCAGCAGGATAGCAGTGTGGATTGCTATCCTCCTCACTTAGAGTAATTTTAAGGTTTGATAACATGTTCTACACACCTTTTTTTTTTCTTCATTGTTCAGCAAGACCACAGAGCAAGTCAATTCGTTGTTTGTTTTCGGGTTTTTTTTACTGCTCTTGCTAAATCTGTTTCTGGTATAACAAACTTGCCAAGGTTTCATTCCTTTGCTGGTCACTGGAGAGCTGCTTAACAGCCCAGAGCCTCCAGTATGAATCTATGCCTGTGTTTTTAAGAACTGTGTCTGTCACCTCGTGCCTTTACTTCTCTGTGCTGCAGCTCATTGTAGCCTTACAGGGAATTCATTCCACATAAAATTGACACTACTTACTGTCTACTAGTTACAGAAAAAGCAATAATCATCACAACGACACAATCAGAGAGAGTTAAACAAGCACCAAAAAAAGTAGGTGATAGTCACCTGGTCATTAGATAAGTGGTGCTGCAAGTTAAAACAAATCTCCAAGAAGGCCAAGATAGAGCCTAGGGGAAAGTCTGTGGCCTGTTACAAGCAAAAATGTCCTCAAATTTACTGGGCTACAAGGTTACATATGTCGTTTGAAGAGACAAAAATAAACTTAGCTGGTGGTTTCTAGGACAGAAAAAAAAAAAAATCAGTGACAGATTTCTACAGCAAAAGTGCATCTGGAATCTACCTCTGAACACCATATGCGAGACATAGCTGACAGTAACATGCTTGAAGTTAAGTCTATTGTGGTTGAATTATGCATCCATGTAAGAGCCAGGAAATTATGTAAGTCACCTACATACTGATATACACAAGGATGTATTTGTATGTCTGCTTGAATATATTGTACTTCAGAGTAACAAGATGCACTTTTATAATATTTTCAAGCACATCCCAGTCTTTCCCTGACCCTTTTGACCCATCTGCTCAGATGAAAAATCCAACAGACCAAATCCCAAAAGAAAAACCTAAAAAAGCATTTTGAACCCTGGCTTCAGAAGTCTCAAAGACAACTTACTCTTCTAGTCGGTCCCATATAGTCACCACAAACCCAGACCAGTTCATTTCACTGCAAGGTGCCACTTGAATGACACATAAGTTTTCACTGGGATGGTGCTGTGCAGGGTCAGAAGTTGGACTCAATCATCCTTGTCGGTCCCTCCCAACTCAGCTCTGTGATTTTGTGATTCTGCAGTATGACAGGCAAAAGCTACAACTTTTCATGCCAAGATTTTCTTATCTTGATTGCTACACATTGACACCATAATGTGATTTCTTCCATGTATGAGTACTTCCTTCCTGCTGTTTTAACTATCTTCCATCTACATCCGTATCTATTTTCATTGTTTACTTATAAAATTTTAAAACAAGCCCACACTGTTCTAGGACTGGGATTAAAACATTTATGGATGTTGCATAGGTATCATGGGAACCAAAAAAGGAAGCTGTGGTTAGTATATCCACCAGGTTGCTAAGCGAAGAAGCATCTTTTCCTTTACAGACTGGATGACTGTAGGAGATTTAGGGAAGATGTAATCCTTGTAGAAAGGAAACCCACAGGTCATCTGGTAAGAATAACTTAAAATAAGTTTCATTAAAGCTTTCTGTTTGAATGCAGGGGAGGTCTGGGTTTAAAAAAAAAAAAAAAGTGTTTACTGCAAAACTGCCAATTTATTATTACATAAAATTGTTCCTTACTTTATTCAAAATTGTTCCTTACTTTATTCATACCACATGAAAAAATCAGTTTATTTTCACATTGTGATATTGCCCTTCATAATACAGGATTTCACAAGAGTTTATCCAATAAAAAGTGACTAGGAAGCCAAAATTATTGAAAGGAAAAGTCCTTCACATCCAAGACAGACATGTCTAGCAGATTTCAGCTTCCAGCCAAACTGTTGGTATGGCAACAAAAGACATTCATAGTTCAAAGACAGAATTGATAGTGTGAGATATACTGTGTATTCACATTCAAAAATACATTTTGAAGCCTCTATTCTTTGATTCGTTTTAAAGGCAGATGCTCCTTGGTATATATTTTCCAAGTCAAATAGATCTGATAAAATTCTTCCAAAAATTATAATAAATAATTACCACTCCCTCAAAAGCAGTAAGAAAAGACGTAGTTTTCTGATCAGTCCCACATAATTTAAGTTGCTCATATTTGTGAACAGAATTTATATATTGTTTTGCTTCTCTGTCTGACACAGTTTCTGAAATTTCACTGCGGGGGATTCTGACATTAAAGTAACAACATAACAGGTACAGCAAAAACACTGATACCGTATAAGTGCAAATACATAATTTCAAGTATCAAAACAAGAATCATATTAATGAAAACCTGCCCTTACTTCAAAATAGTATCTGTTATAGCCTGACACGCAAAACCCTTTTTATATAATAAAGCAAGAGGCTCATCTAGATGTCTGACATAATTGATACATAGGGCAGTCATCTCCAGGCTCCATTCATCTATCTCCCTTATTCATAGTGTCTTAAACATACTGAACAACATTTCAACAGTGTCATCAAGGCATCATTTAGTCCTCTGACATTGAAGAACATTGAGCATTTTATTGCTTATAGCTGTACCAAGAGCACATACTGACAGATGCTAGGAAGTTGGGCTCATTTTCACCACACAAAATTAAAAGGCACATCTCTGATGCACTCCACATGTTGATCTTAGCCCACAGCAGCCATCAGTCCTGAGCAGAGGACATCCATCACCCTGCTTAGCTGAAACTATACTGTCCCATTTTTAATAATTTTCCAAAAGGCTGGTGCTATACGGGTCACTAACTTTTCTTGTTGATATATGAGAGCAGCTGGAAACATAAAATACCAAATACAACATCTGAGTTCTGCTGATAGAATGGCCAGACATTTAAATCTGTTAGGTGCATCTATCATGTCCTTATATGCTGGTAAAAGGAATCCCAAAACTGTCAACTACACTCTTTACTGAAGCAACTAAACACCCGTGCATTGGTTTTTTACTGGAAGCTACTTTTATTTTTTACATTTGTATTATTAGTGCCATAAAAGGTAACCTCATGCTAATCACACATCACACTATGCCCTCTCTGGCTTGTATTTGTGCAATGCGAAGATGTCTTCACAAATAAGTTACTAAAGCATATTAGATCGAACAGTCGATGTGAATTTGCTTCATAGGTTACTCTACTAATGGAAACACTCCAAGAAAACTGGCAAAAGATGTAGTTTGTGGTACTTGGCAAGATAACACAGTGTGTGAAGGCAATGCATCTTCAGAGAAAACAAACAAAACAACAGCCATTTCATCACTTTCAGAATTCATTAGCTCAAAGGAATTTAATTTCAATTCCTATATAGGCTTAGTATAGCAGAATGTGTGTGTTTGTGTATATGTTCCACCAGCTTTCTGGTAGATTCACTTGGCACTACGCTCTGCTATCCAGCCAAAAGCTTAACTAAAATTCTCTGATACAAGACCTTTTTCTTTATTAAATCACGTTTTAACTTTATTATGCCATAGCGTGTGGATACAATTTCTGAGTAGACAACAAATCTCGTTTGTTTTGGCAAAGGTCATATTTTTTATTTTGAACCGAATTTACTTTGGCCTAGGCTGTTTCTGTATTTGACTTCACTTTGTATCAGTCTGTATGTCCAGAAACCAACCTTGTTCAGATTTCAGAGGTCTTACTAAGGTCTTTGAATACTAACTGTAAAAAAAGAAATATCTAACTTTTTGTAAGAGTTAAAAGTGTTTTCAACAGTGTTTACTTGTTTGAGTGCAAATACAATACTGGCAAGCTGAAAGAATAGTAAACTCCATGTGCAATGCTAAGTGTCTTATGGTAAAGAACAATATCACTTTTATCTTTTCTTATGTCCCCCTTACACCAGAACTCAGCATTTCTCATGTCACTGTAGTGAATCCTTTTCTAATGCATATTCAGCACTAAGTCATTTATGGCAATTTGTTTCAGTAACAAATGAATTCCAGAAGAACCACAACTAACAAAGCACTGATTCACTACCTAGTTGTTTTCTGTATTTCTACGCAGACCCCCAGTGAATAACCACAGACCCCCAACTTGGCACTTCCTTTCTTTGACCTCAGACTCAGCAGGAGTCCCTCTGTCCCCATCCATGCTGACTGCCTGGCCAGGAAGCAGAAGAGGTAACTTTAGCTCTCCTGGAGCTCAAGAACATGTTTTGGGGTTTCCCCTCTGCACAGATGTCAGTTGGGGTGAGACTGGTACGAACTTTACTTGTCTGCCAAATCTGTTTGCAATTAGCCAAGAGTCTTAATACTTATTCTTTTTGATACTTTTTTTTCCTGTAGAGGCTAGGGTGAGGCAAAGTGAATTTTGACCAGATTCATTTCCTTTCATATTCATTTTCAGAACTAAAATTTTAATAACTAATCATTCAGATGTTCAGCTCTTCCAGATTTAGCCTTGCCAGTAGGAAGTGTGATTGTCCATAGAGTAAAAGTTATACTACATTATTAAAGAGTGCACTCAGAAGTTTTTTCTTTTTTTTCCTCCCCCTTTTATTTTTTTTCCCTTTTGAAAGGGCTTTGTGTGTTAAGTTTAAAAGCATTCCAGCAAGACTGTGAAATAAGAACTTCAGCAAGCTTAGAAATGCAATCATTCTTGCTAACGAAATGTCCCAGATTCTTAAGCTTCCCCAGGACACAGCCAACTCTTATTAATATTATTAGTAGTAGTAATATTTAAAGACAACTGGATGACAGACATCTTTTCTTTTTGCATCTGTCACAGTTATCCAGAACTGTAGCCTTTATTAGAATTTTTTACATGGTATTTCTTATTACTGACGGATGGTACATTTCTTGCCAATATCAGATACTTCAATTCAGAACTGAATTGTATATCTACACTTTTTTCTTCAAATCCACACTTTTTTTCCTTTGATGAGAGGGAGTTTTTAATTAAAACAAACAAAAAAATCCCCCACATAATGGCTGACAAACACTTAAATGTTTATGTTAAAGACAGTCATCTCAGTGCTTTCAAATAATTTCTTTTTATAAAAAAATCAATATCCATAAAAACTGGATAATTTATAGAACAGGTAATGAGTTGTGAAGACTTCCATCAGTATTTAGGTCCAGCCATACAACTGAAAATAATGAATTACTGAGATCACCATACCAATGAGTGTCTGTTATTGACTCTTTACTGATGAGAACGCAGGTCCTCATGAAAAAAAGCAGTCCCAGTGGAACACAAATGTAGCTGAAACATCATTTGGTATCAGGAGACAAACACAGTTGTCCTCTTTCATTCAGAGCATTATAATTTCTGGGTGTTGCACTAGATCTGTTCAGCCTATAAAGGATGTAGATTTCTGCCTTTTTCCCTCTAGTATGTTGTACAAAAACTAACTTCCCTTTTTTTCCCCAAAATAATTTTAAAAATTAGTAATATATTCCAGTTAGATGGTACACACTTGTCCCTTGTGATCTTCATTATATAACCATAGTACCATTTGACTTCCAGCATATTTTTACCTTGGGACAACTGAGGGAAATATACAGTCACAATCAGTAATCCTAGATAACACCTGGATACACAGATCTTCTAAACTATAAAACAACAGCAAAGCATCAACACATTAATTCTCAAAACCCTCCTGCAGAGAAACAAAGGCAAGAAAGCATTACAATGTCCCTTTCAGAGGCTACAAAAAGACCAGACATTTGCAGGGGTCATCTATTCAGAGCAACTAAGTAGAAATAATAGTGATAAACCAACATTTTCTTGCTATCAAGCTTTAGATAAAGATTACAGTTTCCCTTCTTTAAGATGAAAACAACAAACACTCCCGTTTGCACTCATAAAAATTAGTCAAAGAGAAGTAGCAGTACAATCCTTACAACTCTGAGTTAAAAATAAGCAAATAACATAGCCCATGGCCTGATACAACTAGAGTCATTGAACCTTATTGTTTCAAAGCATGCTGGAAAAAACAAAGAACAGGTATTTGTGCTGATAGGAAGAAGGATGAAATTGAACACTTGTTTCTGTTCTCTTAGTAGCTCCTACTTCATGATTTTTGTGACCAATGTTAATTGACTCTGAATCTTCCAAAAATCAGCTTTATTAGAAATATCAAGCAGTGATTCAAAAACATTCAGTACTAATTCAGCAGCAGCTGACCACAAACACAAAATTCGGGATTCAGATAGTTTGTCTCAGTTCTCAGTCTGATCTGAAATGATAGAAATCATGGTTGCCACAGACTTTTAACCTTTTAAGCAAGTACAAGCTACAGTGTGAACATAACCCAAAAAACAGTCTCTAAAGAATATGTATTCTGACACATTAAAAGGTCAAAAAAAAGTCATTTGATTGCATGTGTTGTCCACTACCTAAGTGCTCTACCCTGCCATAAACAAAACACTTGCCAGACTGCAAGGCATAAATATACTTTCTTTATGAATCTAACATGCATTTAGCCAGTCCTGATCATTGCAGTGGCTGTTCCTGAAATTTGGTCAGCAAATAGCCATTACTTCACTATAACCTTCTATGATAAGTCTGTGTCTCTATCTCCAGCACAGCATTGCAATCCCTCCCTCACCACATACACTGAGACACCAAACAGATTCCCTGGGCTCAGCAAGCCTTGCATCAGGTCCTGCTTCTACCTGATGGTCTGGTGAAAAGGGAAAGGTAGGGAACAACTGATGCAGAATAATTGCAACAGTAAAAGAAACCAATAGTTATGTAAACCTCGGTGCTTGAGACTCTGACAGGCTCACTCTGTTATTAGAACATGTTAATTAGCATATGCTCTCTGATTTTCTCTCTGCTCCTCTTCCAGGCACATAGGGAAAAGAATACGAAAATAAGTGTTAATTCACCTTATAAATTAACATGTACCCAATGGGGGAGGCATTGTTTGAATATTTTTGGGTTGAGTAACCTCGGTACATAAACCTAAGCCTAGCCTCACAGCTATACTAAATAATCGACCAATAAGAATCTTGTATCAAATATCAATTGTAATGTGTTGATGAACAGGGTATTTCATCTTTATACAGCTGTGGAGCATGTCAGTTGGTAATCAAAAAAGTGCTTAGCAAGATTTTCTTACTTGCATTGAATTCTAACAAAGACCAGAGGTGTTTGATGAGCGATCAAGAAGATGGAAGAAAGGAAATTTAGTAGATGAGAAATACTGAGCTGAGAATGCAGAGAAAAAAACCTGTCCCTAGGGATGTTGAGCAGTTCAGAAAGCTCTCCTGCACCACTAAACTCCAGACTAGTGTGACCTAGCGTGACACTAATTAAATGGGAAAAGAAGGAAGAAGTAGTGCTGGCTTCTCTTCTCAGGGCACAAGAGAATTATTCAGAAGTATTTGTAAGCCAGCCACGTGTGCCCACCAAATATATCTTTTGGCTCTAGCAGTGCAAAAAGGACGGTGCATTTTGTCCTGCAGAGAAACCCCAAACAGGGACAGGAGACCTTGCCTGTGAGATGTGGGACCTGGAAAGGCTCTACCTGGCACCTCAGCCTCTGATACTTAAAATGGCATCAGCAGATTTAATGCAGATGGCAGCTGGGAATATAAAATTGACCATTGAGAGAATTTTTCTATTAAAAAAAAGGAAAACAAAAGCAAATGTTCAGTGTTCTACAGATCTTAAATGGCAAAATTTGTAACATTGAAGGACCCTTCAGAAACAGCTGCTGTTAACTACAGAGAGATGATGACACAGATAACACGTTGTCTTTGTTGTAAATATCACCCTTTGTTCCTCAAAATACAGGGTTGCTATTTACATGTTAGTTGCAGCAAAGGTTCCATTTCTCTCATAGGTCAGAGCAAAAGACTACTTAATTACATACTTCTGTGAAAGAAAATCATTGATTCACACCTCTGTTTAAAAATTTATCCCCCTTTCATCCAGCTGTATCAACTGTATTATGTATGCCTAGTCTGAGTGCTGGTGTAAATGAAAAGTACATAAGCTAATTTTGCAATACAAACAACAGATTCAGGAAATTAGTCTTATTTTAAGTTGAAAAGTTAGGACTCCGTTCTGCTTAATTTTCAATGTGTATTTATACCAAACTGATTGTGGATGTAAAGCCAAATTGCTATTCTATTATCACAAATATGATACATATTATATTATTATAAGCTCATACTGTTGGAATAATAATGTAAAACCAGAGCCTAATTCCTGTTTGCTGCCTTTTTTAAGCGAGTCTGTGCAGAACAAAACATTTTCCCTGCCCTTGCCCATACAACCTCAGTAAGAAACATGAGGACAAAAGTGGGAAGCCTATGTGGGAGGAACCACCTCATATCCCAGAGGACCAAAGTGATCTTAAAAAAAAGCCTACACCAAAAGGTGAGCTACAGCTCTCATTTACTTTAACAGGGACCTCTCTATTAACCAGGGGTAAGAGAAATAAGGTTATTGACTCTTTACTGACAAAATTCCCTTCTTTCTCAGCAACAGAAGGGATGGCACCAGCACAGGATCATTTTCTGTCCTGAAAGGCAGAAGTGTTTCACAAAAAAAAAGTTTGTTTCTTTCTGTATACATGCTTCCTAACCACCTTACCTGATGCTGGAATTCCTGGATTTCTCTTGCATGACTTTGCAAATATCTTATCCCTGTAGCCAATGGAGTAGGAGAGCAGGGAGACAGAGGGATGGACAGCCAGAGACGTGCCTTTAGAGTTCAACTTGGCCATGTGTAGGCAGCTCAGCATGACTGCTCTCCTTGCTCTGGTACTGCAGGAATATCCTAACCTTTAAAAGGAGGACTGTGAAGCTGGGCAGCCTCCTCTTTGCATCTCTCCTCCTTTTGCTGATAGAGCACTGCACACATCGTGGAGCTTCTCTGTTGCAATGTATGTTTGCAGCTGTTTTCTAGGGAGCTGTTTAGGGAGTGTTCTTTTTGTGTTCTCATGCAAATATTTTTATGAGTATTCATAAGAGAAGCGAGCAGCTAAGCTGCATACCTTATACTCTATCTCCTAAGGCCAGTCTAAGACAGAAACTTTGTGTTTTCACAGCACTGCTTCATGCTGTTACAGAACACTCCCTTTTGGCATTTTGGCCAAAGACATCTTCTAAAGAGCTTTGTCAAAGATTGACACTTTCCTTAAGGATAAAAGGAAAGCTGACATTACATAAGGATTTTGAAGCCAAGCCATTCTATGGGGAGCCAAAAAACCAGATGATGGTTATCAGGAACAGGGTATTCCATGATGCTGAGAAGGCACGTAGCACTGGTCCATGCTCCTAAGCGCTTGAGCCTACATAACTTACATTGCATTTGTGTAGGTCACAGAGAAAAAAAAAAAAAAAAAAGAAGGCTTGTATTATTATCACTATCCATAAGAACAGGATTGAGTCTCAGACTAGTGAAAATAGCAGTAGATTTTGATTTGTGGGGTCACTCTCAGCCAGGATTTCAAAAGCATTAGTAAAACTAAAAAAGTGGATGAATAATACATCTGCTAGAAATTACACTTGTGGGGAGATCAAAATTATTCACCAATTTGGAAATGATGGAGGGTTAAATGTTATGACAATTTATTTTGTCATTTTCTAGAAGAACTAGTTTCAACATCTTCAAAATAGGAGCATTCTGACTTCCTATTTCGAAATAGCATACTTGTTTTGAAATTGACACAAGATTGCTCTTAGTTTAACAAAAATGTTTGGGTTGGCAGAGAATAAAATTCTGCTTCCTGCTGAGAAAAGAAAACAAACTATTAAAGTCATTAAAAGTTGTTTCAGGTTGTTATAAGCATTGCCTCCAGAATGTTTAGTTCAGCCACTAAACTTTCAAAAAGATGATAAAATGGATCATTTGTACAGATCTTTGAAAAAACAGCAGGGAGAAAAGCAACTGGAGATGCATACTATTCAAAGACCAAGGTCCTGAAGTTTGTTTTTCCTTGGCTACCCCCCACTGCAGCATAAATTGACTTCCTATGTTACAAACCCAAGAAAACAGATACATATCATTTGGAGCATTGTGCATCTGTCTGTACATCTGCCCCTATCATTTAGCTCTCCATATACTCCATAAGTATCAGTAGACCTGACTCCTACAAGAGGGATGCAAAACACTCTCTGCCTCAAGGGGAGACTTCAGTTACGCAGCAAGGCTCCTTCTGCTTCTCAGTCTGAAAATTTCTATCAGTTTCATTTAAATAGATCCCAGAGCTTCATATTAAGTTACATAAAACATGTAATAACACAGCCAATACAACAGTTGAGACCTTATTTTCTTGTTAAATTCAATTTGTTCTTGCAGTGTCTCCACTATTTCAGCTTTCACTGTGTTGCAGATTTAGGCATTAACAATGCATGAAGTTTATTTTAGAGACTGCCAGGAGCAGCGAGCTGGAGAATTTGGATAGGTAAGGAGCAGGTATATGAAGGTCTGCTTGTCTAGGGACTCAAAGTGATTTGAGGTTAACAGGAAAAGTAAATTTTAAGCTGGTAAAACACCTGTCAATGAAACAGCCACGTTCTTCAGTAGTAACTGTGATCTCAAAATCAACGATTCCAAGGAATATTACAAGGGGCTCACAAATACAGTTTTCTCTAATCCAAGGACTCTGCCTTAAGGAAAGCTTCCATTTTTAAAAGATGAAGAACTAGATTTGGTACTACAACTTCCATTGCCTCAAGCCAGGAAAAGGAGGAGTATGACTTTAGGTAGGTCTCCATCGCCTTGCAGACTCCGTTTCTGGAGCTTTGTCAAAGAAACTGAAGCTTTTATCAGTGTGCCTATACAGTCTGAAAGAACTACAGCACTTTAATAAACACTTTCTTCTCCAGGCTCCCATTCAACCTCTTTCCATGGTTATCAGGACATGTGGCACAGCTGCTCATGCTAATGCTGAACACCTCCACTTAAGCAGTGGGGCCATGACCCTCATGCAACATCAAAATAACACTTTTGTAAGTACATATAAATTGTCCCCCTCTTCTGCTTGCTGTTTGGTCTTTCCTATACATTCTTTCCTAAAATATTTTTATTCAGTTTTAAATATTGTTACTTTTTGCATGAGTTGCAGTAGTGATCAGCAAACTTGGTCAGGAACCAAGGCTACCCTTCTTTGTGTGGCACTTCACAGACCTAAAATACTGTCCCTTCCCCAAAGCATTTGTAGCATGCAGAACCTCAAAAACACTGCAATTAGTTAGCAAACAACACAAGGACAAACATGATGTTATATCTAACATAAATGATGAAAATGAATCCAGGTAGACTCATATTCCCTGTTCCATTAGAAAGACTTGATCCAATTAAAAGCCAGCAAATGTAAAGTACAAAGAAGACATTCTCTTCTACTCAGACTAATGTTGGGAACTCACAGACACCACTTAGTTTTTCTCAAAGTAAATAGCTTAGGAAGCTCTAAACAAACACAACATATGGAATTTCTATACCAAGCATGAAAATTACAAGCAATGTCAATCACCTGGCTTGAAAACAAAACAGCTAGAAAACATTCTAGGAGATACATTGCTTCACAGAGGAGTGAAAAAAAAAGGGAAGTAAAAGATCTTTATTTGAATCACAGGCACTGGATGTTCACCACCGACTAACACAATCCTAGAACATACAGATATTTCTCTTTTTTACAGGTAAGCACTTCATATTAGAAAGATATTCTTATTTCACACTTTCTTTAAGAGCACTGTTGTCCAGAGTGTCACTCATGATTCACAGCAGCATGAAAACAGAATTCAGCCCTTGATATTTTACTGGAGAGGTTCAGTTCAAAAAAAGCATGTATGGAAGCCTGATGGGCTAGCAGTCCACCACTCTTTCAGTTTGGAGTCACAATTTTGCTTTTTCATGTATCATAACATATCTTAGTCTAGATCAGAAAAAATAATCATTACCTGTAACCAAAACTCTATGACTCTCCATCTCTATCTTACACACAGACTCTTATAACTCATCCTCTCCCACTTCCACATTCTATTTGCCTTCCTATAATGGATGTTTTTCGCATTTTAGCACCACCTCTTCTCCTTTCTTAGCCTTTTATCTATCCTCTTTCTGCCTACATCTCTCTATACCTGCAATTGTTACCCTGCTGGAATAGCTAGTTGTGCAATTACTTGAGTTAAGTCTCCCCATCTAAGAATTTTTCCCATAAACAAAATGGCAAACAGATAAAAGAAATCAGTCATACTTGGACGTAGACCTCTTGAGAAACATTGTGCTCTATCATCGTGTATTTTTATTAAACTTAGAGACAGTGGAGAGTGTCTTGTAAATCCTTCAAACTCCTTATTGACATTCAAGGTTCTTTTAACATATATCATAATCACCCTGCTGAGACAAATTCCTTTGACATGCATAAAGATTAAGACCTCTAGTTTTGTACTCTAGGCCTTCCACTGGAAATTGGTCTGGGCACTGCCCTTAGCAGTGGTACTTTCAATAGACTTTGGCATTTACTTTGTTTGCTTAGATTATGCTAGCTCTTAGTGAGTCCTCACATGTACTCAGTTTGCAAATCTGAAATTGTTCAACTGTCAACCCTCCAAAGTCAGAACACTGGTCTAGTTTTTCTCCCTTATACCATTGCCTCCCCTCAGATCTTAGTTTTAAAATACTGGGGATAGCATATGAGACCAGTTTCAAGTCAATTACGTTTACAGTATTTCAGGTGTGTAAAGGCAACAGTGGTTAATAGGATAATAAAAACTCCATCTTGTATTTTTTTAAGGGCAACAATAATGCAAAGTCCTATCAAGAACAGTTGAAAACAAAAAAAGGACCAGTCTTACACAGCTGCATAGCTACTTTGAGGGGGAGGGCCTCTTTTCTTTGACTGCTTGTTGCACGAACAAAAAGAGGATACATCATTCCTAAATTGGTAGGTTTATTTAATTATGGCTTTAGGTATAGGGTGTTCATCTGCCTAACACAAAAGAAGCAAAAGGATGACGCAGAAGAGTCATGAAATTAACCTGTTCCTCAAGCATCTCCTTCATATGAGTAAGGTTTTCAAGAGCAAGTTTTGCTTATCTCCATTTCCGATTAAGGAAATGCTAAAAATCTTCATGACTTAACAGAAAGGAAATTTTACCTGCACTGCAGACTATTTACTACAAAAAATAGCAGGTGCTGAAGAGTTTAAGAAAGTCCAGACTCAGGTAAATGGGGCAGAAAGACCAAGATAGGATGGATGAAGGTGCAAGGAACAAAATGCAGTATGCAAGGAACTGAAGAATGCAAGTAATATATAAAAATAAGGAAGCATAAAAGTATATATTTGGAGAGACACTAGAGGAAGAGTAGAGAAAAGGTATAGATTATAAATGGCAACTCACAGTGTTTCAACCTGCTGTGAGAAATAAGCAGAAGCCGTAACCGGAGTCACATTCATATTCTTATTTCGGCATACAGAATTGCTTAAATCTGACCTATTATGCAGCTTTCCTGATCCTCATGTTGACATGCAAGAGATGATTTTAAGCCTCTTCTTAGAAATGAAACCAAAGAATTTAGTTTTATTCTACAAAGCAGGAAAAATGAACACACTCGATTTCTATTAAGCTAAACAGTAGTATATTTTTCTTTCTAGCTCTGACTTGCATTGCATCCTTCCAGTATAACGTCAAAGAGGGCCAGGAGGAAAAAAAACCTTGAAACTGACTCCCTACAGAATGAATAAATACAGCCAAATCACCAGCATGGAAAATAACTGTATGAGCCCTAGGTATCAAAGCTTACCCACAAATAGCTCATAGTGAATAATGCATATGGTATAAAGTCAGTTAAAATAAGTGCCAGGTCACTTATCAGGCAGCAGTGAATTTGCAAGGCTTTGAAACAAAATTCTTCTTTTGATTGTCCCTCTCTGAGGTACAAATAACTGAACTAAGATGCAGGTAATTAATGACTGGAGTGAAATGTGGTCGAGAGCTTGCCAGTTCCACAGCCTTTTAGTCCTACACCAGAACAGACTGGCGGTGCTGAAGAGGCAACAGTGAAACATGAAAGAGCCAGCTTTGACTTTGTGAAACTAGTTCCTGACATCACTGGGTCCTAAAGCACTACTATGCCTCAGAAATCAAAAGGATTTCTCTTGGCTGAAAAATTCAGCAGAAAACCAACAGACTAACAATCTACCAACGTGGGCCAAATGCCTTTAAGCCCAGTTTAATTTCTGCTTTTGAGACATTATGTATTTGGCTGCCAGATTATAGCATTTGCATGACCTAAAATTTCCACGGTGCATGTTCATACAGATGCTTCAGGGCTAGCCTCCTTTCAGATGAATTCAGCTCCTCAGACTGCTGAAAATTGTGCACATTTTACAGCCTTGGAAATGTACCAGGGTTCTCCAGCAAAGGCCATTAGGTTGAGGGCATTTGCAAAAGGAAAGAAAAAAATTACTGAAAATCAGGCAGTATATGAAAATATATGGCCTTTCTCCACAGGGTCTTACCCTGCTCTTTATTTTACCTTCTCTACTCAGTGAGCCAAAGGTTTAAACAAGCACTAAGTTTCTGCACTGAAAGTGCAGCCAACTGATTATTCACAGGACATCAAAAGCTTTTCATTCCCTCCTTTCCAGGATGCAGTAGAAAGGTGCTTAAATTGCAACTTAAATTATTTTCCCCTTGATGTGCTTGTCCCTGTCAAAATAAGTGCTGTTTGTATGGGCACAGCTCAGGCAATTACATTAACTTCAGTCAATAACTTAACCCTATTACCAATGTTTTTCTAGTGATCCAAAGACCGGAGCTGTTACTAACAGGTGATGATATATATTCCAATACTGCAAGAGGAAAATCTATTTTTATACCAAGACGTGGCAGGAAATATGAAAATAATTATTCTTAAATAATAATGAATAATAATTATTATTATTCCAGGAAAGATTAATCTCCAATTTCTGGTTTTTCTCTTTAAAAAAAAAGTGATTAATTTGCTGCTTAGAATTAAAAAAAATAAACCTGACAAAAGATAATGGAGTTTTATATTTTAAGGGAGGGGTTTGTTTGTGTTTTTACCAGAACTTCTTTAAGATTCATTTCTATCTGAGCACTAAAAGGAACCAGAAGTAAACTGTAGAAATTTGAAAGGTCACAGTATTAGGGTCTTATTTTAACTGTTGTGAGAAAAATATAAACATTGCTTTGGTTCTTAACCATTCATAAAGAATCCCAGCCTCACACAGACATGCCTGAAAAAAGTCTGGCCCTACATAAATTATGCAAAGAGCCTTGAAATAACATCATTCAATATGATTCATTCACATAAAAGTACAGCATCATCTTCCAGGTGAGCAGCAGCCATCCAGCTCCTGGTTTCTACAGGGGTATGATAAAACAAATACTGCCTAATAAATAATCCATTAACAACACACAGCACTATTTAATAACTCAGTTATCTAACACCCATATTAGTTCATAGACAACAAGCAGATCTCAAAATTTTGCACATTTTCAGTGTTGGAAAACTTTGCAAAAAACTTAAAGGTAAATTATCTCTGTCAAGGTTGGTCCTTGCTTGCATTTACATGGACATTACTAGCTTAGATAAATCTTCCTGCAGAACCCATGCCAAGACAATTTGAAAACACTAAACCAAGTGTCAGCTTTCCTTTGCTATGTAAGAAGCATAAACTGCCTTAGAATCCAGAAGATTTAAGAAATCTAGAAATGCGAGGGTTTTTTCCCCACAAGTTTTCCCACCATAAAGTTCAAGCATCACATTTTGTAATGCTTTTAAGATGCTTAGTTGTATGTGTTTGTTTCCTCTCCTATTCCAGTGACTTAAGCAAGTGAAAGATATCATTCTTTTGCTTTGATAATCAATTGCACTACAGGTTCAGAAGCACTAGTCTGTTACCTCCTCTCACTTTTGAGAGAGGTACACTAATGGCTACCATTAAAACATGTATATTGCTTTAAAATATGTTTTCACATCCTGTTTGTAAAACCAGTGAGCTTTCATATCACTTTAAAAAATTGAGTAAGTATTTAGTTCATTAAGACATCCTAATTTATAAATCTATATTTTAATAATCAATGCTGCTTCCACTTTAGTCTCATACATGTATTCTGGTTTTGGTAAAATGTCATATTTATTTTTTGTAATACATGACACCTAGTCTTCTGAACAACAACCTGGACATTGCTTTTTCTTTCAAGCTTCTGTATAGACACCAGAGTGACATATGACCCTTGTCCAAGAACAAAAGACACACAAAGCTGCTCTTAATCTAAACATTATATTCTATTTCTTACCACAGATAGTCTGCAAGCACTCAAGCACAGTTTAAACATACCATTTCACATCTGCATGGCCTACAACCTTAAATCCCTATAAACAAGATTCTTTCAAGAAGTCTTTGGATACACTGGAACGTGAAGACGGAGAATTGCAAAGATCGTAAGGAAAAGCCAACACAGAAAGACTGTGATGAATGGTTTGGGCTTTTTCCTATGTCTTCAAGCTACTGGAGACCTAGTATTTCGTGTCTGTCAGTACGGGACCTCTCTTGGAAGTGTGGGCAGGAATGTACACGGACTGCTAGAACAGTCTCACACTTGTTGGTCATGTGATCTGTTTCCTCTAAAGTGTATTCACTTTAGTAAGCACCATACTGAAAATTGCATGTTAGAGTCTTCTGTGAAGAGCTATGAATAACATAGAGACACCTGGGCTGAAATTTACTATTCTGTACCTATTTTATTGCATAAAGCAGAAATTCTCTTTCTGAGCTAAAAAAAAAAAAAANAAAAAAAAAAGGCAGCTTTTTTTAAAATTGAATAATATTTACAAAAGCACCGGTATGTCACCTACAACTTCTGTAAATTTCATCCTCATTTAAAGCACTGAGTGCATACACAGAAATAGATAAGGGTTAATACATGTTTTTAAAACTAATTATGGATGCCAATATGAAAGAGATTTGATTACATACAAAACTTAGTTTAACTCATGTCACATAGAAGCAAGAAGTGAAAAGACAAAAGAACACCCCCATATTTAAAAAATTTCCCACTGTAATACATAAACCCCATTTAACATAAAAAAGTACCTTTCTTGTATTTTCTTGTCTCTGCAAAAGTGAACATTGCTTTTGTTAAGACTCAAAATGCAATTCTGCTCAAATATACTGCTGTTTAATTGGCACTTAACATGCAATCACATTTTTACATGGATTGATATTATTGTAGGTTAGTGGGTAAACAAAACATGCTTGCTCAGTCTTTTTGCATCACATAATTCTGTTTTCATCCACACAGATTATAAACTCTTGTCATAGTAAACACGTGATAGACTGCAACTACTATATGAACCATGAATGAGGTATAAAATTTTCTAGGGACATGTTCTGAGGTTTCAGACTTTAAAGTTAGCAGTGGATCCTATTACAAACCTTGATAATGTTCAGGAAATGGTCTGATGTTGCCAGGTTGGACTATCTTAATTGACAATACTTTGCTTAAATGCCAACTTCAGTTAGACTCGGAAAGTATTTGAAAAACTATAATTAATTATTTCAGCATTTCACAGAATCTACCTCAATTTTAATCCAGGATTTGAATCCAAACCCAGCTAAACCTCTGATTACATCTTAACGCTAATTTAAACACAGTCTTCCACTAACTTGGAGTGTCAACAACAACAGAAGTATTAAAAGTAGTCATTCTAAACATCTTTGGTCATGGAGGTACCAGAAAGAAAAAATGGTCCCCTTTCTGCAGTAAAATGCATATAAAGTAAACCTTTGGGTCTTAAATGATTATTTTTCTTTTTATTTTCAGCATGCCAATTGTGTTGTCATATTTACTTTACACTTACAAACCTCTGAGTTTTACCACCCAGACTGCCGTCTCAAAAAAAAGCACATGGAATATGAATGGTTTGGGTTCAATCATACACATTCGGCAGTGCTGGATTACTACCAGTTTTCTTAACACAGTCCCATTTATAGGAAGTTGGCACAAAACAGAATCATGAAAAACACTGTGCCATATCTACTATTTTTGCAGTTTTATAAGGCCCAAACCTATCCTAGATAACCTGTGCTAGCACAAGGCAGTGTTGCTCCCCCATTGACCACACGTTGTTGGTTCTTACTGGTTTCTTTCTAATCTCTTCAGTAGATAAAAATAGCTAATTTTTTCTGAATGGAATTAAATACATTGGCCCTGCAGAACATTTCAGGTCTTTTGGGAGAATGTAGATATTTGCCATTGATTTTTCATAAATATGGGGCAGCCCCTGTGACAAATGAAGACACTGTGCATTGGAGAGCAGAGTACAGCATCTTTCTTTCAGCTAGTCAAACATAAAAGAACCGCCACATCCTCTGATGGTCATCTCCTTTATGAAGGACATCCCATCAACAGTAAAATACTCTCAGTCATTTTGTAAGTAATGCATGAGCCACAGGCACCAGGGACTCATCAGGGAGAAAGAGGCAGGCAGTCTTCTTAGCCACATATGTGAGGTGGTATTTATGATACTCCTATTTATGTCATTTGTGATGTCAGAGCTGAATAAAAGAGAAACACATAACATCATGCTTTTGGCAATGCAAACTATGTCATCTGTAGCCTCGGTCAGCAGCCAAATGCTCGCCCACCCACTTGCCAGCTAACACACTGAACAGGACAAAGATAGAAAATAGGGAGAAAAAAATCTCACGGGTTAACATAAAGGGAGGTTGCTTAACAGATACCATTACAGGCAAGAGACTCAACTTGGTGCAAATTAAAACAATTTATTGCCAATTAAAATAGATTCAAATAGTGAAAAACTTCTGTCACTTCCTTCTCCAGCTTCCTTGCTGAAAGACCAGATTCCTGACCAGATTCTTCTTCCTCCCTCACTAAATGATGTTATGGACCTGTCAATTTCTGCTACCACTTTTGACAACTGGGATATTATTATTTTTGTAGATAAGGTTTGGATTCCTGCCTTAGGCATGGTGTCCTGAAGTGGAGAGGCCCTCCTTCCTCTGCTACCATGGAGCTGAAAAAGGATCAACAATCTCAGTGTTAAGGAACTGATGGGTCTGATTGGGGTAGGCAGAGCATTCTTCTGTCAAGTGCTGTACCAATTCAGTGGGATTACATGTCTGTTTTGTTCTGCCACAAAATCCCAGGGTTTGGAAGGTGATAACTGCCCTAGGAACCTGCCAAAATCCTCCCACACACCCTGCTGCCCAGGGATTGACCACATCAGGTCGCATTTCTCTGTCAACTCGCCAACAAGTTGTTTACCCTTGGACTTGGATCAAGTTCCACCTATCCAGCAACTTCAGATAATAGGACCAAACCGCTTACAGTGATAATGCCTTGTCAATATTTTAGAAAGCATGAATTTAAATTCCAAAACCATTATTAATATTGGCTTTTGGAGGGAGGGCAGTCAGAAAAAATTTCACACAATATGCATCCTGAAAGCTCTGTCATCCTGTGATAAGTGAGTTTTATTATATGCATAGAAAGAACAGACCTGCCCTCTGTAATGTCCTGTGTTGACAGCGGAGAATCCAACCATACCTTCACTGCCAAGCATTCAAACTTCCAAGAGAGATCACTGTACTGACACTTAAAATATACAGTTCTACAACAGCCCATACAGCAACATTAATGGAGACTATAAAGCATCAGAAAGCCTACAGAAGTAAAGCAGTACCTAGTCTGTTACAAAGGGCTATACTGAAAAACAGCATGTGCACTAATATATCCCTTCCTTCATAAAGTTCCTCATACTTTTACACAAACCATTGAGCGTAGGAGTTTAAGAGAACAAATCGTGAAAGAACATTTTAATTTCCAACTATTTATCTAAAAATTTATCTTCTCCCATGACCTCAAAGCATCTCTTAAAATTATTTAGAGTTTTTAAATAATATAAATAACTTTTAATAATTTAAAGTTATTTAGTTTGTTTTTCATCTGCTTTGCATTACCCATACAGATGCTGAAAAGTCAGTTACATGCCTTTTCTTGATGCATGATCTCAGGGGATATATAGGAGATTCATCCATCTTGCAAAATTCTCACAAAATCTAATTGATGCTTATTAAGTAATATAAAACCCAGTGGCCCGCATAAACATGATTAGACACATGAGGCTGAGCATCTTCCTACATAATCTCTTCACATGAAAACTAATTTCTGCTAAAAGAGCTATCACCTGAACTGCCTTAAGAGTACAGTTAAATTTTTAGCATAATTTTTGCCTCTGCTTACTGCAATTCTATTCTAATATTTCTTTTTATACAAAAAGCCGTGATCAAGTTTTGCCACCTTTCCCTTTCGTTATCAGTCCCTTTTAAGATTTATCATCACAATTCATAGTTTAATAAATTTTCTCACTGATTCTCCACTACATTTCAACATTATCGATTTCAGAATATCTGCCATTCTGCCTCAGGCAGGATTGTAGCCTCATCTATTGTACTGTCAATTACAGCTTCCCTCCAGATTCAGAAAGAGGAATTCCCTTCTCACTAAAATAACAGACTCTCACTTCCGATAGTAAAGGAGACTGAACTTCGGATTAAACAAAAGTCAAATTTAGTTCCCAGATCTCTTTCTGATAGCATGAATTTAGTTAAGCTGTTCTTGTCTGATTTGATAAATAGCAATATTGAGGATGTAGCAGAAAGAGAACTATTTAGCCAGGTGTTCCTTTGCAAAGGCTTCCTCTTTAGAGTGAGTCAGAGCAGAGAATGGGGTTGATAAAATGTGGCTGATAAACCTGTGGGTAAATGAAAGGCTTTGTTTAGCTCATTACTGAAAAAAAAAAAAAATCTTGATTTCACATTCACTCCCACTTCCCTCAATTAAAAGAATGTTCTTAAAAGGCTCTTCGTTTTTTGCTTAGCTGGGTACTTGAATAAAAAAGACTAAATAGCACATCAAAGTAACGTTAATGTGTGCCTTGGTTCCTGTTTGTGTATAGATGACCAAATTCATAGCTCTGCAGTTCCACTGCAACTTATTCACAAGTTTGCTAAATTTGCCATTTTTAAAAATCACTTAATTAGGACAATTCAAAGAAAATGTCTTTTCTTTTAGTTCTGCAAGCACATAAGAACATGTGCAAGCCCTATAATACTTTTTATTTCAACCAGCTGTTGTGCACAATCCAGACTATGCAAAGCAATAACTGGCTTGTTTTACCATTGACAGAACCTACTCAGTCCTAAAAAGGAGTCTCCCACACTCAATTACCAGCATGAAAGAAGAGTATGTAAAAATCTACCTGAAAAATATATAGTGATTTCCAAAGAAATTTCATTATTACCATTTAATAGGTGAGCATTTCTGCCAAAAAGCCCAGAATTACACTGTTGGACAAATTCTAAGCCAAACAACTGAACTTCATGGACCAGTGTAATGTTTTGTAAGGGCTTGAAGTCAAAATTTTAAGCTGAAATGTTCCACACATCCAAGGAGTAGGGGATGGGGTAAGTGGTCTAACAGGAAGCCAAGGTTTGTGGTTTAATGCAGGAGGTTTAATTTCTTTGCTTCTCTGTATAGACAACATCAAGAGGGAGCACCAAAATCAGTGAGCAATGAGACACCACTACAGTGACAATACATGAAGAAAGCACAGCATTGCCTAAAGCTGCGGGGCATTTACTAAAACACATAGGATGCTGTCACTGAGACTAATTTTATTATATTCAGTTTCTTCTATTCACTGAAAACCCATACTTATAACATGTCATTCCTGAAGCCTTCCCTTATTCATTTCAATTGATGCAAACTAAATGATGCATGTGAACCACACATGCACGATCTAGAACATACCATTTTCAGTACAGCCTTACTCTTTGTTTCATTTTAGTGCTGATGGTTCTCCAAATGTGCTTTTATCTTATCTTCACAATCTTCTAGATACAACCTCAACTTCAAATAGATTGCAAACAAAGACTGCAACAAAAAATTGATGAGAGTGACTGGTTGCTTTCAGACTATTCCATAGGCCAGATTAGCCATCTGACTAGTAGAAATCATAACTGTGGGTTTTGAGGAGCAATACAGTCAGGGGAAGACAATACCATAGCACAGAGCAAAAGGAGAGGATCCCAGTCACAACAATGTCAGACAGAAAGACTTTAGGGAAAGAACGGGACAAAAAAGTGTGATAAGATCAGATGACAACAGAAGCTAAGTAGGCATGGAAACAACTGTCATAGGCCTTAAAGGAATTAATTTAAACATTCCTTCAAGGAATGTTAAAATTACAAATAAGAAAGAAATACACAGTAAATAGAAGGATTAAAGCAGACATCAGTCTAACAGAGAATACAGAAAATATCCATTGTCATCATTTGAGCAAGGTACATCGAGACAGAAAAATGGACAAAGACATTGCAGAAATCAAGCTGAAAGTCAAAGAAGCCTCAGAATAAGAATTATCACAAAAAGTGAAACGCAGATAAAGCATGTGGTAGAACTAAAATGGCCATATTTCAGTGAATACCTACAAAGATAAACTCTAGTAGAACAAAACAACCATTCTCATTTTGATAAAAACAGCCTTTTTCTGTCCAACACACATCTGCACTGTTACTCTGGTGATATAAAAACACACATACATACTCATTTAGCCATCAGCAAGTTTGATGTTTTAAAAACCAAACCAGCCTGCATAATATCAGTGCCCCAGCTTTCAACACCAAAGATCACAATAAAATGTACAAATGAGAATGCCAGGTTGTAATCATAACACGGGAAAAAAGTTCCAGTAATCAAAGACACTTGGTAATTCAGGGTTTCAAATTATGAGGGGCCATCTTTAGTTAAACACATGAAACTTTGTCACATTACAGATCACATGCGGAAACCAGAATTCTTCACTCCCTACTTCAAATCTAAAAATCTGTCTATGAAACATTCCTCTAAAGTGGGCAAAAGCACAAAAACAGTAATGTCATACATTCATATGAAATAGTAATTAACATTTACTTCAGCAAAAGCCATCACCACTGATCAAGTTGGCATACATCTTCATATCTCCTTCCTGAGAATCTGCTCTACCATCTTGCCACTTCTTTTCCTTCCTTAGACAAGTAAATATGGAAATTACCAGCAGCCTAAGTTGCACAGCTCTGAAATCAAAGGCCTGCCTACCGGACGAGAGGGAGAGGAAAGGCAGAGAAATCACACTCAGAGCCTTACCTTCCAATTAACAGGAACTCCCCAAGCACTCCCAGGCGCCTCATGGCAATGAGGATCCCCCTCACTGTCATTCCCTCACAGAAGCAAACCACCACTCTAGCCTTGGGTAGCCTTTCTCGCAGCTTGCGGAGCAGGCGATCAAAGCTCTTTTCCCCAGCGTTGCTGTAGATCTTGTCAGAGTGAGCAATGCAGAGACCCTCTTGGGCAGCCAGCTCTTTGAAGGCTTCCATTCCACTTTCCCCATAATTTCCTGTTTAAAAAAATAAAATAGATTATATCATGCATTTAACCAATTGGACAGTGATGGGAAAGTGATAGATCCCCCCGCCCAAAGTCAAGTAGCATCGGCATGTTAGCAGAAGGAAGAGAAAAGGAGATCCATCAAAGTGAACGTGCTCAGAGTTCAGTGGAGCAAAAGGATATCCAAGTATCAGTAGGTCTTAACAGAACTGGAGACTGCAAGTTTCTTTTCTTACATTGATTTAACAACGGATAGTAAAGGGGATATTGAACAACAGATGGCTAGGTAGAAAAGGGGACAGATCAGACAGCAAGAATGAAGTTTTATTAACATTTCTATGGCAAAAACCACAGTTGAGCTAGTTTAGGAAAACAGCCATAGGAACGAGAAAAAAGGATTTAATTCCAAGCTGTCTCTATCACATGCAGTCCATGTTCACAAAAGTGAATGAAAGATGGATGCAAATTCAAAACACACTGATCTGGTAACATTTTCAAAGTCATTTATACTAATTTGACCAAGCAGTGTTCGTGACAGCTAAAATTTAGGATTGATGATGTCTCTCTTAGAATAGGAGACTTCCTATCTGAAAGAACTTCAGAAATAACCCTTTCCAAGACAGGACTGTGTGGTCCAAACTACATACAAACTACATATAAAAACTGATTCTCAAATTCACCTCTATTTATACATTTAGCAAGCCAAAACAACAGTTTTACAAAACTCAAACTGCCTTTTGCTATGGAGACAGGTGAAACCCCAAGTTTTCTTTGAATATTTTATGCCTGACATGAGCACAGGACTTATGATGTACATCTGTCACACAAGAGGAACAGATGGATTAAAAAAACCTGTATCTGTTAACAGTAACAAGAAGTGGTTCAAAACAAGAATCATTAATTTGATGCTATCCATAATGTTTTCTTAGTTTAATGAGGGAGTAAAATCAGATATGCTTATCATTTCTAGACCCAGACCTTTTCAAGCAAGGGGTGACTGAAGAGGTCCCTCTTCCCTGTTTCCAGAAACAGTTCGAAACAGCAAATAGCAAAGAGGAAGACTTCTGAATCAGCCTAAATTTCTTCACAAAAAAAAAAATTAAAACTCCTCAAAAGCATAGCCATCAGAAAGAAAACGTAGCAAGAGACAGTTTAGGCATTCTGTGTAAATCCAGTAGAAACAAGTGCATTTTTCCAGAAACATGGATCATTTGCCACAGATCAACACTATGGCACACTATGGCAGTCATTGTCATACTGAGTTGCAGACAAACCTGACAAGTCCAGTGTCAAACACAAAACTGAAGTTCCCCAGCCCTTTGCACTGAACTGCCCTAGTTTCTCATAAATTTGAAGCACAGCAGAATAGGCTCTTTTCTAGCCTGTGACTCAACATCATATTCAGCAATTAGGTCAATTCTGCTTTTTTTTCTATGAGCCAGACATAATCTGGAGCAGCAGTCCTGCCTGGCTGTGCCGAGGAGAGGAGAGAGGATCTATGCCCGGCGGGAACTCGCCACCAAGGAGCCCACCACCCTCTAGGCTCAGCACTGCAGCCCCATCCCACAACCTGTACTTGGATAAACACTGTGGCCTTGTGGTATGCTGAGAATGACACAGACGGAGGCATTTCCAGGTATTTATAGGCCAGGACCTGCAGTCATCAAGGGACTTACTCCAAAGCAGTACAGTTTGAGCCGTACTGCTTTGATGACTTCCCTCAGGTCCCAGACTGAGGCAGGACAACCTCATCAGTGACTTGCCATTAGCAAGCACTTAATGCTTTGGAAGGATATATTTCCCAATTTCTTGTGGATCTTTGTTCAACACTCTTTTTAAACCAGTAGGATTATTCTTAAAGTCTTACCTAAGGAGGGACAGGAGACTAAACTGAATCCTATTAGATATTTAGGCAATTCATATTAAAAGAAATATTTGGTTTCTTACCCAAACTTTCTGGAAGGATTTTGTCATACATCAGTACAGCACTAATTCTGCTGTAGTTCACGTTAATGATTGCAAGAAATGAAAAATTAAATCCATTTGAAATTATTTTTCTCTGCTTTCATTTTGATGAAGTAACAATTATCTCAAACACAGCCAAACCCATACTAACAGTACAACAGCCTACCAAAACATATGCTAAGAGAAAGATTGGTGTCTATAAATTCAGTAAGTGTGACAGAGAGTTGAGAAGGAAAAAACTAATTAGGATCAAGAACAACATGGACACAAGATGTAATAGGCAAAAAACAAGGCAGAAAATCTGCAGCCCAAAATGAAAGATTTCCAATCCTTATGTGAAAGTAGCATAACAGCTCTCCAGTAGCAGCACAAAGAAGTCTGATGTTTGACTGGAGCTTGCTCAGCTCATGAGAGCATTATGGAAAGTAGGTTTCTGCAACAGCCAGAGATGAGACTTGGTGACCCAGGAGGTTCTCTTAATATCTGTTTGCCATGCTCCCAGAGCAAGACAACATGCTGCACATCTTTCCCCTCCAGGGAAAAGGATCAGGGAGAAAAAGAACATGTGACATATGTTACATAGATTGTTCAATGCACTCAGCTACTGGGGTATGGACAATGTAAGGGCATACATGGAATAGACAACACCAATTAATTCTGTGCAACAGCCAAGAACACAGCCATCTGTACCAGCTTGGTGGGTACATCCATTTCAATCCACACATGGACAACAGCTGAGAGGGGAAACATGTAATGAAAGAAATCTCTCAGTGATTGTAGTCAATGAAGAGTTACATCAGGGCCCCAGGCTAGGACCTTTTCTTCCTTCAAAAGAGCCACTGAATAAAAGATCTAATCTTATCTGAAACTACATTTTGCCAGCAGGATCAGGTGTGAAAGGCAAAATAATTATTATTGTGATTTTCTTTCTGACCTCTAGCCAGAACTAGGTGAGCCAGTAACAAACTTTTAGCCCCACAATACCTTGCAGTTTTTTAACTTTTTTTCAGGTTTGTTCAACTAGTACTCTATTCAAAAAAACAGCTATTTTCCTTATATGCTTCATGCAGAGCCTGTACAGCAGCATAAAGGTAAATTCTAAACCTATCATGACTGCAATTTTACCAAGAGGATTTTCATAATAATTTTCTCTCAGTCCCAAAGGAAGCTTTGCTTCACCACTGCAAAAATTCTAGATAAGGCCATTTCTGAGAGGGATCCGCATATTTAAAGATGCTACTGAGAGTTACATATAGTGGTAATTATTCCCATTCATTGCATTCCATGCATTAAATATCTTAACAAAAACATTAAGATGCTGTAGTAAAAAATCAAAGACGTTATCTTGATAACAGAAGACACACAAAAGAAAAAAACTAACAAAAATTCAGCCTCACAAATTGCTCCTGTGAGCCAATAAGTATTATATTTTTTTGCCACAGCTATATTGAAACTAGCACTACTTGCTCGTATTAACACTTTAGTAGTGTGGGGAGCAGAACCCATGAGCTCCATCTAAAATGTTTATTTTTTTTTTTATTACAGCTCTTTCGCAAATTTGTCCACATTCTCTTTGTCAAGAGAACCATTTGTTTTTCATTTATGAAATGGAGCAGAAACAACTCAGCAATGAGGCACTTATGAGAATCCTGGAGATTGTTTTCTTAAGGGATGCCTAGAACGTCTGTGTGGGTCTTCCCAAGCCAAAAAACAGTGTGTTATCTTTTCAGGGGGCTTAAAAACAAAACAATGTGTCCCACATAATCTCTATCTTTGAATGAAATCAGCCATTGATTTATATGTGCAATAATATAAGGAAATAAGAATCATTCATACTTGAGCTGAACAGAACATTTCCTTGAAATATAGGCTAACCACTGTTTTAAAAAAACCAAACTTAAAGACCATAATGCTAAAGAGAAAGACAGACTGTTCTTTCTCGCTCGGCTTTCAGTGTCAATAGGAAATACCAACTACCAACCAATGGGTCTGTTAAGACCCATTTATAGAATCACCTACAAAACCAACAAAACCCTCAGCAGAGACCTCTGCCTGGAAGAATGCTCCAATGCACTTAAAATTACAAAAGTTAGGGAGCAAGAGTTACTACACCTACCTGGGCCATGAGTAATCTCTTCAGGTGAGGTCACCTATTGCTCACCACTAGGGCCTTATTTGCTGCATTCATTCCTCTAAACCATAGCAACCACAACCTGGATCAAAAGTGAACACACAAAAAATCCCATATACCCTGCAAGCACACAACCAAGGTAATGAACCAAATAAGTTAACCACAAAATCCAGTTTCACCGCAGGGTACTACAGAGGCAAGTCATATTGCAAGAAATTTCCCCTTTTCAAATTAACAAGTGAGAAACTATTTTTTGTCCTCTTCTTTCCTCTCTCAACATTATAATCTGTTTGCTCACTTCTCCCAAGCTTCTAAATACATTGCTGGAGGTACGAAGTCTGTTTCAGTATTCAGTATTGATTCACTGCAAGACATCTCTTTTATTCAGCTAATTAGCTACTTTTTGGCAGAGAAAATAAGATGAGAACAAGAGGACTGCATGACATAACAGCAAGGAATAATTATTTAAAATCTTCACTACCGCAAAAGCAAATTATTTAGGAAGAGGAGAGCAAGGACATGATCTGATTATCAAGTTAGTTCCTGACACATTGCAATAAATAATTTGCAAAAACTAGTGATAATACTAAATAAGAAAGTAACTGTTGTCAAACACAAGTCTGAAAAGATGGGAAAATTTTGGACCACTTGAACAGAAAAAAAAAAGGCAAAAAGAGCATTAGTTTTCTCTCCTATAATACGGTATGCTTCCCTACACCACAGGAGAATCTTTGAATAGGGTCAGTAAACAAGGAAAAAACTAATAAAAAATTCTCTAATTTTAATGTATTTCTTATTAATTTAATAACCATATTAAATAATCATGTGTATACTCTTAGTTAATTACAAACTAGAAACGTTCAGCCATCAGATTTAAACTGGTACGTTAGTAACAATTGGGAGCACATAAAGACTCAGGTAATGTATCTGAAATGACAAGCAGTCACTTTCTAAGCTGTAATAATTCAACCACTCACATGTATTTGTCCACACCTTTGATTGAGAGAGTTACAAATAAAAGTCAATGTCCATATTTATTCCCTGAAGATAGAAGCCTTAAAAAAAAAAAAGTTGTAGAAATTGATCTGCCAACGTATGATATTTTGGTCTATCCCAAACATAAATCTTCATAGACAGCAGCCCTGCTGGCACACAGCTTCCAGGGCCATCGAAGTGACACCATGCAGCCTCTGCCAGACTTCTTTGTCACTGTGAAAAGGGCAAGGATCCAACACTTCCACGTTTCCCCAGAATATCTTTTTCAAGGCTATTGCACTGATATCAGGAGAAGCCACATTTTACCAGTTCTCAGTTACTCCAAATAGGATTTGTTTTTTCTTTTCCATGAACTCTCTACACCTAATGTTGACTTTGCTACCTACATTGCTGCCCTTTACCACACAATTTATTTTCAGAATTCAGATAAAAAACTGCATTGAGAAAGCTTCCTTCATTTAGAAAATCTCACCTCAGGTGTTTTTAATGGGCAACTTCAAAGTAGCTGAGTTAGGCTATGAGAGCACTTCACAAACCCTAAAGTACTGGCTACTTTACAATAAGTAGAATTCTGCATGGACACGGGCTCCAATTCTGTTACCAGTCGGGACAAAACAGCAGAGAAAACAACCAAATTACAAACTTCACTCGACTTAAAATCCCAGTAAAACTGCAAAGCTTAATAGGAAAACCTCTTATTTCATTCTAAGTGGTTTAACATTATTTCATTCTAAGTGGTTTAAAGAGGAAGGAACAAACCAAGAACTGCTTTAAAAAGAATGCTGAAGTGGCTATTTCAATTTCTCAAAGTACAGTGGCTTTGAAGAGAGAAATGAGCCCTGCAAACATTGGCCCCCAAGAGCAGTTTAATACAGGTTGAACACTACTGCTACTCACTAGAGGTTTTCCTCTCCTGGAGACCAGCTGGATCGGTCACTGCTTCCGGCTGCTTAGATTGGGTCCAGCTACCCCTCTCCTCAGTTCTAAAGTTGCTTTTAACCTGCTACCACACACAGGTATCAAAGTCCTCCTTACCACCATCCTTTGCCTTCCAGACCAACCTATGGCTCTCTGGAAGTCAGCATTTCCCTCACATTTCTCTAGCTGTTTTTCTTTGACATTGTCAAAAAGATTTTGTATTGGATGGAGGCCTCACCATCCTTTAGCTGTGGAGAAGGAAACTCATTACTAGAAATTGAAACCATGCTGTAAGGACTCCGTCTTCCTTTAAGCTTACCAAAGGTTTCTGGATTCATCAGACATTTCCAAGCAACTGCACTCTAGCCTTACAAAGGCCAGAAGGATATGTTAAATGAATGAACTGAGTCATCTTTGGTACACTACAGATCTCAGCCATCTGTGCTTACAGCCTGTTTTCTTCAGGCCCCTCTAGAAAGGCAGAAAGTAAGCTGTTAAGGCCAGTCTAGCCTTTTTTTCATTTTTTAGTGTTAAGCAAAATTGAGTACAAGGGAAAAATATTTTTTAAGAAGCTGAAATGCTGAATTAGATGATTATTACATGCATTAAACAATACACTATGCCTAACACAATTAGAGAAATGACATTTTATTTCAAATAAGAAAACTCATATAATTTTAATAAACGCTAAGTTACTTCTTGTCATTAATTACAAAGTAAGCACGTTTTGCCAACAGCTCACCATAGTGATGTGTTACCTCAGTAAAGAAGACACAGAAAAAGGTAAAATTCTGCCACTTGGTAAGGTGGTTGTATTTAAGCCTTTATCCTGAAAGCAGCAGGTGCAACATCTTGAACAACTCATTGACATTCTTGTCAGAAATACAGCCACAGGTGAAGTCAGTCTGAAGTAATGAGACTACTAATGCTAAATGACACTTCCCTAATAAGAAAAATGCCAAAATGTGGTATCATGACATTTTTTCCCTTAAATGTGTTCAAAGCACACACCCAGTGATTATTTATTATGTATCTAACAAGGAGGTTGATAGGTTTATATCCTAATGAAACTATTTCAGCTCCAAACCTAGCTGACATACAGTACTTGTAACAAATTTGCTGGCTGAATTTCATCTTCTGATCACGACTTATCAGGAAGGAGCTTCCAGTTTTCTTCAGAAAGTGTTAAAATTAATCTGGTAATGCCTAACATTAACTGTTGGTTGCTTCTCTTGGTTGGCATAGGTAGAAAAAAGTCTCACACATTTTTGTGTTTCTTTATGAGTCTGGGGAAAGTAAATGTAAGAATAAAGTTTCAACTCCTATAATAATCTCTTTTTGGTTTAAGCTTTGTGTGAATATTACAATTAGTAAAATCATTTACAAAGGTAGTTATAGCAAGGATACCCAGAACTGACATCAAAGTAAGAGAACAGTACTCCCTTTCTTTTTTTTTTAATATGAGCAGACATTTCAAGAAGAAGGAAAGAAGTATATCCTCAGTTCTCCTCATGCTTTGGCAGCTTTGCAATTAGGTTAGCTCACATTCAAGCACAAGATTTAAAACCTTGAGCAATTAAAAATCATGCATACACGTACCCTACTATGAGGGTTTGAACATAATGGAATTAATGAAAATTTAAAAACATATTTCTACTGGTTATCTGCTTTCTGAACCTGAGGACATACAACAGTCAGTTTCTGACCTTTCCCTATAATTTTGAGAGTTAGAGATGGCTATTTTATTTTAGTGACTCAAGATACTCACAAGTTGTATGTTTTCATGGGCTGGCACTTAGAAGGCCATCATTAAGTGCTCCATAAAGAGTCAGCCATACTATGACCACTTCCCAATAACCTGCACTATCAATGGCTTCAGGAAGTATCTGGAAAGTATGTTAGAAATGAGGTTACTTTCTGAGGAGTATTTTGCACTCGTTTTCTTATGAAAGAGGAGTTAGTGCTTGGACCAATTCCCATGAAGTGCAATTTCAGTGGATAAACATCAGATGTTTATTAACTTTCAAGAGAGACAAATGAACTATTAAATTTTATTCTTTACTGGCTATTAACACACACTATTGAAAAAAAAATCCAAAAAGCTACTGAACTGAAGTACAACCCCAGAGTTAGATGTTCACGACCTTTAACGCAGTTTTAGCTTATATACGATTGTTACACACTGATACATTCTGTTTATGTGAGTCACAGCTCTAGCTGTGAACTATACTGCATCTGGAATAACATCTAAGTAATAAATCTTAGTCTTTTTGCAAAAAAACCTATACCTAATCCTATCATATTCATCACAAGAGAAACTGTCCAACTAATTGGAATAAATCCTGCACTTTTTTGGAAATCAGAAGATGAACTTTTTGATGTATGCTTTAGCAAATCCCTGAATACTGTAGACTTATTATTCAGAAGAATATTATAATATTTTAGAAATAATTGTGGTTTAGTTTAAATATGTTTAGGAAAAACAGTGGCTGCCTTGCTTTACATGTCCATTAAAGGTTTTGATGAAAATGAATATAATTTCACAATATTATCTGAAATAAATTCAAATCAAAAACCAAATTCAAATCCTACATTTGAAAGGTTCTCTCAGTAGTAAAATTGAGGAGAGATACTCATGCCAGCATTTCCAATTGAGTTCATAACTGCAAAGAATAACACAATATAAATGTTTGAGTTACACAATGTTAAATGTCATGTCTGCTGCTGAATGGTGAAACATTTGAAATACCTTTTCCCAAAGGCTACCATAGTATCTGCATATGAAAAGGTAACTTAACGTTGAGAATCCAGGCAGAGGTAGTACAGGAAATTAATGTAAAAGCTGAATTACCACAAGTAACGAACAAATTAGTTTACTTTAAATAGCTCCCACAGAGGTAATATAAAAGAAGGAACTTTAGAAGGGCAGGCTCGAGAGCTAGAAAAAAATGGCCAAATGCAAGTAGGAGAAAGTGATAAGCCTGAACACATGAGAGAGTGAGATATTGCACACAGGTCTGCACCCGTGCAGCTTTGCAAGGCTGCATCCCAGGGATGACACCTTGGACAGGCTCAGTCCTCCCAAACCCATACCCATGTCCACATTCAGGAATGCTCCCAGGTCACCTCCTGTGCTCCTGGACCTCATGAGAGCAGCCTTAGGACTCGGCAGGAGGCTGTTGCAGCGCTCCTGATGTGGTTCTTAGAGCATCATGCGTCCTTGAGGAGATGTGGGGAGTGCTGCTACACAGGCCTGTAAAATTGCTCGTTGGAGGGAAAACAGAAGGACTCTTTGCAGGATTAAGAAACAGTAAAAAAGAAAATTCATGGAGAAAGACAAAAATATTGGGTTTTTTTTCCCAAACATTGTAGACATTGAAGTTTTGCCTGCTCTACAGCCAGGGCTTACAGACACCTCCTGAGGAATGGCTTCTGGGTACTCACAAGCTGTACGGCCATCCAGAATGTCCCAGCAGCCTTCTGTTCCCAGCTCAAACCAATCTGAACCCAAGCATGTCATTCCATCATGGCATCAGCTGCTCTGTCCTCAAATAAATCTTCCTGGAAAGATGCACTGAGGGCAAGGAGTGGCCTCTGTCAAAGGCCCACAAAATAACCGCAGGCCCCTGCATGTCCCGAGGAAGCTGGACACAGCCCTGCTCGCTCCCACCACCTTGTCTTTTCCCACATTGAGCCCCCGAGGGCCAAAGCCCTCAGAGGAACTGGGCACCAGCAAAGTGGCCAAGGGGAGAGGGCCTTGGTGCCATGCCCTGGGCACAGGGCAGAGCTGGCAGAGCAGCCATGCTGGCCCTGGATGCGGCTGCTGGCAGCCTGGCAGCTGTGCGGCCCTAGCTCCCAGGGGAGGCTGATGGCAGGGCAGGCTCCTCTGCCACTCCATGTCCTGATTATTGAGAGGGGAACCCAGGATGAGAAGGAGAAGGAGAGCAAGGGGAGGCAGGTGACCACAGCTGGCAGAGTGGCAGGTTTAACATGGAGGGAGAGAGGCCGAGGCTGTGCATACATTGAGCACATCCAAAAGCAGCAGCTCCTGAGGGCAAGGCAGCACAGTTGGCTGCGTACCAGCTCTCCAGGAACACTGTATTAACTACTGCCAAAGCGGGCTGTGAGGTGGCAGACTGCGAGGCAGATTTGGGTGGCCTGCTGGTCTCGGCTTTGACACTTCACTGACAGTGAAGAAGCAAAGCTTTTGGCCTTCACAGTGGGCAAAGGGCAGCATTGTCATGGCTGGCTCTGATCTCACAGCTCAGAGCCAGGCAAAATGCATCTGCAGCTGTGCAGATGTGGTCTTCTAGGCAAAATCTTTATGGGGGACTCCTCAGCCAGTCTATGTGGTTGCTCCAGCATTGGGAAACAGCACAGCCTGCCGTGTGCCAGTTTTATGATGGTTATGAATACTTTGATGAAGGTATTCATCAAGGAGTGATTTTCAGTGTGTTCAATATTTCTGCCATGACTGAATCAATAAATGATTAACATAGATGCCTCTTGATCTTAGGACAACGTGTGGTAGATCTGATCTGCACGCTAAAATACTCCATATATTTCTCTCCAGCAACAAATCTATTTTTGACAAGGAGGAATATAGCAGTTCAACAGATGTACTTCTGCCACTGGGAGTGCCAGAAAATCCATCCCTAAAGCTCTGACTGGGCACCATGGGGGTATATAAGAGACTTAAAAATCATAATTGCCTTAAACACTATTAAGATCACCAAAGGACTTTGGGCAAACTGTATTAAGAGGCTGCTACCATCAAAGTCCACCTTCTCACCATAACTGTCACCACCATCCCACCCCAAATATGCCTCCTGGATTTTGGGAATTTGGACTGTGAGTTAAGTCACCTGATGGGAACTTGAGGTAAAATAAAGGTGGCACTATTGTTCAATTATCTCAGGTTTAAGAAGTAAACAAGGCTGAAGGAGAAGAATGTATCCACAAGGAAAGCCAAACCCAGCAGCTGTGCTGAAAGTCAGCTCTGGCAGGGTTTGAGGAAGGAAGGCCTGCCCCAAGCCTAGCCAGACTCATTTGCTGAGGGCAGGTTTGCACACTCTCCCTGCCAGCTGAGGAGGAGGAGAAGAGGTTTTGTGTGTATGAAGGCAAAACTTCTGGTTCAGAGGGGTTGAACACCCATCACCAGAGGCTACAAGCCAGATAAGAAGCAGACCCTACAAAGAGTTGTCCCTCACACAAACTGGCTCATTTGTAAAACTCCTTCAACCCCTAGGAATGTCACATTCACACAGGACGTTCACGTGAGAGGCAGGTGTCTTGTTTTAAAAAGGGTCATAAACTATCAAAGACCCCTGAAGTGCCCCCCAGAGTCATTCCTAAGGCCTTCCACCTGATCCACAAGTGTTGCAACAGATCCAGAGTGTGTTGCAACAGTGTGAAATTCCTCAGTGCAGGGGAGGTGCTTGACACGTGCCCATGGATACCTGAGTGTACTTTATTCCACCGAACTGAATGTTTTGTGGGACCCCTACCACCAAGAAGACCAGAAGAAGAGGACAAACAGGACACTGCTGGATCCACAAGGGTGGTGAGTATCTTTCAACTTAATCCGTCTCTCTGTCACTTTTTTTCTTTCTCTCTTCCACCTTCCTTCTCCTCTTCCTATTTTTGTCTCTCTCTGATCCAAAAGCACAAGACACTACAATTTCATTTTGGCATTGTATAACCTGACATCACTAACATGCCTCTGGTATGAAATAACATAATGTTCTGTGACAAGATGTAAGCAACAATGAGTGATAAGATACTGAATCTTTCAGATGCCTAGAATTTTTTCAGGCCACATATCATTGACTTCTTGTATCTAATCCAAATATAAATGAGTGAATAGGTGCTGATAGCAAAACACATGTGGGATCAAAAAATAAACAATTTTCCAGTTTCTATTATATTGGACACATTATAATTTCTTTTATTATTCCTTTTTTTCCTTTTTTTCAGAAAAAAAAAGTTCACTTTCTCCTGTAATTAATGTAATTACCATTAACCTTCAGAAACACAAATTTAAGCAGAGATGTTAAGTTGGCCAAGTGTTAAAAGAAAAGAAAACCAGAAAAACAGAGAGGGTCTTTATGGTCTCAGCTCACTAAAGGCTCATAAAAATGTTAAATAGATGCAGAGGAGAAATTGGTCTTCTTAGAGAAAAAATCAGCAGTGCAAAGGCCACTGCAAATGCTATTTACCACTGAGGTTTCACACAAACTCTTTCTCTGTCCAACAAAGCATTTCTGGCACTTAAAATAAGATCTGTGGGTCTTTTATATAAGTCTCACATTATCTCCTCTCCTCCATAATATTTGTTAGATTTGATGATTGTTAGTACAGAACCAAGATTTCATCAAAATAGCATAGAAAATACCAGTGCTTCACCTGCTGTTGTAGAAAGAAAATAATGATTCTTCCTAAGATGTACCTAAGAGATATACAAGTCATATACTACTTTGGATGGCACTGATTTGTCCCTTTTATTAATTGTAAATGTTTTCTTTTTCATGCAATTGAATAGTTTGTTTCTATGGTTTGCATGCACTTGTCTTTTGAGAAGCTGGTCATGATACAGCAATCTTACAGGACACCTTTAAATGATGTTTGCGTTACCCTGTTTTGAAGAGCACTCTCCTATTAGACTCTGTGATTAAATTGGATTAAAAGGGTGATGTTTCCGTATGTAGTTGTATAAGGAAACAAATCCACATCTGCTTGGAATAGGGAATTTTGGGACATCTGTGAGTCTGCACTACATGAGAGCAGAGATGCTCAAGGACTGGGCAGATCCCATTGACATGACACGGATTCCCCTAGATGGTACAGAACACATTAAGCTGTTTCCTTATCAGCACTATTTCTCTGTTTCTAAAATGTTGGTATATTTTTCACCATCCGTGTGTTCAAAAAATAGTGAACAGTGTTTTTGTTTAAAATATGGTCTGAATGGAAATTTTCTCTATCTCCTTTGAGACTGTTTGAGCCTCTGAAGGTAATATTGAAATCAGCCGCTCTTCATTTCCTTTGGTGCCACCAGGATCCAGCTCAAGACTTTCTGATTGCACAGAAAACCAATCAATGGGGAAGGGAGGGAGAAAAGACTGTCAGTGATAAATAAAACCATACACAAGTTGTTGTCACAGGTTTCAGCCTATTTTTTTCATGGATTCAGTTTAAACCCCTCTAGGATGCTTACCCAGAGGAATAAGGAGATAAGAAACTCCCTCATGTATGCAAAATGCACCAATTCCGTGAGCAATGCAAAGCAACTCATTCCAAGCTGTTGCTCTCCCATATGGAGAGCGAAAGATGCCCACCCAAGACTGTCTGGATTGCCTATTTGGGTAATGCAATGGCCTCTCTCCCACTATCACTGCGGCCCTTACCTGGGGCAGGGCTTAGGGGAGGTTGTGAATGTGGTTTTGGTGCGTCTGGGAGGGTGAGTAAAAATGCAGAAGGCTGCCCTTGAAATGTCAGCCTGATGACAGGAATCATGGCACAACCATGAGCAAGTCCTTTCCTGCAAAATCATTGGCAACAATGAACCTAAAACTTATGGACAGAATTTATATTAACTTAAAGTACATTTGTTAGACCTTTCTATAATCCTCCCTCCTACATAACAACAATTAGGTTTTGTATTTTATGTGTATGAGATTTTGTGTCTAAGATAAGCTTTATCCTCAAAAATATGTCTCACATTGCTATGGTATTTCCAAATGAACTACAATCTTACCATATACATCTGTCCAGGTTTTAATATAATCAGAAAAGCATATGGTTATGCATATTAACATACTATGAGAAGGAGACACATTGGGCAGACCTCAATTTTCAGCTTTTGATAACTTGACTATTTATAAAATGTTGGAAAACACGTTAAATGACAGAGTGAGGACAAAAAAACTACTGTTTTGAGGATGCAGATTTCACTGATTGAATCTGGGATTACATGCATATACAAGTGCGAAAACAGGACAGGGACTTGGGGCTTATATTTCTGACAATTTTACAAATGCCATTGCAATTTGATGCAAAGGAAGGCAAATGGTTGAAGGTTGTGTAAGTTTGGAGATTTTAATAAACATCAGCAACACTTGTTTTCTCACTTTGCCTTTCTTGGTTCCAACATTCCTCTATATATTCCTTGGGTGCTTGTTGTCTGTACAGATGTAAGGGGACTGTATTTCCAGGATAGATACAGCAGTACAGCAGGGCCATGTTTAAAAGCATGAAGGCATACTTACCAAGGCCCAGTCATAGGCTTTTGGTAACCTAAGAGATAAACCAATTATCTTCTGAGATTAATTAAAAGAACCCTCAGTGTGCTGAGTGGAAAAATCCAAGAGCAATATAAGAAAACCCCAGAAATTGTTACTGAACTCTGGAAAACTGTCAAATACATCTTATTTGTGAGTGAAAGAGCCAAGCCGAGATTACAAAAGAATCAGAAAAGACAAATGGCCCTGCAAAAAGCTTCTGAAGTCTGCTAAAGGTCAGCTGAAGTGAAAGATATATCAATGTATTCATTTTTCTGACCCCCGTATGGGCCTTTCACTTAAGAGTTGGACTCAATCCTTGTGGGTGCCTTCCAACTCTGTGAATACTCTGTGATTCTGTGAAAAGGCTTTACTCTATAACAATAATAAAGGCTGATGACTACTGGCATAGTATTTTTGCATAAGGATTTCCATTTTTACTTAAGTAGTTTGTCTGCCCTAATCTTCGGTTAGTGCTTTCTGAGAAATTTCAAGCTCTTATTAAATTGAAAACAAACATTTCCATGGTGCCCCTTTTAAAAAAGTCTAAAATTATCTGGACAGAATATCTATTGCTTTTAATTTTCAAAAACAGAGGCTCAAGCAAATGACTGCTGGAAAAAACGAGGGTTGCAGGCTTATACAATGCCTGTGAAAATTTTTACAATATAGAATGACAGTATTTCCAAACTGTCTTATTGCATCTTCCTTTGCTAACAAAATGGGCATATCAAATTAATAAGACATGCTAAAAACAAAATGAAGAGATTAGAGAGGAAACAAAATAAGATCTGATAAAAAATTTAAATCACCAGACGCTGCTAGGGGTAAGTTTAACTTCTTATTTAAAGATAGTGCTTTTAATGCATCATCTGACACTTTACTGCAATTATTAAAAAAAGGAAAAATAGGCAAACTTTATTTACTGAATTAACATTCAGGAACTTTCTGAAATAATCTATTGCACAGCAGTTTGCAGCCAAAGGAACAGTCTCTGATTATCCTTTTTGTCCTCTCCGTTCACTAAGATTTTTCCATTGTTCAGTTGTGGAGGAAAAGCAAACATTCTCAGTAAGACAACTGAGTAGCTAGGTTCTCAGTGGCACTGGGACCAAGTTTGGTGGCACACATACCCAGGGAGAATCACCTCTCTTCATGCAAGCATTAATCAACCTCTGAACTAGTGCAGTGGCCTGGTAGCTTTGTGCCCTGTACTGCTTGCTGAAATAGTTGTGGTTGATGCTTTCCTTGTAACCACTCACTCAGTGAGCACTGGAGAAGCCTCATTGTAACATCTAAAGAAAAGCTCAGGAACAGCAGGGCCTTTATCTGGACTAAAACCCTGGTGTGATGAATTTCACTTGGCACTTCTCAGCCAAATATTAGAGTTTATCTCAATAACCAGCAAACAATCATGAGTAATAATTATACCTGAAGTACCTCTGCAATATCTTGTTGGAACACTCACTGCCAGCCTTGCTTTCAACCTTACACCCCAAAGAGAGCTGTAACTGAAGTTTTATAGCAAAGTGACTTGCAAGAGTTCCCCCCACAGCACTCGATCTTCTCTTAAGTCTCATCAGCAGCTATAATAAAATAATGTTTGCATTTCCAATGAAAAAATCCAACCTGAGACAGAAAAGGCTGCTAACAATATCATACTTTAAAATGCTATCACACACATTGCCTGGGAATAGAGGTTAGATGGGACAGTTTTCCTTAGCAATATTAATCAGACTAATTACTTCATTTTTCTTACAATCTAAGAAGCTAATGATTTTGCTATTTTTGTAAGTAGATGTCTGCCTATAACAAAAATCGGTGATGATCAAAGATAAATGGATTTAAGACAAAAGAAATCCAACTCTGAATTATCTATTACTTTGACATCATAGTGCTAGGAAAAAAAAAAGTGAAACATCACTTCCTGAATTGCATCCACTTTAGTCACATTTTGTTACAGATATCAGTTCTGTCAGAATACCATCTGTCAAAATGAATTAGTGCAAAATTTAGTACTTCACTTTTAACCAAGAATAAGATTGTAATGGCATTTCAATTTTCCTTCGTCCTCTTGTTACGACTTGATAAATACCCTCTCACAAGCACTGCTGCTCCTCTAACATGATGCCTGCACTCTAATTCAACAAATCTGAAGAAAATGCAAAGGCAGAAAGCTTGCTGGTTTCCTTAACATTTCTCGAGATCTCTGCAAACTTTTTTTTTTTTCTTGACAACTTAATTTGAGTGGATTAGTAGGGGTTTTTTCTCGCCTAAGCAATGTTTTATTCTGAGTGGATATTCATATTAAAAGATGTTGATGAACATAAAACACAATGTCAATGAAAAACATCTGAAGCACTTCTGTATGTTCATGTATGCATACAGAGCAAGAGACAGATGAACTGTTTTTCTCTCTTACCAATGGGGTGCTATGAAGTTGGTTTTTTTAAACACAAATGACCATTTTTCTTTCTTTTCTCATAGAATTATGTCAGAACACTACACTTGGAATAGATACTTCCCCTGAGAAAACTGCTGTGCTTACCATCCTTGAGAAACAAAATACCATTGCTTCTCCAATGCAAAACCCAACTGTAGGCACAACTAAAGGCACAACAATGACTCAAGTGGCCAAATGTTGACTGGGCAATCTTTCTGAGCAACCCCATTAGAGATTTTCCATTTTCTGAACACACAGCACCACCAGCCATCTGCTACACAGGGAACTCTGTAACTGGAGCTGGCTCAAAGTTAGTCAAAAGCATTAGCAGATGGGAGGAAGGGCCCTGGGATTCAGAGCAGGGTGAAAGCTTTGGGGCAGCAGGTTGGTTGTCCCTGGCAGATCCTAAAATGTGGATGCCGGCAGCCCTGACCACTACTCTCGGGAGCAGTCATTCCCACAGCAGCAGCTACTGCCTCGTGTGTGAGCTCCTGCCCTTAATGACACCAACCAGCTCTGCCTGCCAGAATAGGCACAGACAAACTGGGCAGCAGAGCTGGGCCTTCCTCTGCCTCTCCCAGTAATCCCTTCCAGCCACTTTCTTTGCTTAGATCTGAACTGGCCTTCCTCTTATGGAAAAAATGAAATTATGCCATTTTGTTGGTGATATCGCAGTTTAAAAGGCAACAGAGAAACTGTAGAAGCTGGGAATTTTGAAAAAGAAAGAAAAAAAAGGATAATGATGATGGGTCAGTGCTAGAAGGGATTCTGCAGAACAGAAAGAATCATTTAATAAGTTCCTATTTTCTGTACTTTGGGAAAGAGACAGATAATGTATACATACCAGAAGATGGCGACGGTGTTGATGGGGATGATGAATGGCAATTTCCCTTCCCAACTCAGAAGGAAATCAAGTGGCAGCTCCAAAAGGCAGGCATTTTTAAATGGATGTGTTCAGATAACTTCTGAGAGAAGTTGCTGACGAGCCACTGAACCACTAGAAACTATTTTCAATGGCTGTTGGAAGTTGTGAAGTGCCAGAGGACTGCAATAAAAGCAGTGTTGTACAATATTTAAAAGGGTAAGTGAGTTAACCTGAGTAATTACCGGTCTGTCAGCTTGACATCCATTTTGGACAAAAAATCAGGTTATTTTGTCAGCTGACACGGTATTTGTGTCCAAAAAAAAATTAAGGGAACGGGGCAATGTAAGAGTTGCCAATCATTATGTGTATGTGGAAACTAGGTGTTTCCAGTTCAGTTATCCAAATCATCTTTTATCATTGGATTTATAATCTTAGTTATCAAAAGTAATATTGGCAATGCAATACAGTTCAATTTCCACAGGACATCTACCTTCATTTTGTATGACATTTTGGCTATGAACCTGGAATGATAAGAATCAGTACTGCAGACATAAAATAGATTCAAGTCTGGACAGTAGGTTTCAACATATACTTGCAGTAAATGAACTCTAATTGATTGGGTGTCTCTTTATTGTGTCCCATAAGGATCTGTTCTTAGATTTTACAAGTCAACAGTAATCAGTGACCTGGAAAAACAAAAACACAAAAGTATTACCAACAACATTTGCAAATGACAGAATGATTGGGAGACAAGTTACCAATGCAGTCTGATCTAGGTTAATCAGTAAACTGGACATAGACAGAGAAATATGCAGTTAAAAACACACATAAATTTGAACTTTAAGGCACTAAAAATGCTGCATATATGGGATCTTGGAGTCCATCGTGGGATGCCAATTACTGGCTTGGTAATTACAATAGATGAGCACTGAAGGTAATGCTGTGGCTAAAAAACCAACAGAATTGGGGTTTAGTTATATAAAGAAGTGTGGTACTGTAGTAACAGAGAGAGTATACTAGCTTAACTCTATTTCACAGTATTACAACTGCTTCTGCACTGATATGCAGCATTACAAGATAATGGAAAAATGGTGAAATCTCAAAGAGTAGCCATCAAGATCATGAAAGACAGGAAGATGTGACTTTAAATGAGCTATACAAGGGCAGAGTCTCCTTCTCAGATCAAAAACAAATAAACAAACAAACTCTATAGGAACATTCAAAAGTAAAGCATTAAGCAGCTTTTAATTGTAAAAGGAATTAAATTCTAGAACATTTCAAGAGAACTGTTGGTATTAAGGAACTTACCAGGCTGGATTTCAAAGTGGGTTAAGTGCACACATACAATTATACAATGTAAGGTCCTTGAAGAAGGTGCTTGGAGAATTGTGTGATTTTTGAGTTGGACTGTGTCTTGGGAAACTTCTGCTCAATAGGCACTAAGGCCATACCTCTGTCTCTACTCTGCATTCCTAAAATATGTTTCCTATTTCAAAACAGTTGAAGTTCTCATAACACCACAACTTCTACAATGCTTGGGAACATCTTAAAAAATGCAGAAACTTTCCAACTGAAGTGTATGAAATGTCATTTATCTGTAATATATTCCTATATCTCATCAGCACAGCTGGTCACATAGGTATCCAGGCTACTTAAGAACAAAGCATGCAACATAGGAATTGTCCATAAGAGTGCTCTAGGCTGTAAATCAAGATTAAATAATTTTACACTTCTACGTCCTTGAGTGGCTAGAGTTTGAAATGCTAATGCCATTATCTCTAAGGTATTAGTTGTGAAAGTTTCACTGTGATGTTACAAACTCATTGAGGCCTCTGCAGACACAAAGTTCAAATCAAGCAGTTCAGCATTTAGAGCACTCATCAGAGAAGTGGGCAATATAGCTTCAATTTCAACATGAGAGGGTAAGAAAATACATCTTTCACATAGGAGAGTGGCTTAATCACTGAATAAGGTGTTTCTTGAGCTGGACTCTACTGGATCTGGCTGCAATGGAGTGAACTTTCCTTATAGCAGCCTGTATAGGGCTGTGTTTTGGATTTGCAGCTATTTGGAATAACTCTTGTTCTACCTATTTTCTCTCCTCATCCCCCTGGTACAGACTGGGGAGGAGTGAGCGAGTGACTGCATGGGTGGTTGGCTACTGCTCAGAGTCAACCCTGCACTTGGAATAACAAACACATAAACAGTTCTTGCAAAATACAGCAGTGTCACATTTGACAGTAATGCTTCAAAAAATGTATTCTCATCTTCTCAGGGAAAAGTTGATCCAGAACCTCTTCAGTTAGTGTGATCAGTGCGATAACATTTATAATAAGAACGCTTGTCATGTGTCCTCCCTTGGCTCTTAAGAGTGTCTCAGGATAAAACATTTTCTTAATGTTGAAATAATTTCAGTTGTCTGAAGCACTTCTCCATAGCAAATGCATGAATGAATCACTTAATCTCTATAGCTAAGATGCAGCCAATCACCATTTCAAGGTGCGTTAGGCTTAAGATAAAACACTTCTTGTTTTGTTTTGTTCTCTTCATTTAACTGTGACACATATTGAGATCCCTCTTTTCTACTGGGTCTACTCCTAATTAGCAGTGAAACAGAACTTCTTGCTACATACAGAACTTAAACGCTCTGAATAAAATCAAAGTTGCAGAAATAAAGGGTAAAGTATCGTGCTTGCATGTGTACTCCACCCCATCCTCTTTTTATTAAAATGTATGCTTTTGCCTATTGGTGCTCCGGAGTGCAATATAGAGAACACCCTTTTGCCTTTATTCTAAGTAGCAACAGCCTTTGTCACCACAAAGATTGTTAGTAGCAACATAAAGTTTCCCTGAGATTCAAATTCAAATATACATTACCATACAGCAATTCTTTATAAAGATTTACATTTTTAGAATGTATCCCTGAGGTCTTTCTACACAAAAATAAGGCAAAGTGAAGAAATATTGTTCCTATTAGTAAGATGTACAGGCTTTCCCTCAGGTTCCGTGTTTTATGATCCTCTTTCCTCATATACATGTACATTTTGCTTATATGCATGTCTATTTGCCTTGAAATTGTATAATAATTAAAACAAAAACATCTTTCTATGGAAATCAGTGGCAAATCTTCAACGGACACCAATGAAATCATACTGAAAGTTAATTTTATTTATATTAAAATAACCTAGAGAAATAAAAAGCTAATTATGATCTAATTGTAATGACTACAAAGCTTTTTACGAATTCTTTGCCTGAAAACTAAACTTGCAGGTCAGCTCAGGCATTTAGCTTTTTTCAGTCTAAAGGAAATGCACTTGCCATTGGCCTAGGGCATGATCATACATTCTGTGTGGGTCAGAGATGCTTACGCCTAGTTTTTCAAACGACCAAAACCTGGTGGATTATGTTAAAAACATGAAAAGAACAGCACTGAAAATGAGTGATTTTTCAGTACTTGTGTGCTTTTCCAGACAGCACTACCTTCTGAAAACAATGAAAAGTCAACTGAGCTTTTTAGAGACTGTTCTAAGTATCAATACAGATTCTGAGATACAGGCCTGGGAGAGGGAGTTGTAGGAATGACTAGGAGGCAACATATACTAAGGTACAGGCTGTGATTATTATGGGATGGGATGATGAGACCTGGAGTCAGAGGTAGAGCCAGCTGGAAGATTCCTATAGGATTGTTTCCCTTTTTCTAAGGTGCTGATTCAGCAACAGGAAATGATTCAACAAAAATCCTATCATATCAACAAATTTCTCCCCAAAACAAGGCAGCCCGGTGCCCTTTCACGGCATCTCCCAGTCCCTTCTGCACGCTGCTGCTAGAAAATGAAACCTGACTACTAAGAAATTAAGCACACACAGTGCTTATTCTAAATATGATCTATATATTTTTTTTTTAAATTTCTGTTTCACAAAACATTGTGTGTTCTGAATTTTAAATTAGTATTTATTAGAGGCTAGACAATTTAAGATAGTGTCCTTGGAAGTTAATGTTTGTACAAGTATAAGAAGCCTGGCAACACCAAAAAGCCAACAGCCTTTTACATCAGAAGTCTTTGTGTGATGGAGACACAGAAGCAGTTTCTTTCTTTTTCTGCTTTGTGTGTTATTTTCTGCACGTATTATGATAAAAGAGTTGTCTAAGCTCAAGAATTTAGGCACATACAAATGAGCACTCTAAAATTATTCATTATAAAAGAGGGAGGAAAAAAATCCAGGTGACATTTACCATAGTGTAATCCAGTATAGCAAATGAGTAATCAGAGCAAAACAAACAAAATACTTTAAAATAAATTGTCGTTTTTACATGGGTAAATACAATTAAGTTTCAACACTCAGTTAGCTGCCTACTACCTTGATCTTCTATCTATAAAATTAGAAAATAATTAGAAATTAGAAAGCCAAGCTAATCAGTTATTTCAGCACTCCACTTTAAATTAAGAAAGACAGCAGAGCTAACTTTTACCTGTCACTTCAAAACAGCACATCCAAAATCCTGCCCTTTTTCTCCAGTGGGTTGCAGCCTGTCTTTATAAAACCCACTCATCAGTTTTCATAATCCCTTGATATGCACAGTACTAAGGCTCTTTGGTTTCTCCCTGCACTAACCCACTACAGAGTCCCTTACGAGGCTTATAGATGTCTGCTTTATCAGTAGAAAGCCTGCCTTTAATGTGAGATAAGCACACCCAGCCTCATCTTGTAAGGCACTGGGCACTGTTGCGATGCCAGCTACCCCCAGAAAATGTATTGTCTAAGTGTGTGGTTAGTTCTTGCCCTCCATAATCCAAGTCCTTAAAGTTGATAGCATTCACATGCCATTTGGGATTAAGCAAGAGCATTCTGCACCTTACAGGATCATCACACAGCAACATCACAGCAAAATTTCAGTCAATAGCTCCTATTGACTTCATTAAAGCCAAACCATAGTTCTGAATACAGATGTTTCACAAGAACTTTGAAGACACTTTTATTATTCATATTTCCTCAGGATATGAGCTATAAAAAGCAGTGATGGGACTTTGGATATTCGTGGTACCAGTACATTTCTGTTTCTCACTTCACAGACAACAACACATCTATGACAAATGTGGAATGCATTATTTCACATATATTTGGACTCTGTAGAAAAGTCAGAAGTAGATGTGACAAGTACAAAGGACTTTACAAACATGACTATACTCTAAGTTGCCTTGTAAAAGGACTTTAAGGAATGTGTTATAATATGTTGGTTGGGATCTGAAACAACCAGAAAATATTGATGACCATGTTATATCTGTTAAAATCAAAACAGATATTCAGAAATTCAGCTCTGAATTAATTTCTAGAAAAACTGCTCGGTAAAAATGTTAATTAGCCTAGCTATCAAGTTCTTGTTTTCTTTCACAGTGGTTTGTTGTTTTGGTTTTTTTTTCATTTACATTGCATGGGCCGTCACATAAATTAAATCATTTTAGGTACAAAGCAATATTCTCATTAGTGACACCACTGGAAAATGTCATTGCATCCTTTTTGAAAGGATCCTGTTTTCTTCAGTCACAGGGGCCAAAATCTATGTCACAAGAGAATAAGTGAAGTATAAATTCCACGTGAAAACGGAAATTTCCCCCAAGCAAACAAAACCAGTAGGCACTGGGGCTCAGTAGTCTAAGGGAAAAATGCATTACAGGCACCAACTCCTGATGAGATGACAAATCCTGACTTAAAATACTGCCTGTAAACTGAAACAGTGGGCTGAATTTGACTGATGGGATTATTCTGTCCTGAGTTTCTCTTCCTCTACAATCAGTATCCACAGCACAGAATATTTTGGATGTTCCTAGGCAGCTCGATAAACACAATATTAAGCTACTCTTTAAATAAAACATTTTTCTCACCTCCTTAGATAACTAAAACCATTCACAAATGACCAAGACTTAATGACAAAAGAATTGTCATCTCTTATTGTCTGACCACCAATCAAATTCCGGCCCATACGTTCGCTCCAGATCCAACTGCACCGTGTCTAGTGAGATGCATTTCAAATACAACTGTTGTGGAATATCTGCAGCTAATTTTGATTAGACAACATCAAAAGTTTGAGCTTTCCTCAGTCATTTATCTCAGTGGTTAATCACCAGCACAAATAAAAACATTGGTCTTTTTTCTAATTGGAATTTGTTGGCTCACCAGCAATCGGTGCTTGTTTTGCATTTAACCATTAGGATGCCCTGTAGTTCCCAGTGGCTTTGTTTGCTCAGAGGAAATGAAGCATTTTTGATAAACCAAGCTGTATCTCCTTTTGAAAAACCAGACAGATTAAGCTGATTTAGATTCCTGCTACTAAGCACTTTTTTCAGCCCTCAAATCATTCAGAGTTTTATCCCTATCTCTTTTCAACATTTTAATATTGGTTTTTAGAAGTTGACAACAGAACTGAACAAATACCAAAATTAAAAGTAATAATCCTTAAATTGAGGTGAAGTTCCCACTTTCTCAAGGATGGCACTAGCTTTTATGGGAAATTAGGGAATCTTTGATGTAGTTCCTCTATAATCATAAAGCATATTTAGGACTTCTTTCAAGGACACAATTCTCCTATGTAAGCTGCACATGTACTTTATTCTGTATTTATGGTTGACATTTGACTGTACTGGAATGCATTTTCCTAGACTGGGCCTACCTTACCAAGAGATTTGAATCTTCCCTTTTCTTGCCATTAACTGCCATTTCCCAAATCTGCATGTCTTGTCAGCAATTATGCTTAGTGTGTCATTGATGAAGACAGTGAGGTATTAGACTCCTTGTCAAGCTCTGTGCATGATCTTATTTGATGGTCACCCTTTACTTACTGAGATCAGTGTGCGGCGTTTAAATTTATGGGACGTCTGTTTTTCTGACATTGCACAGTGCTTTTTTAGTAAAAATATTCTGTAATATTGATTCAGTGCCTGAGAAGAAATCTAAGATACTTCATCTGCACTTTCAATCTGTAGCTACCAAGTTTGCACTTTCATCAGGGAATGAAATCAGGTTTGTTTGATAAGAGCTATTCTTCATAGCGTCACACTGACTGGTTTTAATTTAGTTACAATTCTTTGTCAGCTGAAGTCTGCATCCCCATCTTATTATTTTTCTGGGGATTGCTGTCTTGGTAGCCAGAGTTGTCTGGCATAGCTCATTTGTCTTCTGTGTTTGGATTTTTGGCATAACTCAACACTGTCCATTTTTGGCTGTTCTATAATATATTGAAATCAATATTCGTTGACTCACTCAACTTCACAGCATCAGTTTTGCACATTACTGTCTCAACGCCACTTTTACTACATCCTTCTCCTACCCTTGTTCAGGATGCCAACACTGAAGGACATGATTGGGGCATGGTTATGGGCATATGTTTAATAGAGTATTGTTTATCCCTTTCTGAGTTAGGTGACAAATCCATAAGGAACTCCTGGAGAACTTTCCTGTCATTGTAATCTCATTTGCAGGTTGGCACTGTGTGGGAAGGGAAGGAATTCTGGCTCTGGGTGACACACACTGGTACCATGTCACTTAGTATGCCAAGACTGAGCTGTCAGAGGTCGGTGTCCAAACTTGACAGTGGATAAAGAAAGTTTTGAGTTGTGCAGGTATCCACCTGAAAGAGGAAGGCTAAGCCTATTTAGCAGGAAATGCAGTGACACCTGAGAGCCACAGTTGTAGTGCCTTGAGGGTGAAAGGGAACAAGAAAGGACTAAGTGATACCCAGTCTGCCAGGGCTGCTGTCAGGGCTGCTGTCTGGCTCATTCCCCCTTCTCAAAATCTTCAACACTTTTGTTCCAGTGGAGCAGCTGTCCCAGCACAGCACTTTGCTTCATATAGCTGGTAGCTGTAGAGATTTTAATCTGATCCTTATTGGGCTTATCCTCCCAGGAAATATGACCTGGCAAATAAGGGCATCCTCCAAAAGAATGCTGTCAGCCCACTACTGTAACCCTTTCTGAATAATTCAATAGGAGTGGATTTTTACTTTCCAGTCTCTCAAATAATCCTACAGTTTTCCAGTGCTCATAACACAGCATTTCTTAACAGTACTACCAATATTCATTTTCACATATTGCTGTTTTGGCAAGAGACAGATTTACTCCTGTGGAGCTTGCAGTTCAGAGAAATACATTCTCATTAGGAGGATCACCAATTTCAATACCCAGCACAAACTTCTACATGTCAAATTTCCATTTGCTGAAGCCTCTCCACAGCACTGGGTGGGTAAGAAAGGCTTATAAACAAGCTTGAAAGGTTTTCTCACTTCCTGAAAATTAATTGCAAATTTATCTTTTATATTCTACTCCACCTAGGAAAAGATATTCAATGTTCAATGGAGCCTGGCCAAACATTTTAAGAAAGTATTTATGAACACTTTTTCAGATTTCCAATAGTTGTAATTTCAGCAGTATTCATGTCTCGTTCTTATTGCTGTTTGCCAGGATGAGTTTTGTTTGAATAAATGTTTGGGAAATTGCTAGCTTGTACAAACCCATCTGTATCCACAGATGAATAAGAATGAACGTTGCTGGTGAAACAACTGCATTTAAGAAATTGAAGGTTTGTTCCTCAAACATTTTGCAAAGAGAAGCAAGTGTTAAATTCGCTGGGGAACTTGTATGGGAAGAACTAGATTCAGTCTTATTCTAGCTGGAAGGAAAAATGTATGTATCTGAATATCCTCTAATGTCCATGCAAATCCAACAAACACAGTTTGTTTTCCCACAATTTTACACTACTTTCAATTAACTATGGCATACACCTAGATGTGGGATTCACAACCCCTGTGGATTTTTATGGCTTTCTGAGAAATGTCAGCTCAATAACCTGAAAAGTCAACATCTGATGGCCGTGCTGAGCCCCATTCAGGATCCATTGGACTCAACAGAGGAGGACCAATTAACTTCAATGAGCATCGGATCAGGGGCATTACAGCTACACTTGCTCTCTGCACCAGCACGGGACATGATCTTCTCTGCTTTGTCTACCAGAACTGCCAAATGCCCATGCTTACAACATTGCTGCCAAATTTCAAAGGGACTTATAAATCATTGATGGCTGTAAACATAATTCAAATATCCTTTAAGAAATTCATTTGTTTATAAAAATATTCAAGAGAGATTATGAATGAAAATTGTTCGAACAAAGGACCGCAACACTACAGAACAAACAATATGACTTTTCAGTAAAATGAAATATCTGTCACATTGGTTTTTGATAGACACAAGCCACTTAGGCAGTGGCTCAGTAGAAGAGGAAAAGACAGCTTGTGATGCACAAAAACCATGTCACAAAATGCTACTAAGACACTCTGGCTCTGTAGGTAGCACTGCCAGACTGTAGGTTAGATAATGGAAAATGAAGGCAAATCTTACATACAGTGTACTGATTTCTTCATGCATTTCATGTGTTACTCATTTGCTCATTGAACTCATAAAGGAAGAAGCAACTCTTGAGTAAGTCTTAAGCCATACACAAATTGTTAAAACCCAACTATCCAAAAAGTAGTCCGCAATTGTGACTATACTTCAGTCATATTTGGACAGAAAAAAGCTGCATGTGAAATAAAAAATCAGTAAAAGTAATATTTAATTCAAAGCAAAATAAATTATATCAAAATGAGAAACCTAATTTCAAGGGCATTAAAAGGAGTTGCCAAAAGAGTGAAATATGAACAAATCCCATGAAGACTAGTCAGGAATACATGAGAGGCTGAGAGCCAAAGTTCCAAAAGGATCAAAAAAGCTGGCATGATAAAGCAGAAAATTAAATTTCATCATGCTATTAAAATAAACAAAACAAAATAAATAAAAATAAAACAAATACTTCAAAAAGTCTAAGTTGTGTCCTAATGAGGGAAAAAGAACAGAGTATACCTTGACTATTGAAATATAAAACCACAAAAAACCAAGATGAAACAATTCTGAGATATAAAGGAATAGAATTTAATAACCCACCATTCTTCAAATATTCAAGAAATGGGAAACTTGCCTGATATTCAATGATAACCAATTATATAAAGAGAGCACTCAGGGAAGATAAAACCACAACAGAAAAGTTAAATTAATTCTCTCAGTCTGCACTGTCTGCAAAGGCGGATAGGACAGTTCTCACACAAAGGTCATTCCTTATGTAGGATAGAAATGAACCATTGTCTCAGAGTGTCAATAGAATGTATTTTAGAACAAATCCAAATTCATAAGGTGGACTTCAACAAATTTCCAATACCAGCTAATTTTCTATTGTGTCATGTTAACACCAGTTAAAGGGGCCTTAGCACAAAAACAAGTGGTAAAGTAGAAAAAGCAATTTTGTATTTTCACGTATCAGTTTTCATTTTTAACCGAATTTATGGAGAGTAGAGAGGCATAGAGAGTAATCCAGCGAACAACAGACATGATATTTCTGCAGACTTTAGATATTTCTTCACAAAGCTAATTGGCAGGAACAACAACAAAACCGTATTAAGGTACAAATAAATAAATATGCCATATCAGGGAAAATAACATAACTTTTCAGAAAAAAAACCACATACCTCAGAAGCTAATTAGACTTCTTTTCTGGAGCAGGCAACCCTATGAATAATACAATCACTATAGAGTACTTAGGATTTAAGAAACCTTTTGACGAGGTCTCTTATTAAAGTCTCTGACAGAAATAGTGGTAATATGGGATACAACAGGAGGTCCTGGATTAATAGTTGGCTAACAGATTGGAACCAAAGTGTAGGAAATAAAATTTGTGTTACTAAATTACGGGTAACACACATGAGGATAACCCTGTGTGTAATGGCCTCTGAAGTAAGTCTCATCATTCAAGAACAAGGTTTTGTGGTAATTTTAAGGTATTTTCTGACAACATCCATTCAGTGCATGGTGGTAATTAAAAAAGTAGTGGACTACTGGAAGTTTATCAGGAAAGGTCTGAGAGCAATACTGAAATTGTTACCTCACAAGGGAGTTTAACCATGGTGTACCTCCACTCTGAACACTGAATAGAGATCTGTTTGCCCACATTTCATATTGGAATTAGAAGTACAGAATAATGATCAGGATTTACAAATGAAGAACAGTTTTGTATGAACTTCTGAAGGTAATGCAGTTACCAAAGAATAGTTTTAAGTGAGTAACAGGAAACATTTTTTCACCCAAGATACTTATTAATTTACAAGATTGAGGGAGAACTTCTTTATTGTGAGTGTTACTGAGCCCTGGAACAGGCTGACCAGAGAGATTGTGGAATCTCCTCCCCAGGAGATATTCAAAAGCCATCTGGACAAAATGCTGAGTAACATGCTTTAGTGGACCCTGCTTGTGCAGGGAGGCTGGATGAGATGACCTCCAGTAGTCTGTCCCAATCTTAATTATTCTGCAATTCTGTGATACTCTAGAGACCAAAATATAAATGATACAAAATGGGATTGGACAAACTCCTAAAGGAAACATTTGTTGGTGGCTGGTAGACCTAGGACTTGGGAATTTGCTACAGACTGGAATTGTGGAGGTATGCTCTGTCCTGCTCCTGTTTCTTTTCATATTCAGCCTCTCTCTCAACAGCCAACTTTCTGCTGGCGAACCAGATTTAGAAATTGTTCTTAAAGATGTACATTAATAGTAATAATAGTGTTTGAGGAAACACTACTGAAAAATTAGACTGCAAACCTGAGCTGGTTACCTGCTGGATGGCATTTGTCCCTTGCATGCCTCTCTCCAACCATCGCCGGCGATAACCTTTAGCATTCCTTTGATACCCACGGGTGAAAGGACAGTTTCTTTAGGTGCAATCCTGTCCAATCAGTTCCTGGCCCTCCAGTTCGGACTGCAGGCACAGGTGTTAATCACTGCCATCTGTGACAGTGGCTTATGCAGCAAGCACACCTGCCACCCAGAAGATAAACTGAAATCCCTGTATTGCTTCGCGTGCGCACCAGTTAGTAATGATTTGATCAGCATTTTTCTGGGCTGCATGTGGCAGGTGCAATGCTTCTGGGCTCTCACTACAGTTATCAGCTCACTGATGTATCAGACCCCTAAAGAATCTTTCTCAATGGGTGATACTGCTTCTTGTTATATGATTTTACTCCATGTAGCTTTTTGTTTTCAGTCTGAGAAAGCTCAGTGCAAGCACCTCCATGCCTCCATGTTATGAACCACAGGTTCAAAGGTATATGTTAGAGGCATTTTCTCATACCTTTTGAGAAAGCTAACTTCATTTAACATTTTTAAATTCTTCAGTGAAACAAGAAATCTGCCAAAGTTAACAAGGATTGTAGGACATAAAATCTGATAGCAAGGACATAATGTAGAAAAAAATAAAAGTAAAGCACAAATGAACCCATTGTGCTGACTGATAAATATGAACTCTAGCAGTATTGCTGAGATGGCAGGCACAGGAGTTCGATGAACCTTTTGAGCTGATTTAACTCATGCAGCTGCCAGTTGTGTAGTTGAAAAGCTATACTATTTGTGAATTTAGGAATAATGCAAAGCAATATATCTTCAAGAAGGAATTTCTCTTGATATCTACAGTTTTTGTCACCAATCATAATTTTTTCGTCTTTAATCTATGTAAACAATTCTCCCAGCACCTTCTAATTAATAAAATTAATGCATCCAATGTATGGATACTTGTTTTGAAACTGATTTCTGTTTTTCTTGGGACATATACCTCTCCCTTTTTTCCTGTCACAAAGCCTCTGAAGATGGTTAGTGAAGCAACTTAAACACAGAAAAAAATAGATTGAAATACGAATTTATGAACACATATGTCAGCACAATTCATACCACTACATGAACTTAACCTTTAAGAGCATTTTTGTAATTATTGGTATCTATAGAAATATTGGCACACTCTAAAATTTCAAACATTTGAACTGGAATTCCTTATCTCTGTTGCCTGACAATATTTTTATCAAAAAGTATTAATCATTGAGTGACACCATAGAATTAATATTAGAACATTGTTAGAAACACCTTCTGAGAAATCAAACACAATTTTGGGAAAATCATTCCTTTGAGCTATTTGATCAACATAGCCCCACTTGTCTTTATAAAAAAAGTATTATCTTCCAGTATATCAAATGCTACTTTAGTGGGTTCTACTGAATGAATTTATTTCTTGTGAAATTTGCAATAAAGTGCAGGACTCGCTCCTTTCCACCCTCTTTCCAACATATATAACCATGTTTATGAGTTTCCTGTATGATGGATAGTGTGCAGCAGTCAGGTTATCAGAAATCATTGCAAAGATAACATACTTACCATCTACTTTGATGTGAAAGTCTTACAGTTGTGCCATCTGCTTCATCACAGTTCATTTTAAGCCTCATACTCAAGAAAAAGGAACAGCCTGGCAATACGAATCTAATAAAATTTAATCAAGTCCAGAAACATCTCCCTGTTCTCTAAAATTAATTTCTAAACAGTCCAAATTTGGTGCAATTAACTTAATCATTCCATTTCCAAAATTGCTTCTGCAAAGTCTGCACGTTAATCTGTTGGAATGGAAATTTTGTTTATAAAGGGGTGTTTGTACAATAAAGTGTAAGCATGGTCCATAAATTGCAAACAGCATTCAAATGAATCTATGCTGTACATTTAGATTTTGTTTTCACAGAATCAAAAAATCTCCTATATTTTTTATATGGCTAACAGGTAGGCAATGATCTAAATGAAAAGCCAGGTACAAGCACTAAGTATTTCTATTTGCTTATCCAGAAGTGGTGTACTTAGAAGATGAGGTGATAAAAGGACTACTTACACCATCATCTCTCCTCCTCCATGTACAAAAGGAACAGCTAAAAGTGAGGGATTTGGTGGAGACTTCATGCTGATCACTAGCCAGGGTGCAGGTCTTGTGGGTTTTGGAAGTCAGTGTAACCCACAGCAATCTCATAACCATTCTGCATTTTCTGGTGGCAACCCCATTAATTTCTGTGCCTTCAGCATGAAAGCAGCACAGCAGTGGTGCTCGCTATCTCTTGCCTCGTTCCGCAGGCAGTCCGAGGGCTTTTCTCCAGCCTAGGAAGCAAGTGTCCCCTGTAATTCTTCACAGTGTCACCAAATCACCAGTGGCTGCCTAAGTTGAGAATAATACCTGACTCTGAGGTTATCTTGCTAAAGACCAGAATATCTCACTTGGAAAGTTACCCTTAGCAAGCATAGCTCCTTCTGTCCTTATCACACTAAGGATTGTGCCCAACTTACCACATGTGCTTTTTGATGCCTTTGATTTCCTTAGGAAACTTTGGCTCAAAGTTAAGCATCTACTTATGTGCATTTCAAGATAAGAATGACTTTCAAGCCTAAAACCTGAGATGTAGACACACTAAGAACTTCAACACTAAATTATCTTTGAAGAAAACTTAAAAAAATAATAGCCTTGAAAATGCTTTGCAACTGCTACAATATGGTCATACAGCCTTCCACTGACAGATGCACAGATTTGTTACAGCATTTAACGACTGTTGCCCACTCTTGAAAAAATTGACTCTCATGATGGGCAACTATGCTCACCTGAGATACATAATAAAATAACCAAACACAGTAACTCCTTTCCTTCTTTCTTTCTTTTAATGTGGAGTTTTATGTGTCAATTTTTACCTAAAAGGAGCACCGTGCTATGTGGACCTTTGAAAACAGATTTTATTCACTAACTCAGAAATTTTTACCCAGGTGCAATGTTTATACATCTTAATAAACCACTGTGTAAAAAACCCCAACAGGTCTGGCACATCTCCATGCAGCTTCTTGTACCAGACTGTAGAGACTGAGTGTAGTTACAAGTCATCATCACTAATTAACAATCATATTGACACATGAAGAATAAACTTACGTGTCAAATGCAAACTACTTAAAGACATCATCCTATATGGATGACTTCTTTATGTTCATTCTTATGGCATGTGTAGGCTTCATGTTAAGAAATTCAGGCAACAGATTGTGTGGTATTCATTTGTGATTATCATTAAAGATGTAATTGTGTACCCCGGTATTGGTTTGGGCATTCAGCCACCTTCAGTTAGGCTGCAGGAGTAGAGGAAGGGTAAGCAGAGGAGCTGGATGGTTCATGCTGGGAAAGGGCTCATCTCTCTGGGCAGTTTCAGTGACCCTGCCCTGGGTCAGTGAGGACTGAGGAGCGTGGCTCGCTGACATAGGTGGTCAGTCAGCTCAGTGGTCTCACTGCATCCCCTTGTGGCTGGGCGCCTACAAGAGCTGAGCATTGTCCGTCCCCACGAGAACCAGAGGTCAGGACGGAACTAAGCAGCTTTTCTGCCGTGGAGAGGGGGCCAAACTGGATCTGGAGCACCTGGAAGGGGAAGGAATCAACTTTCTCACAGTGACAACCTGTGTATTTCCTAGAAACATGCTCCTTCCTCACAGTCCTTGATGAAGAGATTCTCCAACCAGTGATACCCTAGAATTCCTCCCAGCACATTTTGCAACCCACCATAAAGACAGTGTAGAGGCCTATGAGTAATTGTGGAGGAGGAATGTTTCTGACTACACTGTATCCCCATATTTCCAAACATAGCATGGATGGAGCAGCTCTGCTCACACAGACTATTATTCAGAGTGGCTTTGTGTTGTCTGCAAAGAATGATTTCACCTTTAAAAATACAGTGAATGCATGGCTTTTGAAACAACAGAAATGCAACCCTTGGCACTGATTTCCATGAATACTGATTTCACTTTAAATAAAAGGGAAAAAAAATCTTTGGAATCTACCGAACAGCAATTGGGTGGGGGTCAATAACTTGTCTTTCGGGAAAGAAATGCAAAAGTTGAAGCTTGTTACATATTTTCAGTGACATTTTTGGCTTGAATTTAACAATAAGGGAATGGCAGACAGAGATTAATAATAAAAAAGTAAATCTTAATCTCAAACTGCATGATCTGCAAAATCCTTGTGACCTTTCCTAAGAGGAGAATGCTGCCTTGTGGGCTACCCCTGTTTTCAGAAGTATCACTTCAAAGTCTAAAAATATCTTGCAACAATTATTTTTCATCCATCAACTACATTAATGAAAATAGATATCTAATTAAAATTTCTCACAAGCAATGACTGAAGTTGCTACTTTTAATGATCTTTTTTTAAATGAACCTTCAGAAGGTGTTGTCTTTTCCAAAAGAGGTAAGGCCAACTAATGTTAACAGGAGTGGGACAGAGAGGCAGCCAGTCCCTTGAAGCAACTCCTCAGGCACAGTGAGTTAGCAGAGCTCCCCAGAGTGCCTTGAAGAGAGAGATGGCTATTTACATCAACAAAGAATTTACCCCTTTCATGTTTATTTGTCATCCTGGCCTTCCACAGGATCTAATCATATCTGTCAACAACAGAGAATCTTACTAGCTCATGTTGGAGTCTTACTAGCTCGTTTTCTCATCTGAACAGGGCATAAATGAACTGCAAATGTCAGATCATTACTTCACGCTCTCACTTGTCCCCCAGCCCCCTCAAATTGCAGCACTTTCTGGTTTTGTGTCCAGATCAATCCAGTTCCCTTCTGGATGTTGTAAATATGGAACTCTTCCTGGAGATTCTTTTATTTTTTCATCACAATATATATTCTTACCTCATTTTTCTTAGTCATCTCTGTGAGAATGAAAGCTGTGGAGTCAGCTCAGCAAGCAGAGGGGATCATAAATCAACTCTATACAAGAGATACACTCAGATAAACAGAATTGTTGCAAAGCTATAGCAATAATGTGGTCAGATTTTCAATTTTATGCTTAAAATTTTGTGGACCACAACCAGACTACAGGAATATCACAATAATCTATCACAAGAGTTTGTTTTCTATCAAATGCAATTACTGCTGCAATTTATGTTAGTCCGCCTAGCCTGGCTATAAACCAATGTCTACTCTTTAAAATAACCTTACTATTGCTATTTTTCTTTTGATATTTAAAATGAAGAAGACCTGTTGACTATGAACAGATTGTGCAGAGTGATAGCTTTGACTGTTGCTCAAGCTGCATGCAAGCACACTTGTCCAGACTTGCTGGCAGGTGAGCCTCTGCCTACCCTTTCCCACGGCACCTGGTTTTGCAGGGGCTACCTGGACAGGGGAGGGATTTTCGGATTTCTTTCCTCTCTGTTCGCAGAGCCAGGAAATCAGCTCACACGCAGCAAAGCCAGCAGCTAATCCCGGAGTCCCTGCCGAGCCCTGATTCCGTTTTGCCCAACTCGCCGCGATGGTAGCGACCGAGCGCGTCAGCCCCACGGACTCACCGGCCCCATGGACCGGCCGCGGCCCAGCCGGCGGGGAGCAGCTGCCCGCCCCAGATCCAGCTGCTCACACCTGTTAACTTTTATTTAGAAACAGGCGAACCACTCTGTGTGCGAATGGGGACAGGGCCGGAACCGCCGGGCAGACGCCCGATCTCTTGCGGGCGCTCCTGCGCCGCCGAGCCCCGCTCCCTCTGCCCGCAGCCGGGGGGCCCCTGTGCGCCGCCGGAAGGGCATCCCCGCGCCCCCCCGCTTTTCCACGTTCGCCTCACGGGTGGCAGGGGCCGGCGGGCCCACGGGCGCCTCACGCCACGTCCTCGCGGGTGGCAGTGGCCGGCGCTCTCCCGCGGAGGAGCCGCAGCCCCGGCCCCGGGTCCCGGCGATGACCCGGCACAGGCGCGTCCTTGCGGGGCCGCCGCGGAGGGCGCAACGCCCCGGGGCCGGCCCGGGGAGGCGGGGGCTGCCCCATACCCACCTTCCGTGTGGACGGCGGAGACGTAGGTCCAGTTGTAACGCTTGACGATGTCAAGCATGGCCCTGGCTTGCAGCGTGTCGGAGGGGACCACCCTGAGGAAGTACTTGTACAGCGTTTTGTCGCTCAGGTCGATGCTGGTGGCGGAGTAAGCGATCTGGGGGATGTCGAAGAGCTGGAGTAGATTTTGGACTTGGATAGCAACTGAGCTGGAGCCGGGGCCGATGACCCCCGCGATGGGCTTTTTCACTCTGGTCTGTGGCTGGGTCTGCGACTCGGAAATGCAGCGGGTGCCTCCGTCCCTGTCGTCCCTGATGGAGATGAGAGAGTCCCGTATGAACTCGATGCTCTGCTCCAGGGCCACGGAGGAGTGCCAGCAGGAGTCTCGGATCTCGCTGCCCAGGGTGATGTTAGGTAGCAGGACCGGGTCTGCGTTAATTTTATCCAAAGTGTGAAACATGGCTTCGACTCTCTGGATGCCGTATTGCTCCCGTATTTCCCCGCACTTCCTCTCGGGCACTTTCTCAGCTGGCGGCTGGTGATGGACAGAGAAGAGGGCCCCGATGATGACATCCCCGTCCATCCGAGCCACTGACCGCTGTGAGGAGGCTGCAGAGAGAAGAACCTTCCGACCACCACTCCTGGGCAGCACGTCCATCTCCAGGAGCAGAGCAGGGAAAAAGACCAGCAGCACACCAATCATTTTGTTGCACGATGTCATCCAGACCCAGGTTACAAATTTCATGGGCTCCCCTTGCCTGCACATGGTTTAAGGACATGTAGGAAATGGCATCTGCTTCTCCCCGACGACGGCCAAGTTGCTCCAAATACCATCACAGCGAAGCCTCACAGCATCACTCTTGAAGGTGCCAAGACAGCCGTCATCCTAGTGACTTTTAACCTGGTGGCATAGAAACAGGGGCTAAAACGGGCTAACCGGGAAATCGATGTCAAACCTGAGCTCCATAAAGCAATCCCGCACAGTTAGAAATGACTGCTTCACAAATGCCCAGGTCAATTTGCTTCGATAAGCCTCTCAACAAGAAGTTTCAAGAGGGATTAAAACATGTATTTATTTGCCTTGGTATACAATCAGGCATACTCACATATGCTGAGTTTCTACAATCCTTTTTGCGTCTTCTTTTCAAGTCAAGGCAGCTACTTCCCGCACCTCCAGCCAGCACACACACCCCCTCTGCCCCCGGGAAGTTTTAAAAGTTTCAGGAGATAGGCAGCTAGTCGGAGAAGAGCCCTAGCCCGGCCCCAGCGGCCCCAGTCCTGAAAGCAGGGTGACAAGAGCTTCTTCCTTTGCGTTCTGATTACCTGAAGGCATCTTTCTCAGCTTAGACATTTCCTTTCTCCATCCATAATGCGAGTAAAAAGAGAAAGCGAGCAGTCTGCCCTGCCAGCCACGGGAAATGTCATTTAAAGGTCAGCGAAGGGAGGAAGAAAGGTAGCACTCTACAGTTTAGATTAACTTTTCCCTGTGTAGGGGGCAAAACTGTAAATCAGTCAGGGACATACACATGAAAGCAGGGGAAAATACATATTAGTTACTAAGGCAACGGCGGGCAAAGCCCCGATGTGCCTTACCGGCACGCCAGCTGTGCAGACAGGCTTCGGGCGGGGAGCGGCGGCGAGCCGGCGACAGGGCTTGGCGGCTTGAAACGCCGTNCGGCCGGCCGGGTCCCTGTTGCACGACGAGCCGTCAGCACCCGAGACAGCGCCCGGCAGCCGGGGCAGGGACGGACCGCGGGCCCCGGCCCCGTGCCCCCCGTCCGCTATCTCCCTGTCCCGTTGCCCCTGCCCGCAGCCTCCTGTCTCGTTGTCCCGGCACCCCGCTGCCTCTGTGCCCCAGTGTCGCGCTGTCCCGGCCCCGCCACCNNTCGCCACCGCCGGCTCGGCCGCCCGCCAGCACTGCGGGGCGCTTCCCCAAAACTTCTGCCCCCCGCCAGGCGCTGCTGCCGCGGTGTCCCCGCACGCACACGCACCGTGGCTCACACGCACACACACACTGCTCGCACACACACGCTCACACACACGCACACTCCTCCCGAGGCTCGGAGCCCGCCGCGGCACGCACCGCCCCGGGCTGGCCGCCGCTCCGTCCCTCCCCGCCGGCGGGCAGGGGTGCCGGGGCCGGCGGGGCTGCGTGTCCGCCGAGCGGCGCGGGGGGCTGGAGACGGTCCCGAGGAAGGCGACGCTCCTAGGGGAGCCGCCGTCCTGGCTGCGCGTCCGCACCGCAGGCAGGCAGAGCCACCCGAAGCGGGCTCCCGCGGGCAGCCCCGCAGCCCGTCTCCCCAGCGCCATCTGCCTGCCCTGCCCACCCCGCGGGCAGTCCCACGGCTGAGCCCCGCGGTCCGCTCGGAGGGTCACCTCTGAGACGTACCTGGCCGGGTGAGGCTGTGGATCCCTGCCTGCTGGGAGCGGGCATCGGCGGCTCTCCGGCCGCCCCGAGCTGGCGCGCTGGCGGCGGGGCGACGGCTGTGGGCTGGGCGCGGGTGCCCTCTGTCTTCAGCACCGCTCCACCGCAAGGAAAAAAACAGGTCATCCCGGGCTCATCCATTATCTCATACAGAAGGATCAGTCATTTTCTCCCCCTCCTTAATTTTTTCGGCTATTGTCTTGTAAACGAGTAAGGAAACATCACCCGGAGCACGCTGCGGCTGCAGGTGAGGTGGTGGCTCTCACCTCCCGTGGCTCTTAATTCATTTTCTTCCTGTCTCAATTAGCAAGAGCGAGAGTTAAAGCAAGAGGCTGCTGATAGAAGGGGACCCAGACCACGGTCGGTAGACCCGAGACAATGAAATGTGACGGTCTGCCTCACGGGCAGGGCTTCGCTATTAAAATAAATATTTATATTTGGGGGAAAAAACCCAAGAAAGAAAAAATACACTGCAACAAGATAAATCACCTGTAAGGATAAAGGCATAAAAGGCATTGAGATTGCAGTTTTCAGGTCAAGATGAACCTAAATGAAGCACGTGAGAGGCATGCCAGATTAAAATAATACCAGATTGAATAATCATAATTCAGACGACCTGCTTGCATCCCTAACACAGGTCTCGGGTGTTTTACTTGACTGCATGAAAGTTAAAGTTAGATTACCTCCCCGCTGGGAACTCTATAGATATTTGCCCTACTTTTGAAAGAAAGAAGCAAGGACAAACATTTAACTATTGCTCATTCAGAGATGGGTTTGCAGTGAGTGCTGCCTCAGGGGTGTCTTCTTGTGTCAATATCTGAGCTGCTTTTACTGTCACACAGCTAGTTATTTGTCTGCACTGTGTTTATCCATGAGCTGTGTTTGTTATGGAGGACCCAGCCCAGGGGGTTGCTGGTGCCCCCTTTCCATGCAGGTAATGTTTCCCAAGGAGGGAACCAGGGTCAGAGGGGCTGCCTGTCCTTTGCCTGTGGGCATGAAGCTTCCCCAAGGCCAGCCTACGGCAGTTCTGCCAGGACCAGATCTGAAGAGACATTCATGCACAAAAAGGGGGAATAAATTCCCCTTCACTCACGTTTTAATGATTAAACTTCAGTTTCTGCCCTTGACACAACGAACCTGCAGCACGACAGCAAATTATTCCAATGGTTAAGTTTTGGGTTGCTTCTCTAGCTTTGGCAAGGAAAGCATTTGCAAATGCTCCCATTGGTTCTTCCCAACATAGAGCACCCCGTAGCCTTCATCCCCTCTAACGTGGCACTCACAGACAGCCGGTCTTTGTGCTGAGGCTCATGCAGAGCTGTCACACAGAGCTGTTCTCCCTCCGTGATGGTCTGAGTTTTGCTGAGACTGGAAAGCAGGTCACTGGGTCCTGATGCCCAGGCATGGCTGCAAATGCTGCCTCTCCAACCCCTGCAGCAGCAGGTGGGAGTAGGTGGAAACGGGAAGAAGTCTGGGGCTCATGTGAAGACACCTGGGATATCAAGAGGCTTTAGGAAAGGCTAGGGAAAGACAGCACTGGGACTGCAGTGGCTCTGATCTTCCTTGACCATCATGGGAGAAGCAAAGGCTTTCCCCACCGGGAAGTAGCACCACTAGCACTGTTGTCTTTGTCCCACCAAAGAGGCCAGAGTCACCCCACTGCCTTTTGTCCCTGATTCCTACACATCCTGATCCTGCTGTGGCCCACAGATCTACCATTTCTCCCCTCAGAAACAGCCCATGTCCTCAGTCCTTCCACCTTCACAAATTTCTTAATATATGGTACCTTTATCATCTGGTAACCATCCTTGAGGCACTACATGGGACTGCATTTTTTGCAGAGATATGAGCTGCCATCAAGCAGGGAATCATGGCAAAAGCAGAGCAGGGCTGGAGCTGTCTTGTAAGTAGTGATTGTTTTCCAAGGGAAATTGCCTGCTGTTGAATATTTTTTCTTTCTGAAATGAAGGACAAGCGAATAATTTTCATATCCCCATGTTACACAATTTAAAAATCACTTGGAGGTTGATTGAAATACTCTGTTTCGATGGCATCCAAAGTGTTTTGTTCTGTTTTCTTTTTAAACATTTTATACAGTGCCAAACAGTTTTTACTTCAGATAAAATCAATCATTACCATAAAATGGATGTTCCAGTTTTTCTTTAAAAAAATTCTTTTTTTCTACTCCTATTCAATCAGAATTAGCTCTTTCAACAGAAGATTTTCTACTGGAAAACTTCTGTTCAGCTCTTATAAGAAAGGCCAGTGTATTGTAGAAAATGGTTTGAAAGGAGGTTTGTTTGGAGTAGCAATAGCTGAAGCCTGGAAACCTGCTTTGTTTAAATTCCACTTTTGTTTTCCTGAACACAGCTACTCCCTCCTCTGCTTCCTACCAAGACAGACAGGTCAAATTGACTGTCTAGTTGTGCAGATTCTCCAGCTAAATTACTGGGGAGATATAAAGCTATTCTGCAAGGATCGATGCTGCTAAAGTTATACAATTTTATTCTGCCTTGGAAACAAGTAGAAAGCTCACGTGTTCCTGTCTGAAGTAAGTTGAAACATATACCAGCTATTTGATAAATGGTCTCCAGTCGTTTTTATTCCGCTCACTCAGCTGCTTTCCTTTCATGATTCACAAAAGCCACCTGCTATATATAAACAGGGCAAAACACACACAGGTAGCCCACTGTTACAAACACTGAATTGTTTGCTTGTGACCAAAGATTTAGAATCATCCTCATCATCTAGCAGGCTTGTTCAGATAAAAGAGGGGTTTAATCTTACTAAAATATTCAGCATATTTTCTCCTTTTCTCTTAGCAAAGTAAACATTTCTCATAGGTTTTTGTTTAAAACATGTGCCAGCTACAGCATCATTTTCACCTCCTTTCTTGTATTTAGGCTTTCGAGTTGCCCTATCTGTAAGAAACAAAGCAACAGCATTTTTAAGTTTTGATTGCTTACACTTATTTGCTGCAACTGCTAAGAAATGAACATAAATGGATCGATGTCTGTATATATGGAGCTTTGTAAAGGTCTGATTGCTCAGCTATTCCTTGTACTAGTAGATCCATTAAAATTAAATAGGATTAACTCATGAAATTTAGAACTCACTTCTGAGATACTTAGAAACTTGCAATAGCTTCTGCACAAACCTATGACTATATGGGGTTACTTCCTTTCTGCTTCTTTTTTTTTCTTTCTTTTTTCTTTTTTTTTTTTTTTTTTTTTTTGACAGGAATAGACACCCCTTGAACCCAAGGATTCCCAGAAATTTGAAAGCTACCATTGGTAGTCATCCAACACCCTCTTGTCCACTGTCTCAAGTCACACTGTCGTCAGCATATTTTACAGATTTAGGTGATTTTATATCCTTTTAAAAAAAGTTCCTCCTCTGAGGCTTTCTCAGGAGGAAAGTGTCTGCCTGGTTATGATTTCAGATGTCTTTCAAACAAATGTGAGATCCAAATCAATCCAAAATCCAGTATTCAGGGATGTCTTGTAAATCTTTTACACTCTCTGAGGATTATAGACTCCATGAAGTGATGAGTAGAGTAGATTTATTCAGACATTCATCAGTTTTCATCACTGGTTAGCAAAGCTGTTAATAAGCTAAGAGTAATTCTTTCCACATTTAAAAATAAGTAACTGATTGCTTTTATAACTCAATGTTAAAAAACTTTCAGCAGAAGTGCTTCGTGGCAACTGCTAAGGAGAGAGACTGGAAGAACATGGTCCAGAAGACAATGGGCCTGGTCTCTCCTCAGGGGAAACTCATCTCACAAAGGTTTCCTTGCCACAAGCCTCTGCCCTCCAAGCAATGGCATGCAATAGTCAAAGGCAGCTGGTTTCCATTCCTTACAGAGAGGGCACATGTCTCGAATCTTGAAAGTTTCCTGGGCACCCGCTCTTGTGAAACCCAATGACAAATTTTGGTGGTCAGATGGCAACAGGGACGCTCCCAAAGAGTGAATGAGATGCCAGCTGAATGTCTTTTTTGCTAAACAACATGACTGTTCAGTCCTGGATAATGTTTAAAATCATTCTTGTATTTATTTCTTAACTGCAAAAATGTACTTAGGGTGCCCCCTAGGCCAAAATACTACACACAATAGTGTGTAAACACAATGTTTACAACATATGCTTACACCAATTCTATCCAGTTTGATTAATTTTGGTAAAACTCCCTTGCCCTGAAATCCCCTGATTTCCCTGAAATTATCCCCTGAGAAACAACATGAGTAAATAGATAAATCTGTGCTGGTACTTGCATACCAATAAGCTTACGCTACATCAGGCCAAAAAGAAAAGTGCATTTCAAAGTCAAAGGTCCACAGTTTCTGAGCTTCAGACTCTCAATTTAAAATCCACAGACTTCTAATCTAATTTGGAAATGTCAGTCTGAATCATTCTGGCTGAACTCACCAGACAGGGACTTATATAAGTGTGAAAGGAGAGATAGTACCTTGAATATATGGGATTTAATACAGATTAACGAGACAGGTCTACTTACTTATATTGTAACTACCAGGACAAGGAATTTAACAAGAAGTCACCATACCTTATGGAGACAGATTTGGTACTCTGTGGGAAATACGGCAGCTGAAGCATCTGCTAGCCAAATTTTCTAGTGATTTTCAAGGACAGCTCTGTGTAAAGCCATCTGCAGGAATTCAGTCTGGTACCACAGAAAACTGGTAACACCTACGTATGGAAAGGAAGTCCTTGCTGTGTAGATGAGGGAAAGGTGTTCCTGCTCTCTCCTTGCCATCTCAGCTTTCAGGCTGCAGCCGTGGGTGAGAAAGACCTCATGCTGCAGATCGCAGTTACAAAGGAACGAATAACTTGTGAAGATCGAAAGTTTGCTCAAACTGTACAAGGTAACAACACATCTCTGCACTGCTCTGAGAGAAACTGCACGCAGCTAGTAATTTCTGAAATTTTCCCCATGACTACAATCAGCACTGAAGAAAACAACTCTGTGTTTACTGGCTGTTATTTGTGTCCTTCATTTCTCCACATAGAGCCCTTACAGACATTTTGTAAAACAAAAAGCAGGAAAAAATATTATTAAAAATCACAAATATCAGAGATGGAAAGGGCTAGCAGTGTTTTCAAAATGAGAATCTTTTACACATGACTAAAGAATCAAAGGAAGTTTTACAAATACAAGTTTAGCAATCAAACAATGTGTGACAATTATCTGACATACTTAAAGAACCTTTCCAGTGCTCAAAAAAAAAGAAAAGAAAAGAAAAGAAAAAAATCCCAAATTAACATGCTGAATACCTCTGAATGTTAATTTTCCCTATTGCAGTCTATCATTTTTTATGTAACGCTGTATACAGGATACTTTATCAGCTTCCCTAAATACCTATTTTTGAAGTCTGCAATAGCAAATAAAAAAAGGAGGAATGGAATACCTTAAAGACCAGTAGGATTTTGTGTTGACCTTTAACTGAAATGATCTCATTTTCTACACTGCACCTTCTTTATGCAATTGTTCAGGATGGATGGAAAGGATGCCTTAAAATCACTGCCAGCAGACTGGTCAGCTTTAATTCACTTTTTTCTCGCTATACCTGGTTGTAGATGAACTGAAGTGCTGTCAACAAGAGGAACTTCCAGCCTATTGGTCTAGTTTCACAATCATTATTTTAATTATTTTTTCTAAATGTAGGTAATGCGACAGAATAGCCCATCATTGTGTAGTTACTCAATAAAATAATGTAAATCTATGCTGGTTTGGGCTGGAATAGAGTTAATTTTCTTCACAGTAGCTGGTGCAGGGCTGTGGTTTGGATTTTTGCTGTAAATGGTGTTGATAACACAGAGATGTTTTCGTTACTGCTGAGCAGGGCTTACACAGAGCCAAGGCCTTTTCTGCCTCCCACCCCACCCCACCAGTGAGGCGGCTGGGGGTGCACAACGATTTTGGAGGAGACACAGCTGGGACAGCTGACACCAACTGACCAAAAAGATGTTCCAAACCCTACAGCATCATGCTCAGCATATAGAGCTGGGGGAAGAATGAGAAAGAAGGGGACATTTGGAGCAGTGGTGTTTTTCTTCCCAAGTGACCATTACACATGATGGAGCCCTGCTTTCCCAGGGATGGCTGGACACGCATCTGCCCATAGGAAGCAGGGAATGAATTCCTTATTTTGCTTTGCTTCTGTGCATGGCTTTTACTTTCCCTATTAAATTGTCTTCATCTTAACCCATGAATTTTCTCATAAAATACCAATAATACCGTATTTATTTGTATTAAATAGCTATTACTTAAAGCAAAACATACACAACAAGAATCTGACACCCAGAAACAGAATGAGGATATGGTGTACAAACTACGCTCCTCCAACTGTTTGCAAATTACTCAATGTATTTGTTCAGAAAGTTGATGCAGAAAAGCACCATTCCTACAAAATGAGAGGATAGTTCACAGCATTATAAACAACAGCTCTCACTAAGTGCTTACACATCTTCTGACATCTTCTGTGCTATAACAAAAAAAAGAACAGTATCAGATGACATATGTTTCTTTAAATACTTATTTATAGTCATCATAAGGAGTTGCCCTGATAACAGAAATTGCATTGACTTTATCATTTTGACTTTCTATCCAAGCAATGCATTTCTGGAAGCATTTCATTACTTCAGGATCTATTAGAATCATTGTTGTAGCTCTCTTTCCTCTCACTTCCCTGACAGTATGCTGCTGTGGCTTTGATGACACATTAATTGCTTTTTCTCTGTGATTTTCTTCTGGTGAAGTGGCTACACTGTCTCACTGGCCACCTGCCACTGCAGGGATGTCAAGACCTTGATCCTCACTGGGTTGCCTGACTCCTCAGCTAGTTGCTATAACTGCTTGGTCCTTGGGGTGTTTCAAATCCCAGCATCCCACTTCCTCCAGAATCAGACATTCTCAGTCTTGTCCACCAATGCAACTCTATTTGACTTAACATTGGATTTATCACAAAAATTGCCTTTATTAAGGCAGGAAAACAAACATCAAGTGTAACATGACCATCACTGATAAAATGGCTGAGGTCCAGCTGATCCAGCAGCTTGAATTCATTGACTGTGAATGCCTGTCCTCAGCAAGTACACTCAAATGCTTTTTATTTCGAATTTCCATCAGCTAGTTGCCTTTTGTCATCCTTTCTCTAAGTAGGCAATATTTCATTTATATCTCTAGTCCACTTACGATTAATGGCTCATGTTTGGTTCATGGATTAGATCACAGAGCTCCAAACATCATACTCAGATATTTGCTCTCTTGCATATCTTCCTTAACCACTATTATAATTTTTTGGCTCTACCTGAGCAAAACATGCTTATAAGGCATTAACAGATTCTGATTTTCTACAAACATTGAAGTAACAATGTTCTGAAATACCAGACGCTCTCATACGCTTTGAATAGGACATTAAGAATCTGTCTAAAATCATTAGTTTCTTTAAAAAATCTTACTTACTAACTGTAGCCATGGGGCTGAATTGAAAATGATCAAAAAAGAAGGCCAGGAGCAGTGAAGAAAACTCAAAGAGAAGAACCTCACTCACTTAAAGAACACTTTTATCTTCTTTGTCTAAGGAAATAAAGCTAGCATGTTAACTGTGCCTACTGCCTCCACAGCCCTTCCTGACAAAATACCAAAAATATTCAGTATGTGACCGGGGAAAAAAATTCACTGAAATTTGAAAAGGTCTCAAAGGTAAATACATTTTTCAAATTTTTGAATGTCGGTAGTCAACTAGAAGTAGATTGACATGAATACCCACACTGGGAGAGAGACAGGTAAAATTCTTCACTCTGAGGGAAGAGAGGCACAGGTACAGGTTGTCCAGAGAAGCTGTGGATGCCCCATCCCAGGAAATGTTTAAGTTGAATGGGGCTTTGAGCAACCTGGTCTAGTGGAAGATGTCCCAGCCTAGGGCAGGGGGCTTGGAACTAAGGTCCCTTCCAACCCAAACCTCTCTATGATTCTATGAAATAACCAGCAGTTACAACCAGGTGCCCAGTCGGCACAGCTCTGGGCCAGCTGCAGAATGGGATGTCTCTGCCCTAGGGAGGTACAACTGAGTCCGCATGAGAGATGACTTTCAGAGGTGGAGGATGGAGCAATCACTAGGCAGGATGATATGTGCCTGCTTACTAGGTTTGTGGAGGAAAGTGGGGTCCTCATGGAACCACTATTCCCCTCACGTATGTAAATCATGCATAGATTATCAATTGTAATTCACAAGGCGATTCTTGAAACTTGTTTAGCAATGAGCAGATGAAGGGACAGAAAGAACACAAGGCTGAGGTGCTGCATTGTCATACTGTAAATAATGGTCATAGGTAATCAACCTTTGCTTCTCTTAATAAATTAAGAGAACTCACTAAAGAGAAAATTCCTAAATAGCAGTTAGTTGCCTTGTTTAGGGAATGTCCACATATACATGATGATTCTATGTCAACAGTTTATCCTTGTGGTTTGCAAATTTTCTGTACAAGTCTGTTGTGTAAGCACATACTAATTTCACGGCAGAGCCTTTATTTTTATTCTAGAGGATGTTTTCCCAATAACTATAGTATGTGCTTGTTTTCATAGCATATGTTTCCTCTTTCCTTAGCAACAGCTTCTAAAAAGACTTTTTCCATCACCACTACACTTTTTACTTAGCTGCAAACCGTAAGTCCCCAATAAATTAACCCAAACCAGCTCAACCAATTCGGCAGCTGCGGTCACTACAGTAACAGACACCTATTGATTTCCATGTCTTTATTTAAATTCAACTGACACTTGCTAGTGCTGCATATAAACATCTTAATTCCTATTGTGTTTCTGATTTCTAAATGGTACCTGCACTTAGTTTATCTTTTCTTTAGCTAGCTTTTATTTTTCTCTAAATCCCAACCACTGTCAAGAGAGGATGCAAATCTGCACATCATTCTTTCTTCTTGCTCTCCTTTACGAGACAATGTAATATGCACCACTCAAATTATACATTTTCAACCTATTTTCTAAGTCATCCTAAAATTTTATTCTTCAGCCCAAATCTATATGAAAAGTCTTCCCCATGTGCAATTATTTTGTGGCTACATGTCAATAGACTGATGACACACGTATAGAACTTAATCTCAAAGAATATTTGGACATATGCTTAACTCCACTCTCATTTACCACAGCTTTTAAGTTTGTGCCCTCATTTTTCTTTTTAGAAATTGAGGAGGAGGGTAAGGAGAGGAATCCAGGGATATGTGGTAAGAAGACTGCCCTCAGCTTTGACTGTGTAGTCCATTTTTAATTTTGTTTCTTCATTTCTAATAGAGTAAAATTAGGGATTACAGTAAAATTAAAAAAAAAAAAGTCTGCCCAGTAAAAATTCAGAGGAAGTACTATTCTATGAAGTGAGGACCACACCTGTTTTCCCTGCATCACAGCTATGCCTTCCACTTGTGCATATACTTTCCAGTTCAAAACCCTCACAGCTGAAGATGCAGAAATCTTGGTCCATTTGTTGTCACAAGGAAGACCTGATGCTGCAAGACCAGAGCTAACAGTGGCTCCTTGAGGTTGTAGGGTGCATGTGAGATGTGGCAGATCTCTAAGTAGTGTTAAAAAAAGAGTCTCTTAACACTTCACAGTTGTAGATTGTACTTTTGAGAACGCTAAGATGAAACTGCTTTATCTCTTTTTCCAATTTAACTATCTTGGTTGAAGATATGAAATGTGGGTGAGAGGAAGATGTTATTCAGTTGGATGCTATTTTTAATTCCATAGTGTGGATAATGTATTCAGAAACCTTTGCTTTGAAGGCAATCTGTATTCAATGCTGGTAAAGAGTATCAAATCTTTACACAGTTTATGGGATAATTTTGATTAGACGCAGTTCTTACTCTGTGGACAGAAGCGTAAAATACCTACAATAATTATGGTAATTGTATATTGGAAGTCAGCTATTCAGGAGAAAGCTACTTGTTTAGCATACCATAGTTTAGGCCTGTGAGATAGGAAAGTATCTGCAGTTGAAGGACAAACAATAAAGACTGCTTGAGAGCAGGTTGTCCTTATGTTACTTCACTTTATACATATCTTAAAGATCTCTCAAATTGGAGTTTTCTTGCTCCAAACAACACTAACTTCACCAGAATCCCTCAGAAATGCAAGGCATGAATGGGGAACAATCAGCTTGGCTCCTCAGGAAACCACCTTGCCTGTGCAGAAGCAGATGTGAAAGGGGCATATTGCCTGGGAAAGGTGGCACCAAAAAGTCAAACCACACCAAACTCTCATCAGGCAAACCAAATCCAAGATGGAAAAATTTTGTCTGGGTGCAATCAGGCCAAACTGGGCAAGCTCTCAAGTCACAAGAAGCTGAAACAAAAATTTTGTAAGGGTTTACTTGGTGTAGATGCTACCTCTATTTCCCTTCTCAAATGATGCTGGGTTTTTGGCTTAAGAACAAGGAGCAAAAATTTTGAAACAAGACCAGCAGCTGCAATAATTTTTCTGGAGCTACCAGGGTAGCAAAGCAAAACACAACTTGGCATTCAGGGTTACTTTCGGTGGATAACACATAAATAGTGGTGAGTGGCTGGTTCTCTGCAAATAACCTAACCTTTCTGCATTATCAGAGATGTGTCTTCAGCTCTGCTGACAGCACACTCAGCAACAATGCCCTGATCTGTGCCCAGAGCAGGACCAGCCCCAGGGCAGCAGCAAGTGCAGGGAGCTCATCGGACTCTTCTTTCTAGGATCCCGTCAGCGGCTGCACATGACACTGCCATACTTCTAATCATTTGGGTTAAAACTGGATAATGCAGATATTTCCCACCAGATTTTTTGGAAAGCTTCCTGACAAATGTGAAATGTGGTTTCCAAATATGGGTGAAAGGAAAAACCACCCTTGGCCTTGGCACCCTCGTTGTTCTCCTTGTGGACCAGATATTGTAGGGCTCCAGAGGACTGGTGGTGGTGGGAGATTCCAATAGGTGTCTTCAGGGAAGAGCCTGACAGACAGGGCCCATCCCATCTCCCCAGCCCAGGAGGAGTGACCAGGAAGGGTCAGACAGGGCTGGTGGTGGCTGCGGGGCCCTGGCAGCAACATACCAACTTATGCTTTGGGCAGGAGCCAGAACTGTTGCAAAATTGACCAGCCGTAAACAAGATGCTTACCAAGCCAGCAGATAAGCACTCCTTGTTTTGCTGATATCTCTACATACAACATTGTAGTATTGTTATTTACATCCTATAACATCTTAATCATTTATCACTCTCCATCTGTGCTGCAGACCCAGGACTTCATCAGCTAGGAACATCTGCAGGTCCATAAGCATCCCAGGAGAACATTTTTGCAAAATTTTTGTATTATGTTCTTACCACCTAGAGAAACAAACCATAGTTAATGAAAAGTAATACTTTGTTGGAAAAAAGGAAAAATATTTATTTTGTTCTGACCCCATTACTTTCTCTCACAGTCATTTTTCAAATAAAAGCCTATTCTCTCATCTCTCGGTAGCTTCTAATTACCTCCTCAATTAAAAAGGTTTATTTTTACTCAAGCAGGGTCATAAGATTTAATATTTCATTGTTTCATTGTGTGACAAGGTGGGGTTTTTTTCCCTGAGACTGTGCTCAGTGATGTACAGTCATTTCTGCTGACTCATTTCCCCAGTCAGAGAACGTGGATGCTACCCAGCCCAGCTAGGAGACATGAACACTCCTGTGGTACACAGATGGGGCACCATGTAGGAAAATGCCTTAGAACAAAACAAGTCAAAAAGAAAACCCCCCAGAGCACTGAAAGCAGGAAGGACCTGGACTGAAGCATGGTTTATTATTGACATTTTTGTACAAACTTTGGAACTGTACAGCTACATAATAGGTTATGCATCTACCCTAGTGACAGCACAGCAGACACAGAATTATTTTTTGTTATTGTTTTACAGCTAGAACACAATCCACACATCTGGGTTTGGTTGGATGGGGAAAGGCAAAGTAGAAAGTAATAACAAGAAAATATCTACAGTTGTTGGAGGTTAAAGAAAAATATAAAAACTCAATTACAAGTTTCTGTGATTTGAAGTGAATGTATAGAAGTACCAAAATACTTAAATTGCTTGCACCACTTGTGCGGGTGATAAGCCGCAAAACAAAGCTGCACATTTACGTGGGCCATTCCATCAGTTCCCACTAGGCTGGGCTCCCTGTGGTACCATGTAGGAAAACAAAACAAAACACACATTTGGAGCCCCAAACTAACTTCTGTGGCTCACTATTCACTGCATTTCTAAATTTTAGGCCAAAGACATGCAAAAATATAGTTTGATTAACAAGCCTAAGTGTATGTAGTATTAGAAATACAATGATATATCCAGAGAAAACAGCCTTTCTCATTAGTTAAGGTCGTTGCCTTAGTGAGTTAATGCCCCAGGCCAAAGTAAAATCTCAGCTCAGGGATGACTCAGGTGCCTTTCTACTACAGACTTGCTCCAGGGACCCACGGAGCCCCCCATGACAGGGGGGCTAGAGGCTTCTGCCGTCCTAACACTTCTCCCTGAACAGCAGCAGCAACCTTGTACCACCACACTCGGGCATCTCCTGTTCCAGATTTACTGCACCTTTCAGGGAATAGTCATAAGGGACCAGGTCCCAACAGCAGCAGAAAGCAGCCAGTTCTGCTGCCCAGCTGAGAACTGCCTCGCTGTAATTCCCCTGTGGCTTAGTGTTGCAGAGTATCCACCTCCCTCGGATCCTGCAGAGAGAAATATCCCTCTGTCTTCCATCAGAAATGCTGCCTGGCACTAGCAACATGCAGGTAGGGCGTAGCTCCCCCGAAGCACCGGGCAGTTTGCTGAGAGCTTTGTGGCATCTCCTCGGCTCCTCCGTGCCCTGTGCGGTCCGTGAGTCAGCGCTGCCTGCTCCTGCAGCCCAGAGCCAGAGCAACGCCGGGCGGGGCACAGCCGGCCCCCTCTGAAACCCGCTGCCTTTCCTGACTCCGATTATCACCCAAGCGGGCTCGAAGGTGAATTTTGGACAGATAATTTCATATAATACTCCTCTGAAGATAATGATTATTAACCCCCTGCAATGAAGCTACATCAATCTTTATGTACTTATTTTAACACGAAACCTTGTTAAACTCAAAGAAAACATCTGTGGAGGCAGATTTTCATCTGTGTTAAAGAAATACATTGATTTCTGGCTTGAGAACTGCAGATCTTTCTATACTTCTAAGTTGATAAATCAAAGAAATAACAACCCTGATGAAGTTTGTATTTTATTTGACAGAAACTACCAAGACTGCTTATCACTTTTTTATGAGGAAAGAGGCCAAAATAAAATTGTTCCAGAAGATTGCACATTTTTGTTCCAAATTCGATTTGATTTGCCTTTTTATCCATAGTATAAAAAAAAGATAAGAATTTTGCAAGCAGTTTTGGTTTGCTTAATTTTTATATTACAGGGCAAGGTACGAATTCAAATCTTCTCTTGCCAGAGTGTGAAAATAAGCATTTTTCACTGCCAAGAAATATATCTCTAATAGATAATGTCTGAAATATCTCTTTGTTGTAAGCATCCTTCAGCTTTCTTCCAAACCACTGTGCCCTGTATTATGTTACAAACAGCTATATTTTGACGCTAAATTTCCAAATGCTTTAACTGATTTTATTATAAACATTTTATTTACTTAATTCCAGTTTTATTAGAAGGTTTGTTTTTTCTTAGGAACTGCAAACTTTTCCTTCACGCATTTTTGTCACATTAAAAAAAAAAAAAGGCTTAGAAAAAGAATATTAAAGCAATGAAAACAACTTATTTAGGTACATATTTAAATAACTCCAAAAACTGGATTCTGAATCCTACATAGTAACTCTAGACGATGTCCTAGATGCAATGACATGGTTATTTTTTTTTCTGCTCTATATTTAGGTAGTCTTTTTAACTGTCCTTTTCTCTTGGAAAAAGGGAGATGGGCTTAACTCCCACCAGTGACAGATCAGCTGCTGCTGTCCTGAGGTCAGGTATATCACCTGATTTTCGCAAAACCAGCACGTAGCTCAGCTGAGTGGCAGATGGACAAGGGTGTACAAGAACTGTGCATACATGTGAGCTGAGACAGATGGCCTGAAGTGTGTTATTCTGTGGGGTGCAGGTAGATTCCCCCAGGAGAAGCTATGCTAAGAGGCAGAAGGGCATGAGTGATATGTTGAGCTTTTCTGTTTTGAGGAAACAGAACAGAGTGGAAGCCCTGAAGAAGTGAAAACGAGGAGGCTTGCCATCATAGCGCCATGGTATTTTTTGCATGCTGGGTTCTTAGCTTACTGGCTTACATGATTACTTCTGGCATGCAATAACATTCTGCTCTTTGTAGCTCTCCAAAAAATATTTAAATCCTCCACTCTTTTGCCCAAAGCAGCATTATGCACTGTGGATGGTAGCAACTATATGATAACACTTCCAAAGTCCCACTATGATAGTTCTATTATTTTCTATTACATACACCAAACACTACGGAAGTTGGGTAAGAGCTTAACCGACGAAAATAATTTCCTACCAGGGCACAGAATACTGCTCACGATTTTATTAATCTGGAATAGACTGGAACGATATTATGCCTCCACTGGGGTCCATCTTTCTGTTTCTGTCACATGGTGATTTTTATCGAAGGAGCTCAGTAGATTTTTCCTGCTAGCGAACTACCTGGGCAACACATGAGTTTGCTGAGGCACAGCATAACATACAATCATTGTAGTGCAGGGAATAGAGTCTATCTGCCCTCAGTTTTATTCATTTGCTACAAACATTCACATTTCCTGCCAGAACCAATTTGGAGACAAATACAATTTTGATTTTCTTTAGAAGATTACTGCTTGCCTTTGCAACTAAAAAAGGGCTTTAAAATACCACAAAACTATCATGCTGTTTTCTCCATCCTTCCTCAAAAAATAAAACCCTTTGCAAAGTAGCCCATCTCCTGATTTTATTTGCTTACTCTTTCTGGGCTTTAAGAGTTGCGACTGAAAGCATAAAGGAATTTTTATCCATAGGCAAGGGAGGCTATGTTATCAAGTGTGGTCAAAAAAATTACATGGTCTTACTCTACGTCATTTTCTCTTCTCTTTATACTGTTCCTTTTTATTTTGTTAGATTAAATGGCAATTCTCTTCTTTCATGCACTGAAGTTCTTTAGAACAGGAGAGAAATTACTGGGTGCTAATTGCTAGGATCCTTAGTCATTAGCTGCTGAATAGTAATGGAGATTTTTCTACCTGCTCTCTACCTTTATTTCAAAATATAGGTTTGTAAGTGGCTAGACAGAAAATCAAAACTCCTTCAGACAAAGGATGGACACAGTGGGTAGAGACCCCTTTGTATCCTTCCAGGAAATGTCTCAAACACTCCTATGGAGCCACAACAGGCACAGTAACAGTCAGGTGTTCCATGAGAGGCGCCTCGAGACATGTAGCTAAGAGATTTCCATGAGATGCGTGAATGGTGTGCTGAGGGGAAAATGACCCTTAACACCCTTAACACCGCAGTCAGGTAGAAGGGGGAGTGATGCTAAGGTGTCATGGCTCTGCTCCGCCCTTTCACTAGACCCACAGTCTTTGTAATCCCTCCCTTTGGTCCTCTACGTATAAATTGTTCCTTTTACACATAAATTGGCTGCCCTGCCCCCACTTATGATGGCAGCACAGTCTCACCTCCACTTCTTCCAAAAGCATAAACTGGCATTTGAAATCCTTCATGACAGAGGTTGAGAATACAATCACCTCACAGACAAATCAACAGGCTTGCTCCCCTTTCTTCCCCAAAGCAGAGACGCCTCTTTGGTAAGATTTACGCCTCTGTGTCGGACTATACTCAAGAACTTCAGAATGAGTGCTCCTGACACACCAAAGATCTCCATTATCCGGCTCTATGCTGGATCCAGGACCGATGACCTTTTTCTCTTCCCCCCTCTTTTTTCTTTCCTCTCTCTACTTTTTTCCCACCCTCCTCTTTCTCATATGATATTGCAAGGTTTACCAATACAGCCTTTTGCTAAATGTGTGCCTTCATCTTTGCATTAACAAATATGAATTTCTCTTCAAATAAAATTGTTACTTGTTAAAGGACCTCTAGTGTTGTGTCACTACATGCTTACCCAGAAGTCCTAAGGCGTACTGAGCCTTGACCCAATAAGTGGGCAGGGAGAGCTTCTCAGCTTTAAGCCAGGAGGGGTTTGAGCAGTGCCAAGACAATGGCTGCCTGGGAAAGGCCAGAGCTTGACCGTTACCCTGTTTGGAGTTATCTCCTCCTTTCCTTGGCAGGAGGACTGTGACAATGTTGTTTATCCTGAGAACTAGGAAAGATATTTCTTACCAAATGAAGGTGAGAAAAAAAGAGAGGCTCAGACAGATACTGTCATGCAGAACAGGCACCCTCTTGGGGCCATTGTGTTTTACCCCACTTCTGAAAGCAGAGATGTTCCTTTCTCGCTTACTAGTTTTCATGATATATAGATGAGAAAATAAAGTTCAGTTTCATGAGTTCTTTATATTATAACTCTTTAAAGACCATCATCACTACCAAAGAAAGGAAAAATCCCAACCCAGGAGAGGAAATTGTTACTAGAAGATGTGGACAATATAGAAATAGAAAAGCTAGCTAAAGGACTCATTAAGAGATTCATGGCCCTGTGAAAAGACCTGTAAATGAGCCTGTGAACAGAGCTCACCGAGGCATGAACTGTTGTCTGCTATTTCTATAAGGGTTCTGGAAGTGTATGATTTTCTTTCCTGTTTCCCATTGCTGGTGGAGTCCAACTTCACCAAGTGGATGAGGGTGAGCAGCAGTCACTTGTGGGACTTTCTCACAACATCAGGTCATCAACAGCAGGTGCAGGACACTCGCATGAGGAGTCAGACCTTTGAGGTGCCATGTGGGGGGACTCCATGCTGCCCCAGACTTGACAGCATGCCCCCCTCACCTCAGTAACTGCGATAGAAGTCGTCCTCTGGCTGCCCTGACTCCTGCCATCAAGAAAGCCAGTTCAGAATGGGAAAACTTGGTATCCACATCTTGTAACATAGACGTGGATGTCCTTCCTCTAAAGGGAGCTGCCTACCCAGGTATATGGATGCACACCAGTAGTAGGAAGTGAAACAAGGTAGCTTCACAAATTCCGAGTGAAGCGCATCACTTCAGCTGCTCACTATCTTACGGATTGAAGCAATAGGCATCCTGGCCTGTGTCAGCAACAGAGCAGCCAGCAGGAACAGGGAAGTGACTCTCTCCCTGTACTTGCCACTGGTGAGGCCACACCTCGAGTTATGTGTTCAGTTTTGGGCCCCTCACTTCAAGGACATTGAGGTGGAACGTGTCCAGAGAAGGGCAAGAGAGCTGGGGAAGGGTCTGGAGCACAAATCTTATGAGGAGCAGCTGAGAGAGCTGGGGGTGTTTAGCCTGGAGAAAAGGAGGCTCAGGGAGGGTCTTACTGATCTCTACAGCTCCCTGAAAGAAGACTGTACCCAGGTGGGGGTTGGCCTCTTCTTCCAGGCAACCAGCGACAGGATGAGAGGACACAGCCTCAAGCTGTGCCAGGGGACTTTAAGGTTGGACATCAGGAGGAATTTCTTCACAGAAAGGGTGATTAAACATCGGAATGGACTGCTCACAGGAAGGTGGTGGAATCACTGTCCCTGGAGGTGTCTAAAGGAAAGACTGGATGTAGCACTTAGTGCCATGATCTAATTGACAAGGTGGTCAGTCAGAGGTTGGACCTGATCTCAGAGGTCTTTTTCAACCTAAATGATCCTACGTGATTGTATCTTCCCTTTCATCTCTGTTCTGCAGCAATTTCCTGTTGTAACACAGGACCAAGTGATGCTTTTTAAGCTAATTTTAATTTAGGAATGCGAAATTAAACACTGCGAATTAAAACAACCAAACCACCACGGCGTAAGGGCCAACACTCCAGAGCTACTGCACAGCACAGTTTTGAGCAGTTCTTCTGAATCCACAGGAGCTTTATCCTTTCAGAAGGGCTGAAAATGGTAGAAAATCGACACAGGCAAGTAAGGAATTAATCTGTAAAAACGAATACTAAAAAATGGTTGAAATAATTGTTATAAAAGAGAATCCCACCTTCTTGCTGTAAAGGGCTTTCTATTTGTCTACTTACAGCTGTCTTCAAGTGTCAACCTGTGCATTTCACAGAATCACAGAATCACTTAGGTTGGAAAAGACCTCAGGTCATCGAGCCCAACCTCGGACCGAACTCCACCTTGTCAGCTATACCATGGCACAAAGTGCCATGTCCAGTCTTTTTCTGAGCACCTCCAGGGACGGTGACTCCACCACCTCCCTGGGCAGCCCATTCCAATGTTAAATTGCTCTTTCTGTGAAGAAATTACTCCCAGTGTCCACCCTCAGCCTCCCGTGGCACAGTTTGAGGCTATGTCCTCTCATCCTGTCGCTGGTTGCCTGAGAGAAGAGGCAAAACCCCACCTGGGTACACCCTCCTTTCAGGGAGCTGTAGAGTGATAAGGACCCCCCGTGACTCTTTTTCTCCAGGCTAAACAACGCCAGCTCCCTCAGCTGCTCCTCGTAGGACTTGTGCTTCAGACCCTTCAGCAACTTCACCAGCTTCTTTCCGTAGTTTTTACTGAAGTGATATTTGTTGTTAAAAATTAATTGGCTTGATTTTGCCTTTTCGCAGTGCTAAAAGCCCAGAAACTCGCTCTTTTAATCGCTCTTGTCAGATGCCTGAACAGTCCTCTCTCTTCTGCCAAGTGTTTCACGCACAAAATCACCGAGTGGGTGAGGCTGGAAGGGACCGCAGTGGGTCATCTGGTCCAACCTCCCTGCTCAAGCAGGACCATCCTAGAGCACATGGCACAGGATTGCGACCAGACGGTCCTTGAGTATCTCCAGTGAGGGAGAATCTGCAGCCTCTCCGGACAATCCGTTCCAGCGCACGGCCACGCGCACAGTGAAGTACTTCCCCACGCTGAGGTGGAACTTCCCGTGCATTCCCTGGACCGCACCAGGCTCCCACGCCCTCCCCCGAGGCCCCTCCTCTCAGCGCTACCCTGCCCGCGCCCCGCAAAGCCACGCCCACCGGCGTGACGCCACACCACAGCTCTTGCCTCGCCCTCAGCCACGCCCCACTGAGGGCACCGGCGCTTCCCCCGCCCCCTCGCCGGGGGCGCACCCAACTGCGCCTGCGCTGTCCCCCGCCCTTCCCGTCTCCTTGTTCCGCCGACGCCAGAGAGAGGCGGGGCAAATGCCACGGTTCCCGGAGCCCATTGGCTGCCGCTTGGGCCAG